>CM050508.1:208145869-208208369 GCA_027563665.1 Antrozous pallidus
GCAGTTTATCCGCAGTCCATATTCCCAGGCCTGGGGGTCAGAAGTTTATCCACAGACCATATCCCCAGGCTGGGGTGCAGTTTATCCGCAGCCCATATTCCCAGGCCTGGGGGTCAGAAGTTTATCCACAGACCGTATCCCCAGGCTGGGGTCAGAGGTTTATCCACAGACCGTATCCCCAGGCTGGGGTCAGAAGTTTATCCACAGACCGTATCCCCAGGCTGGGGTCAGAAGTTTATCCCAGGCCTGGGGTGGAGAAGCCAGAGGGAAGTTTTCTGGCTTATCTAAATGGAGGTCTGGCTGCCTGTCAGGGAAAATGCTGAGGAAGAGGGTTACTGGCCGGGGAGAAGGTACCGGTTACGGGTGCGTACACGGAGGGTCTTGGTGTTCAGGAGCTATACGGTTCGGCGGGGAGCGTTTTCCGTCCCCTCTGGCCGGCTCAGAGCAGCTGGGTTTAAGCAGCAGTGTGTGTCTCGCTGGAAATAGTTACATGGTGAATAAGCAAAAAGGGAAAACGTATTGTCTGATGACACACTCAGATGTTGTCTGACTCTGAGTCTAAATATTCATAACCACGCACCTAATCTGTAAGCTAAGAGGTCTGGAATGGGCTCTTATTTTAAACTGTGTATTAGTATAATGTATAAAACTACCTTCTCATAGTGCCGTTTTTGATGGTATTAAGTGAACACTTTCTCAGCAGGACAGTCTAAAGGTAGGAAGAACGGAAAGAATTCCGTAGCTGAGGGCTCACTGTACGCCAGGCGCCTCCGATGAGTTAGTTCATCTCCCCGCCAGGCCCGCAGAGGCGGTGGTGGTGGCCTGGCTCCGACAGAGGACGTCATGCAGACGGGGGAAGCTGTGTCGCTCACCCAAGGACACACTTAGGAGGTGGCAGACTGGGATTGGGCTGAGGTCAATGTCACTAAGAGACCAGGTGGTTCATCCAGATCGTGGAGCCCCTGGGAACCGAGACGCGAGGACCTGGAGAACTTGCGAAATCTTCTGCAAATTTTTTTAATTGAGCTTGGCAATACATACAATAGTTGTAAAATCCGTCATGCTTTGTTTGCTTAGTAATTCCATTTCTAGGAACTTTTCTAAGGGAATGATCGTGGAGACGCGAAGGTGTGCATTGAGGAAAGGTTTATGCCAGGAAAACGTGGGACAGCCTCAGTCCCCAGGGCGGCCAGTTACATGAATCGGGCACATCTGTGCGCTGGGCGGCGGCAGGTCTTCAGCCGTGCGAGCGTGGCCGGGAACTCCGTGTGTTTAACGTGCACGAGGCCTGGGAGGGCCTGTGTGTGAGCCAGTGTTAACTGTGGGTTACAGACTTACTTTTCTTCCTCACGCTTAACAAAAGACCCACACTTAGTACTTGTCATAAAAACCCTTCCTCTTGAGCAAAAGAAAGTGGGTCTGGCGAACCGTATAGACCGAGGGCCGAGAGCAGCGCCTTCTCAGCCCCACACGCCCTGCGAACTGCGTGCCCGGTGTTTCAGGCGCTGCGTCCGGCACCGCCGAGCTGCTCCCGGCCCCGAGCGGCTCCCTGAACTGGACCGCGGGCCTCCCCACGGACAACGGCCACGACAGCGACCAGGTCTTCGAGTTCAACGGCACGCAGGCGGTCCGGATCCCGGACGGCGTCGTTTCCGTCAGCCCCCGGGAGCCCTTCACCGTGTCCCTGTGGATGAGGCACGGGCCTTTCGGCCGCAGGAAGGAGACGATTCTCTGCAGCTCCGACAAGACAGGTGACCGTGCTGGGGGCGCGTGCTCCGTGTCCCCACGGGGGGGGGGCTGCTGGGGGCGCGTGCTCCGTGTCCCCACGGGGGGGGGGGGCTGCTGGGGGCGAGTGCTCCGTGTCCCCACGGGGGCTGCTGGTGGCGCGTGCTCCGTGTCCCCACGGGGGCTGCTGGGGGCGCGTGCTCCGTGTCCCGTGGGGGCTGCTGGGGGCGCGTGCTCCGTGTCCCGTGGGGGCTGCTGGGGGCGAGTGCTCCGTGTCCCCGTGGGGGCTGCTGGGGGCGCGTGCTCCGTGTCCCGTGGGGGCTGCTGGGGGCGAGTGCTCCGTGTCCCCGTGGGGGCTGCTGGGGGTGCGTGCTCCGTGTCCCCACGGGGGGGGGGCGCTGCTGGGGGCGAGTGCTCCGTGTCCCCACGGGGGGGGGGGGCTGCTGGGGGCGCGTGCTCCGTGTCCCCGTGGGGGCTGCTGGGGGCACGTGCTCCGTGTCCCCACGGGGGGCGCTGCTGGACTCCTTCCTCCGAGACCCCCGAGGCTGGATGTGTACCTTACCTAATAATAGACAAACATGTAAATTGACCCTACCTCTGCTACACCACCAGCCAATCAGGAGTGGTATGCAAATTAACCCAAGAAAGATGGCAGTTAGTTTGCTTACACAGGCACTGAGTGATGGGGGTGGGTGGGCTCTCGGGGCCTCTGGGCAGCATTGGAAGATGGGGCTGGAGCAGAGAGAGGCGGCTCCAGGGCCTGATGGGAAAGGGGCTGGGCCGGAGTGGAAAGGCGTTGCTGGCAGCCAGGAAAAGGAACGCCCATTCTAAGCACAAATCTTGGTGCAGTGGGCTTCCAGTGTTAGTATAATGTGTAAAGTGGAGGCGGCCTGTCCTCAACACTCCCCCCAGGCTGGGGCGTTTGAGGGTGAAAACCCAAGTGTGTTTGTTCCAGACCCTGCCTTGGCCCAACTGGGGCGTCACTGATGCTGCAAAACCGTGTCCCCAAAAGCCAGTAAAGAAATAGCTCTTGTTTCTTCGGGTCTCGGGTTGGCAGTTTACCCTGGACTCTCTCTCTGCAGAGCTGAACCGGCACCATTACTCCCTCTTTGTCCACGGCTGCCGGTTGGTGTTCCTCCTCCGGCAGGAGCCTTCCGGGGAGAAGAGGTACAAGCCGGCCGAGTTCCACTGGAAGCTGCCCCAGGTGAGGGGCCGCTGGCCGCTGGCCGCTCCCGGCCGCGTGCTCAGGGCCCGTGGCCGGATCCGCTCCTTCCCACCGAGAGCACTTCGCACGGAAAACACTGACGTGCAGACTGTGTGGACGCGGAAAGCCGTGCACAGCCTGCTGGGAAAGCGGCCCTGGCTTGAAAATGGGGGCCGGGATCCTCGCGTCCGTTTATTCCTCGGAAGGCCTTGCCGCCCGCAGGGTGCCACAGCCCCGAGGCCGCGGCTGGTCCAGGGGCCGAACGTTTTCGCTCCCGAGGAGCCGGCCCTCCCGAGTCTCCAGCCCCTCAGGAGCCGCTGCCCTGGGGACGGCGGTTCTGTGTCGGCTCGTGTGACGTTGGCCAGCGCCCCTCCCGGTTGCTGAGGCAGAAAGCGCGTTCAGGGGCGCCTCGTCCTCGGCCCTCACTCGTCCCGGAGGCCCCCCAGAGCGCTGTGTTTGAAGACCGAGCCGTTTGTTTTGTTGTAGAAACAGCCTGTGGGATGAATCCATTGCAGACCCCCAAAAGCACACACACACAGAAACAGGCACAGCACAGTGTCCGGAGTCGTTAACAGCCCGGGGTGCAACGGCAGCGGACACGTCACGAGTCCTCCTCTGTCGCCCGAGGGGCCGGGTGGTCACCGGGACCCGCTGGGGGGCTGTCCGAGCGGTGAGAGCGGAGTTGTTCGGGAGCCCAGGCCGGGCGCTCCGGGCGCACACGGGTCGGCGTTGCTGTGGCCGGCGCTGGTCACGCTGTCACAAGCACACCCCGCCCGCCGGCCGGTGAGGAGCCCGCCTCGCCCGGCTCTCGGTCGGCTCCGCGCACCGGGGCGGACGCTGCGTGTTAGGCCCGGCCCGGCCCGGCGGCACCCAGAGGCGGGTGCAGTGCCGCCTCCGCGTCTGGAGGAGGGCGGGGCGCCGGTGCTAGCCCTCCCCCGCCTCTCTCAGGTCTGCGACGAGCAGTGGCATCACTACGTCCTCAACGTGGAGGTCCCCCGGGGCACGCTCTATGTGGACGGCGTTTCTCACGAGCCCTTCTCGGTGACCGAGGACTACCCGCTTCACCCGTCCGGCATCGGCACGCAGCTCGTGGTCGGGGCTTGCTGGCAAGGTAACGGGCACAGGCACCTCCCCGAGGCTCGGGAATTTCCCGCTTCCGTCCGCTCTGCCGGGGAAGCAGGCTCTTGTCAGCACCGCCCCTCCCCTCCTTTCCCTCCTGCCTCTCCTCCCCCTCCCCCTCCCCCTTCCTTTCCCTCCCCCTTTCCCTCCCCCCTCCCCCTCCCCCCTCCCTTCCCCTCCCCCCTCCCTTCCCCTCCCCCCTCTCCTTCCCCTCCCCCCTCCCTTTCCTCCCCTCCCTTTCTCTCCCCCCTCCCTTTCCCTCCCCCCCCTTCTCCTCCCCCCTCCCTTTCCCTGCCTTTCGGGGGCATCAGCGTGGCCCTGGTGACGGGCACTCACTGCGGTGAGTCAGAGGACACTCTCCTCGGAGCCCGGGGGGGGGGGGGGGGAGTGTGCACAGCGGGCGAGGGTCATTGAGGAGCATTTCGGAAGCTGATCAGGTGTTGGGAAACCTGTGACCGCATGGAGCCGGCAGTCCGGCCCCAAACGGCCGTGTGCTTTGGCCGGTGACTCTTCCGGGGCCCTTAGCGCCTGGCAGCCCGGGGGGCGCAGCCCGGTGCCACGTCTGAGAGGGCTGGTGGCGTCCGTGCCGGGCGACCAGGCTCCCGGAGCAGCGGCTCCCCGGTGTGCGCTGCCCGAGCGCAGGCCGCGTGCCGGTTGCTCCACACAGGCGCCTGTTAGCGCTCCCGGCGAGTCTGGGCGGACGCTGTTGGGTCCCTGTCACTGGAGAAGCCGAGGCCCTGAGCAGTAGGGAGCCCGTTCCCGGCCGGGGCCTCTGACGCTGGGCTTTGAGCCCTGAAGCCGCTGTGCCAGGGCCGAGCTCTGACCTCTGGACCAGGGCTCGTAACCTGTGCTGTGCCCGGAGCCCTTACCGGGCCCGGGGCGGCTCTGGACCCCTCCTCAGTTCCCAAAGGAACCAGTTAGGTTGCCATATAGTCACCAAAGGACCAACAGACGGGATGTGGGAACGGTTAACCCGCTGCTCTGCCCACCGGGAGCAGCCCCGCAGCAGGCCCACCGCCGAGGGGCGTCGGAGGGCCCGGCCGCAGCGACCTCGTGGTGTCGGCTGCGGGCCGCCCGGCGGGCAGAGCGCGAGGATGGCAGTTGCTGCTGATGCCGCTGTGGTTTGGGGCTGCCCGTTTACAACCAGAGGAGCGCCCGCTGTGGGGAGGTCCTGAAGGGAACCCTGTGATGCTTCCCATTCGAGTTAGGGGTCCCTCACTCTGCCTGCGGGGTTTGGAGGCCCCACGTTTGCTCGGGACTCAGCTGTGCGTTGGGTCCCTGCAGGCACCTGCTAAGTGGCCTCCTGCTTCCTCCCTGTGGAGACGCTGTGGTTTGAGGGAGGAATTTGTGACAGAGCCTGATTTCTAAGCTTTGTTTCTATTACGGGAATTTGAATTTCATAATTTCCCTGCAGGTCCTTTCAAATGAAACGGAATAAGACAGTAATTTAGAGCAAACCTTCGGTGAATTCCCGTATTTGATTTTGGTGACAGTTCATCAGTGAGTCGGTGAAACATTGAGACAAGAAATGAGGAATAAATTATTAGGGCTGCAGACATTTTTAGTTGCTGTTCTTAAATTTCCTGTTCAAATTTGCTTCCCAAGGTAAACAAAAAGTTCTGAGAAATTATATTAAAAACACAAACTCAAGGGCAAACGTAAGTGTTACCTTACACTCTGGGAGCTTTGTTGGTTGGGTTAAAACATCCCCTTTGTCACACCCTGCCGCTCATGTCATCCAGATTGGCCATTTTCACTCTCCTCCATCCTTTCTACCTCGTCCTCCGCGTCCTCGGCCGCACAGCTGTGTGAAAATGCGGTCAGCGGGGAGCGGGGTCTCGGTCCCTTTCAGTGGGTCTGAAACCACTTCCCTGACCAAGTCCCGTGGAGGGCTGAGCTAACGGCATGTCCTGGAGGAGTCCTGGGGGCCCCGACCTGCCTCGCCCCCGCCCCCCCATATGCCCCCAGGGCGTCCACATGGCTGCAGGGCTGTGAGCGCAGAGCGGGCTCCGCCTGGTCTGGGAAGCGGAAGTTCTGTCCGGCACTGGGTGTGTGTGCCCCTCCATTCGGGCCTTGTGGACACTGGACCCCCCAGGGGCTGTGGGTGATTACCTGTTTCTCAGGGGAATGCCATAACCTCTAACTGCTTCCTGTTTGGAGAAGTGGTTGAAGTGCCTTCTTCTCTCTGGCACCGAGAGGGTCAAGTCTAGACCGATGTGAACTGGTTTGAGCTTTCTGAAGAGACCGCTGTTGCAGGCCCGCCGTACACCAGCCGTGGGCGCTTACGTGTCCCTGCCGGGAGGACGGGGTGCAGGCCGGGAGGGTGGGAAGGATAATGGAAGACGACCAGGAAGCTGGGCCGGCTGGGGAGGCAGATAGCGCTTCTGGGAAGAGGTGCTTCCAGGCGGAGTATGTCCCCGAGGGGACACGGGACCTTTTCTCTCTGCGTTCTGTACCTGGTGCCTTTCAGCAGGAGCGTCCGCGTCCACTGGAGGAGCCTAACGGCCTCCCCCGCTGTCTGTCTTGCTTCTCCGCAGAGAACCCGGGAGCGGAGAGTGACAATGAGACCGAGCCCGTGCCTGCGGCCCTGGCAGGTTGCTGGACTTTCCCCGTGTCCCCCGGCTCCATTCACTCAGACATCGGCTCGTTGCGCGTTGTGCATGCAGTGCCCGTTACATTCGGCCCCGTCACCATCTGAGCTGCCGCTTTGCATTATGCCCCGACCCACCATTGCTTCATGGGGTTTCCCTTTCCCGCCTGTTCTGAGCCCAATCACAGAGCAAATGGCTGTGATGTAACGCACTGTGGGACTGGCATTTTTCTCACCCGGTGAGGAAATGCCACTGCATGCGACTCCCTGCCAACTCGCACAGGCCGAGGTGTAGGGGACCTGCCGGTTCTCAGGTGCCGGACCACGAGACGGGAAAAGACTCGTTTTCAGATAAAGCCACCCTGCCTGACACTCGGTTTTGGTTTATTTTGGTTAATCGTCACCCGAGGGGATATATTTAGTGAGAGAGGAAGGGAGGGGAGCGAAGTTTCAATGTGAGAGAGACGTGTCCATCGGTTGCCTCACGCATGCGCCCTGGTGGGCCGGGGATCGAGGCTGCGGCTGAGAGGCGCGCCCTCGACAGAGATCGAGCCCGCCGCCCTTTGGTGCACGGGCCGGTGCTCTAACCACTAAGCAAACTGGCCAGGGCGGTGTTAAGTTTTACACCTGCTTGTTAGAAACGCCGGCACACAGCAGTGACTGATAGTGCTGTCTGGTGTCGCACTGGGAGAGACCTGCCGCTGGAAACGGTGTCTGTCGGGGGCGTGCAGTCTGTGCCGCGGTCTGTCGGCCGGTTTCTGGCTTTTCGTTTTCCGCCTGACATCTCACTGCCCGGTTCTCAGTAGCAGGGGACGAGCAGGATGGACTCGGCACAGCCACCTGCAAGGCCTTGATCCCCGGCTGAGTGCGTCCCTTTTCCCTTCCTAGTCATGCTGTGTGGGCTCACCCCCAAATTTGTACGCGTCCCGAGCATGCTCAGCAAAAGCAGCCCGGGTGTGCGCCAGCTGGCTGATAAGCAGAGGCTGGAGCTCGTAAGGCGTGTCACTTGTGCACCGCGGTGACAGGTGTGGGCTAGGCCCCCCTTTCCAGTGAGTGGCAGATGTGTGGGGACACTCATGGGACCTCCTGGCTCCCAGGCTTCGGGTGAGGGACGCCCGAGTCCCCATCTCCTGGCCACATGCATGATCCAAACGAGTTAATGTCTTCATTGCGCTTCCATGTAGACCGCAAGGCTAACAGGATGTGGTGTGAACTAACCCGCATGTCCATCCATCCAGCCGCCACCACCAGTAACACCGCGCTGAGACATGAAGCAGGCGCTCTGGGCTGCACCCCTAACTGCCTGCCTTTCCCCCCTCCCCCGCCCCGTGTTCTGAAGGTGGTGACCTGCATATGACCCAGTTTTTCCGAGGGGATCTGGCCGGCCTGACCATCCGGTCCGGGAAGCTCACGGACAAGAAGGTGATTGACTGTCTGTACACCTGCAAAGAGGGGCTGGACCTGCAGGTCCCCGAAGACGGTGGCAGAGGCGTGAAGGTAACACTGGCATTCACCTGCCTTCAGGACCAGAAGGAGGGGGTGAAGGTAACGCCGGCATTCACCCGGCTTCAGGACCAGGAGGAGAGGGGTGAAGGTAATGCCGGCATTCACCCGGCTTCAGGACCAGGAGGAGGGGGTGAAGGTAACGCCGGCATTCACCCGGCTTCAGGACCAGGAGGAGGGGGTGAAGGTAACGCCGGCATTCACCCGGCTTCAGGACCAGGAGGAGGGGGTGAAGGTAACGCCGGCATTCACCCGGCTTCAGGACCAGGAGGAGGGGGTGTTGGCAGAGGATTGATCTGGGGTCAGTCTGGTCTGACACAAAAGGTGTGGGTTGCTCCTCTCACACCAGCCTCTTCCCCCACTCACGGGACACCCCCTCTCCCGGTGCCCTGTTCCCCCACTCGCTGGACACCCCCACTCCTGGTGCCCTGTTCCCCCGCTCGCTGGACACCCCCTCTCCTGGTGCCCAGCACCTCAATTCCGACACTTCCTGGATTTAGCTTCAGACCTCACAGGTGACGGCTCAGCCCACCAGGCCCCCCCATTCATTGTGCCGGTCACAGGAACCTGCCCTTGGGGTCCCTGCACTTCTGTTGGCCGTGGCTTTGAAGTCCGGGCTTCCCACCCTCTTCACACCCTCCCCTTTTTGGGTTCAGCAAGTTGCTGGAACTGCTCAGAAACAGGTGACACTCTACTGTTTTTTAAAATATTTTTTATTGATTTTTTTACAGGGAGGAAGGGAGAGGGATAGTTAGGAACATTAATGGGAGAGAAACATCGATCAGCTGCCTCTTGCACACCCCATACTGGGGATGTGCCCGAAACCAGGGTACATGCCCCTGACCGGAATCGAACCTGGGACCTTTCAGTCCGCAGGCCGATGCTCTGTCCACTGAGCCAGACCGGTCTGGGCAGCCAACACTTTACTGTTAACAGCCGGCTATGAAGGCCGCGCTCCGGAAAACCCCCTGGAAGGGACGCACAGGGCAGGGAGCTGGGGCGGGCGCAGGAAGCTTCCACGCCCAGCCCAGGAGTGTCGCCTCAAGAATCTCCCGTTTGCACCAGCTGGGAGCCCCCACTGGTGCGCTGGCTTTTATGGAGGTCCCGCCACGTGGTTGACTAGGTCACTGCTCACTGGTGGCCACTCCTCTGTCCCCCTCCTGTCCCCACAGCTCAGGTGGGCCTGAAGCTCCACACTGCACTGGGCGGGCTCGGCTGGCCACCGGCCCGTCCTGAAACCGGGCCCCGCCCAGAGTCCCCTCACCCACTGGCCTCGGGGCAGTTGGGAGGGACTGGCTGTGAGTAACGAGCCCTGTCGTTTTGGGAGCCTGTGCCAGAAACGGGACGGAGACCGCACTGCGCCCCAGACGGCACTTGCAGGAGAGCGTCCGGCACCGGGTCCGGGAGTTTTCCCTGACTCAGCCCCGCAGCGGACCCTGACTCCCCCCTCTCTCCCGTTGGCGCCACTTCAGGTCCAAGCCAGCCCCGGCCGGTCGGCGCTGACCTTGGAGGCGGAGGACGTGGGGCAGCTGGAGGCGGCCCTGCGGCGCGTGGCCTACCTGAACTCGCGGCAGTTCCCCACGCCCGGCGTGCGGAGGCTCCGGCTCAGCAGCACGGTCAGGTGTGCGCTGGTTCCCGGAGCGTCTGCTCAGGGCACCGGACAGGAAATTTCCAGCCCCCCCCCCCCCCCCCCCCCCCCCGTCTTCCTCTGTAAGGAGAGAGGAGAGGAGCCGTCCCTGGTTCCCGGAGCGCCTGAAGGATGTCTGTGGGTGACAGTTGGGAGCAGGGCTTGGAAGTGGCCGCCGTCCCGTTTCTGTGGCATCCCTGTGGGCCCTCCGTGTCCTCCCAGCCTGACCTCCCGCTCCCTCCCGGGGCAGGTGTCTCAGTGGGGCCTGCGCCCCGATCCCCCCGGCGGACGGCTCCCGTGGGCCCTCCCAGTCCTCCCAGCCCTGACCCGCTCCCTCCCGGGGCAGGTGTCTCAGTGAGGCCTGCGCCCCGATCCCCCCGGCGGACGGCTCCCGTGGGCCCTCCCAGTCCTCCCAGCCCTGACCCGCTCCCTCCCGGGGCAGGTGTCTCAGTGAGGCCTGCGCCCCGATCCCCCCGGCGGACGGCTCCCGTGGGCCCTCCCAGTCCTCCCAGCCCTGACCCGCTCCCTCCCGGGGCAGGTGTCTCAGTGAGGCCGCCTGCGCCCCGATCCCCCCGGTGGACGGCTCCGTGAGGGTTTTGCAGCCGGAGGAGCCCAAGATCAGCCTGAGCGGCGTGCGCCATTTTGCTCGGGCAGCTTCCGAGTTTGAGAGCTCCGAGGGGGTTTTCCTTTTCCCCGAGCTGCGGATCATCAGCACCATCACCAGAGAAGTGGAGCCCAACGGGGAAGGGGATGAGGACCCCACAGGTAACGGCCGGTCAGCCGGGCGGCTCATTGCCTTGTCCCCAAACAGAGGCGGCCCACGCCTGGGACCCTTGTTCTTGGGGGTTTGGGAGACGAAGGTTCTGCCGATTCTGGCCTCTGACCCGAAGGCAGAGCTCACTGTGGTCTCTGGAGACCCACTTGGAAGGTCCTTTGATTTTTCTAGCTTGATGTCTGCTGGTGGGCCCCCCCCAGAGGACAGGGTCCCCCATTCTGACCTTCCCAGTGGCCAGTCCTCCTGACACGTGAAGTGTCTCCTTTCCTGAAAGTGGCTCTCCTGCACCCCTGTCAGCGGTTCCTAAAAGGACCGGGCCAGTGAGAGGTCGCATGGCACACGCACACGCACACGCACACGCACACGCACACGCACCCAGCTCCACGGCCTCTGCCGGCCTGACTGGGCCGCTTCCGCAGTCCAAGAGTCCCTGGTGTCCGAGGAGATTGTGCACGACCTGGACTCCTGCGAGGTGACGGTGGAGGGCGAGGAGCTGAGCCCCGAGCGGGAGAGCCTGGAGGTGGACCTGGCCCGCGCGCGGCACCAGGGCATCGAAGTGAGCCGCTCCGACCGGGGCGCGGCGTTCACAGGTGAGGGCCCCGCACGCCGCCCCCCACGCGCCTCCCCCCGGGCCCGGAGCTCCTGGGGGCCGTTCCCGGGCTCAGGCAGGGGGAGCACTCCCTGCCTCGTGTCCTGTCCTCGTGGGGTCAGGCCAGGCTCGGGTCACGTGCTCAGGAGGGAGACACCCGCACACGCCAGGCTCCCTCCCGCAGTGGGGAAGCCGAATGTGCCCGCCGGCTCGGCGGCCCACTGCCTGGCTGCAGCCTCCTTCGCCCTGGCCCTGCCGGCTCCCAGCTCAGCGACCGGCATCCCCCCTCCCCCACCCCCCCCCCGCAGGCGTGGACACCATGGCCAGCTACGAGGAGGCGCTGCGCCTCCTGCGCTATCGGAACTGGAACTCCAGGTCACTGCTCGACCGGAAGTTCAAGCTCGTCTGCTCCGAGCTCAGCGGCCGCTACACCAGCAATGAGTTTCGGGTGGAGGTGAGTGCAGGCTCCAGAGGCCCGTGCCTGGCCCTGGTGCCGGCAGACGCCGGTGTTTGAGCAACTGTGGTGGCGACTCCTGGGTCTGTCCCAGGGTGTAGCCTTTTCCAGCCGGAAGCTGCTGCCGGTCAGACATGCGGGGGGGGGGGGGGGGGGGCGGGGTCATGGGGTGCCTCGGCCCAAGAGCCTGGGGCCTTTGGAGGGAGCCGGTGGAGCTGAGAGCAGGGCAGCGAGTGGGTGCCTGGGGGGGGCTGTTACGAGTTTGACCCGCGTTAGGCAGCTCTGGGGAGTCGGGGAGCCGGGCCACTGGGAGCAGACCCTCGGCTGGGAGGCTGCTGAGGGCCGGCCCCGGGCCTGCTGCGGGGACTCGGCCCCGGCGGCCAGAGGGCCTCACCCTCTGCGTCAGGGGTGTCCTCGGCAACCCCGTCCCTCGGGCGTCCGGGGACCACGTGCTCCCGGAAGCCCGCAGCCACGTGGCCGCCTGGCAGGGCGCCCGGCGGTGGGTGCGGAGCCAGAGGGCGCGGCTTTAAAAGGAGACGAGGGGCGGCGGGTTCGGGGACGAGGGAGCGCCGAGCCAGCGCTTCTCAGCGCCCGTGGCGTCTCCTCCCGGTCTGAGTCTCCCATCGGGGGTTCCGGGATGAGTCACGTGAACAGGGACACGTTCCTGGGGTGACTGCACCTGCCTCGCAGCGTCTGAGTGCTTCCCTTGCTTCCTCCTGTTCTCCTCCCGCCTCCTCCCGCCGGCTCACCAGCCCCGTGGGAGCCGTGGGGCCGGCGGTCTCGGCTCCCGGCCCTGCCCGCGCCCACCCTCGGCCGCGCTGTCTCCGCAGGTGAACGTGATCCACACGGCCAGCCCCGCGGAGCACGCCAGCCACCTGGCCGCCCAGCCGCAGTTCGTCCACCCCGAGCACCGCTCCTTCGTCGACCTCTCGGGGCACAACCTGGCCAACCCCCATCCGTTCGCAGGTAGGACCCTGGGCCCCTCCCGCCTCCTGCCCCGAGCACCTGGCCCAGCCCCCCGGGAACCCGAGGGCAGAGGGCAGAGGGCGGGCCCGGGCCGGCGGCGGGCGGAGCTGAGCCCCGTCCCGCCCCCGCCCGCCGCTGCAGTGGTCCCCAGCACGGCCACCGTGGTGATCGTGGTGTGCGTCAGCTTCCTGGTGTCCATGATCGTGCTGGGCGTGCTCCGGATCCGGGCTGCACACCAGCGCTCCGCGCGGGACCGGGACGCGGGCCGCGAGAGCGAGATGGACTGGGACGACTCCGCCCTCACCATCACCGTGAACCCCATGGAGGTGGGCACGCCGGCGGCCAGGGCCCGTCTGGTGCGGAGCGTGGCGGGGGCCCCTCCTCTGGGGCCGGGCCAGGACCCGAACTGGGTGGTTGCGCTGGGAGCTGGGGGGCTGGGAGGGCTTGGGGGCCAGACTCACGTGGCCGTCTCTTTGTCAGACGTACGAGGACCAACACAGCGAGGAGGAGGAAGAGGAGAGTGAGGATGGCGAGGAGGACGACGTCACCAGCGCCGAGTCGGAGAGCAGCGAGGAGGAGGAGGAGGAGGAAGAGGAGGAGGAGGGGGGCGAGCACGGGGACCAGCAGCCGGCGAACAGGCAGCAGCAGCTGGAGTGGGACGACTCGACCCTCAGCTACTGAGCGCCCTCCTGCCTCCTCGACGTCCGCCCGGCCACCGAGTACAGCCGTCCGGCCAGTAGGTCTGCAGGCTCCCCCCCAACCGTCGCCCCTGCTTGGTGTGCAGGACCCTGGCTCCCTCCCTGCCCCCCCCCCCCCCCCCCGACCGCTGTTCCGTGAGGACCTGCCCTCGCTCCCTCCTGTCGTCTCGCTCCGCGGGCCCCTCGCACCTCCAGAAACGCCCCATCTGGACTCGGTGACAAAGGGTTAAAACTGCTCACTCCCACTGGGCAATCCTTCCGTTTCTTGTTCTTAATTCTCCCCGAACTAGTGCATGTACAAAATGGCCGAGTGGGGGTTCGTATGTAGATGGTGAACTGACTTTTTAATATTTTGTAAATAAATTGGGATTCCTCGTGTCCTTTGTGCTAGCGTGACCCAGGGTTGGAACGCAAGGCGGGGTGTCAAACCCTGAGCTCAGGAGGCCCGGGCTCCTGCTCCCCAGACAAGGCGGGTGTCCCCCCGGGCGCTGGGCATGCTGTCCTGTCTCAGGCCTCGCTCCCTGTGGGCCAGGGTGCGGGGACCCTCCGAGCAGGCCAGGTCCTGTCTGGGCTCCGCCCGGTCCACGTGGCAGCGGGTCCCGGCCACGGCTCCGAGCGGGACCGCGACCCCGTGTGGTCTGCAGACGGCAGCAGGCCGAGTGACCCACACGCAAGGTGGGGACACACTGACAGACGCCCAGGGGCCGAGTCAGAATGTGGCCCCCCGCCCCCCACCCCGCAGCTGAGCTCGGCTCCCTCCTGGAGCCCACCCGCCCCGACGCGGCCCCGCTGCTGTGCTTGGCGACGAGAAAGGGGGCGAGAGGCACGAGTGACCCCACGGCACTTCGTTCGTAGTTTACTGTAAACGGTCAGGTTTCTAGAACGGGCGGGGCGGGGGTGATTTTGAATACTGTTCTGTGACCCTAACTGCTAGTTTCGAGGACACTGTGCTGTCGTGTCTGTGGCCACCCCTCCCTGTGCTGTCACTTAGCTGCTGTTTAGACGTGGACAGACAGACGCGGAGACGAGCTGTCGGCCGCAGGGCCCCCCTCGGCGTGCCGGGGCGAGGTCAGACGTGTCTGCACTGCAATAAAGTCTGTTCGAACTCAGCGGCGCCTGTGGTCCTTCCTGCCCGTCCCTCTGTCCCTCTGTCCCTCTGCCCCTCTGCGCGCCGACCGCATGCGGCCGGGAAGGCCTTTACTTCCCCCGTGCTTCCCCTCCCCCCAGGGCTCCCGCTGCTGCTCCCGGCCTGCTCCCTCTGAGCGCCCCCACAGAAACACGGCAGGTTTAGGAAAATAGATCTCTTCTCACCGGCCCACGGGCCGGGCCGGGCGGCGCCGCTGTGTGCACTGACCGCCCACACCACGGAGCGTGCCGCTCCCGCACATGACAGACAGACAGACAGACAGACAGACACGGGCTTCCCCGGGGCCAGGGCGGCGGGGTCTGCGGGGGCAGCACCTGCTGGGGGTGGGTGGTGTCCGTGGGCACGGATTGCTCCTGGGCTGGTGAGAGGCAGCGACCCCGTGGGGGGGGGGGGGTCTGCAGTGTGGCCTGCCGAGTCCCAAGTCGCTGCTAGTTCACAGGGGGCTGCGGCTCCTGAAGGCCCGGGGTCCGGCCCCGCCCCAACCGGTGGCAGGAGGCTGGGAGCCCAGCCCGCCTGGGGCTGCAAAGACCACAGAAAGGCCCCCCCCCCCCCCCCCCCCCCCCCCCCGCTATTGGCGCAGGCACCTGGCCGCTCCGCAGGGTCTGGAAGGTGGGGTTCCGGGAGATTCCCGCCCTGACGCCTGCTTCGGAGGAAGCTCGGACCGGCACCAAGTCCTCGGACCTGCTCCCCCGGACCCAGGACAGCATGGCGGACGGGGGTTCAGTAGCCTGAGGACCAGCCTGTTGTCTTCCCGGGGCCGAGGCTGCCCCTCCCTCGGGTTCAGTGAATCTTTGGCCATTTTTCTTTCCCGCAACAAAACCACTTTACTGCGGAGACGAGAGGATTCCCGGACCCAAGGGTCGCTGTGAGGGTGGAAAGCGCGTCCCTGCCCGGAGGGGCACCGCTTCCCCCGCAGCTGTCAGAGCGGGCGGGGCGGCGGGCACCAGGGCACCGGGGAGAAGGCAGCTCCCGGGGCGAGTGCCGGGCCAGGCCCACCAGCCGGAAGACGGGGTGCGGCCCCCACAGGCGCTGCCTCAGTGTCTTCTCAGAGCCCCGGGCTCTGGAGGGCGCACGTGGCGATGGCTGTTCAGTTCCTGAATCGTTTCAAGTCGTTAATAAATAACCAGTGTAAACAAAGGCGGGGTGCGGCTCGGCGGGGTCCCGCCTCCTGGCGGCTCGGCGGCCGCTATTGCCGGTTGTCCTTGGACACGTTGTGCGCCAGCCAGTTCACCTTGGTCTTCCAGCTCTCCCGCAGCGCCTCGTTGAACTTCACCCGGAAGTGCTTCAGCGCCTCCTCCTCCGTCTTCCCCAGCGCCAGCGAGTCCTGGGGAACCGGCAGCGACGCGGGCGCTCAGGCAGGCGCCCCTCTGCGTCCCTGTCTCCCCGCTGCCCCTGCCTCCCTGCCTCCCTGTCCCCCTGCCCCTCCCTCCCTGCCTCCCCTTTGGGCATTCCCAGCCCCCTCGAGAGCGTGTGAAGAGTGAGCGGTGGCCCGGCACCCCCCCTGGGAAGAGCTCTTCATGCTGATCCCAAGCCAGACGGGACCCTAGACCCCCCTCAGAACAAGGCCCACTGGCAACAGGGCCGCTCCCTCTGCCGCGTCCTCACGAGCCAGGCGGCGGGGCAGGCCCGGGTCGCTCTGGGGGAGACGCCGGCCGGGCCTCACCTTGAGGTACTGGATGTCCTTGGAGCAGCTGAGCTCGGGCAGGCCGGCCGCCCGCATCAGGGCGAACAGGTGCAGGAAGAGCAGCCCGTGGCGCCGCAGGATGGCGTAGGCCCTCTCGCAGTAGCCCCGGAACCTGCGGGAGCGGCGGCCTGGGTCCTCCCGCGCCACCCGCCCCGCGCCCGACACAGCCCGCCCGCCCCGCGCCCGGCACAGCCCGCCTGCCCGCCCCGCGCCCGACACAGCCCTGCTCCTGCCCCCGGGCCCGACACAGCCCTGCTCCTGCCCCCGGGCCCTGGGGGGGGGACTGACAGCCTCCTCTCCGCACTCTGTCTGGGGCCCGGGGCATTTGGGGGTCCGGGGCATTTGGGGCCCGGGGCATTTGGGGGTCCGAGGCGCCCTCACCTCTCAAACTTCTCACTGTTGTTGGTCTTGCCCTGCTGAATCACGTGCACAAAGTCGTAGGTGAGGATGAAGGGGACCCGCTCACGGTTGATTCCAAACTTGGTCTTGAAATTCCCCAGAAAGTGGCCAAAATCGATGTGGAACAGCTGGGGGATGGAGGGGAAGGGGCGGGCTGAGGAGGAGCCGGGAAGGCCAGGGCAGGGCCCAGAGGCGGAGCTGCCCACACGCCGGGCCCGTGGCCCCTACCTGCCCCCCTAACTGCCCCCCGCAGCCCCTACCCGCCCCCCGAGGCCCCTACCCGCCCCCTACCTTCCCCCTGTAGCCCCTACCCACCCCCCTAACCGCCTCCGGCAGCCCCTACCTGCCCCCCGAGGCCCCTACCCGCCCCCTACCTTCCCCCTGTAGCCCCTACCCGCCCCCCGAGGCCCCTACCCGCCCCCCGAGGCCCCTACCCGCCCCCTACCTTTCCCCTGTAGCCCCTACCCGCCCCCCGAGGCCCCTACCCGCCCCCCGCGGCCCCTACCCGCCCCCTACCTTCCCCCTGTAGCCCCTACCCGCCCCCCGAGGCCCCTACCCGCCCCCCGCGGCCCCTACCCGCCCCCTACCTTCCCCCTGTGGCCCCTACCCACCCCCCTGAGGCCCCTACCCGCCCCCTACCTGCCCCCCTCAGCCCCTACCCGCCCCCTTACCCGCCTCCCTCGGCCCCTACCCGCCCCCTACCCGCCCCCCTGAGGCCCCTACCCGCCCCCTACCTGCCCCCCTCAGCCCCTACCCGCCCCCTACCCGCCCCCCTCGGCCCCTACCCGCCCCCCCTCAGCCCCTACCCCCCCCTTACCTGCCCGTTCTCCCGGATCATGATGTTGTCACTGTGCCGGTCGCCGATGCCCAGCACGTAGGTGGCCACGCAGTAGCCGGCGCAGGAGAGGGTGAACTCCTCGATGGCCCTGTCCAGGGCCTCCCTGTGGGAGGAGGGGGTTGGGGACCACGGCCCGGCCCGCAGCTCCCGTCTCCCTGCCACAGCGAGGAGCGAGCAGGAGGCGGCACGGGGCCCAGACCCGCCCTCCAGGCCCGGCGAGCGCCGGGGGCGGCCGCAGAGCGTCCGGCTGAGCCAGGGCAAGCGGCCATCTCCGGGCGACAATGAACGAAGGCCGTTTAGCGCCTGAGCTGAGGGCGGCCTCCACGGCCATGGGTGACGGCACTTGGGGGACGGAGACCCAGCCACCCCCACACGGACCGGGCAGTCCCGGCCGAGCCCAGAAGCCAGGGACGCCTGTCCCTTCGCCTCCCGGGGAGAGAGGACGGTGTCCCGGCCTGAGACCTACCCGGGGTTCTTGGACTTGAGCCAGTTGAGCAGGGCGTCCTTGTTGAAGGCGGCCGTGGCCGCCATGTTGCTCTTGTTGAGCTGGATGTTGGCGATGGTGTCGGAGCGGAGCACCACCTCGATGAGGCCAGTCCGGTCCCCGGTGGACAGGCAGCCGTAGGGGGTCATCCTGGCCGGGGGAGGGGGGCGGGCACCGGTCAAGGGCTGTCCCAGGGCTGCCTGACCGCCGAGGCGCTCGCCACCCGCCGCAGCCACGGGCGATGCCACGCGAGGGGCTGGAAATGCGGCAAAGGGGTGGCGGCTGGAGGAGCCGTGGCTCCCGGCCGAGGGGGGGGGGTGGGGGGGTCAACACAGCAACCGAGACGCCGGCGGCCAGGGCCTGGCTGGCTCCTCTGCTCAGAGAGGTGCCGTGCCGGCCGGGGAGCGGGCAGCAGGGGGCAGGGAGCCAGGGATGCGGGGGGCACAGGCAGGCGGCCACACGGCGGCCGGCTTCACCCTCAGCCTGCGGCCCATCGCCCTTCGGCCCGAGTGGACAGCGGCCCCGATCTTCTCAGAACAGCCATCTGCCCGGCTCTGACGGGGGGCCCCCCGGGGCCGGCGCAGGCTCTCACCTCAGGTCCAGCCCCTCCTGCTTCCACAGCACGTCCATGAGCTGGATCATCTGCAGCGTCAGCATGTCCTGCCGGAGGTCTGCGCGCCGGCCGGGAGAGAAAGCGGGCGTTTCTGGAGGGTCCCGTGCTCCCGGCCGCGCCGGGCCCCGCGTTTCCGGACGTGTCCTCGGCTCACCCTCGGGGACCCCGGGCTCACCGTCCCCGTTCTTGAAGATGATGCCCACGCTGCCGTCGCCGCCCGCCTCCTCGTTGCTGTACACGACCCACAGCGGCTTCATCTTGGAGTCCATGAAGGTGCACTGCTCCACGCTGCGGAGAGGGCGGTCAGCGGCCCCGCAGGCCGGGGGGCGGGGGGGGGGGCGGGGCGCGCTGGGCTCACCAGACTTCCGCCAGCAGGACCCTGGGGTCCAGCGGGGACTGCAGGTGGGACAGGGCCTCCAGGTAGGTCTCCTGGCGCAGGCACAGGTGCATCAGCTCCTTGGTCTGAGGCTTGGGGCTCTTCTGCGAGCTCACCTTGACAAAGTCGTTCAGCGCCTTCAGCTTGCTCAGCGCCTCCCCCTGGCGGCGACGGAGCGCAGCGTGAGCGGGGCGGGCGGCAGGCCGGGGCCCCGGGCTGACGCTGCCCGAGGGTGGAGCCGTTTGGGGTGGGCGGGGCCCCAGGCTCACCTGCTTCATCAGCACCTTCATGTGGTGGGTGCTGGCCCTGCAGTAGGCCTCCATGATGAGGCCGAAGCGCAGGGCCACCGAGGGCACGTGCATCTCGGAGCTGCGGGGGGAGACGGGGCTGAGCCTCCCCGGGCGGGGCCACCAGCCCCCCCAGCCCGCCAGGACACGCCGGCGGCCGCAGGAATGGGGGAGCGGCAGGCGGGGGACCCCCTCCCCGGGGCCGGCCAGCTACCGGAGGTGCCAGAAGAGGAAGTGGCCGATCTTGCGGTTGGCCAGCGCCCGGTCCAGCAGGAACTTGGTCAGCTCGCAGTCCAGGTAGGACTCGTACTTGAGCACCTGCACCAGCTGCAGCAGGTACTGGAACAGCTCGTCGTCCCTGCGGGGAGCGGGCGATGGGCCGGGTGCGGGCGCGGGCGGGACAGGGGCCCGCGGGCCCCCCTCCCGGGGCAGCCGGAGCCGCAGGACTCACGTCAGCTTCCGCAGGGACCTGATGGCGAAGGAGCTCACGTGGCGGTCGGGGAAGCTGGCGTCCAGCAGCTCCAGGGCGCTCAGCGCCGGCAGCTCCGGCCAGGAGCACAGCAGGTAGAGCATCTGGGGGGGCTGGCGGTCAGGGGCGGTGCCGCTCCGGCCCCCCCGCCCCCGGGGCTCCCCGCGCCCACCTGGGCCACGTCCTCGTGCCGGTTCCACTTGGTGACCAGCAGCAGCCGCGCCAGCGCCTCGGGGAAGCGCTCCTGCACCTCCCGGCGCAGCTTCCACACCAGGTCCTTCTCGTGCTCGTACAGCTCGGCCGGCCCCGCGCCCCGCCGCTCCAGGATCTCCCGCAGCTGCAGCTGCTGAGGGCACAGGGGAGGCTGCGGGGGGCTGCCGGCCGGCCCGGCCTCACCCCTCCCGCCCCTGCTCCCCTCCTCCTCCCCTGCACCCCACCCCCACCCTCCGCTCCCCTCCTCCTCCCCTGCACCCACCCCCACTCCCCGCCCCCACTCACCTCCTCCTCCCCTGCACCCACCCCCACTCACCTCCTCCTCCCCTGCACCCACCCCCACTCACCTCCTCCTCCCCTGCACCCCCTCGACCCCCTGCTCACCCCCTCTTCCCCTGCACCCAAAACCGCCCCCCACTCACCTCCTCCTCCCCTGCACCCACCCCCACTCCCCCCCACACCGCTCACCTCCTCCTCCGTGGCACGCCCGTGCTCCCCGTGCTCCCCGTGCCGCCCCAGCTCCAGGATCTGCAACGAGGGCCCCGCTCTGAGTGGCAGCACCGCTGACCCGAGGCTGGGGCTCCCGTGGGGACCGCCCTGTGTGCTGGAGGGGGGTTAGCAGCACCCTGGCCTCCCCCCACCAGAAGCCAGGAGCCCCTCCCACTGGCGGTGACAGCCGACAATGTCTGTGGAGCCCTGCCCGGCCGGTGTTGCTCAATGGTTAGAACAGCGGCTGCGCCTAAAGGGCCCTGGATTCGGTTCCGATCGGGGCACAGGCCCGGGGTGCGGGCTCCACCCCCAGTGCAGGGGGTGCAGGAGGCAGCTGACCGATGACTTCTCTCACCACTGGTGTTTCTCTCTCCCTCTCCCTTCCTCTCTGAAATCAATAAAAATATATTAAAAATAAACAGTTTGAAACAGGATGTCTTTGGCCATCCCCTGGGGGCAGGGTGGGCCCTTGAGAGCCACTGCTGGAGGGCGGGGGGACCAGGCCGGGGTCCGGAGGCAGTCAGGCCGTCACCCACTTGGCCCACAGCCTCTGCAGGGGGGCGGGACCGGGTGCGAGGCCCCACTGACCTTGTCCAGGGCGGGGTAGTACACAGGGTGGGGCGCCACCTCGGGGAGGCAGATGAGCAGCGCGGCGGCACTCTCGGTGTTGGGGTTGTTGCACACGGTGCCCGTGGGGTTCAGCAGCTCCCCTTTCTCGTCTGGACACGGGGACAGGGGTTACACGGGGACGCCCCCACGGGGCAGCCCCGCAGCCCCCGCCGGCCGCCCACCTGGCACGGAGGGCCACATGTAGAGGCAGCACTCGCCGGTCTTGAGCTGGTCCTTGTAGTCGAACAGGGTGAGGTTGGCCCAGGCGATGGGGCAGTCCTGCGGAGAGGGGCGGCTCAGGCCCGCGGCCCCTCCCCCCGACCTGCGGGACCGACCCCCCCCCCCCCCCCAGGGGCCGGGGGACCCCTGAGCACGCCTGGCCGGGCTCCGCGGTGGGGAGTCCGCACGGCTGTGGCCAGGCACCTCCTGAGAGTCCCTCCTCCCGGGCGGGGCGACCAGGTTCACCGCCCAGAGGCCCAGCCAGTGCCCCGAGCGGCCCCCACAGAAAGCCGGGGCCCTGGCTGGGCCGAGTGGCTCGGGGGCCGCAGGAAGGTGCCGGCTCGGAGCCGCCCGCCCCCGCCGCCACCCACCGCCTTCTTGGCCTTCTTCTTGGTGGAGCGCGCCTTCTTGGCCTTCTCGATGACGGCGTAGAGCGCGAAGCAGAGCCGGGCCATGCGCGGCAGGTCGCACACGTTGATGTCGAACTCCAGGCGCTGCTTCCACACGGGCTCCGAGCACACGCTCACCTCCGAGCTGGACACCGTCTTGCACAGCGTCTCGTTGCCGTGGAAGAGGCCGGCCTGCACCACCAGCTGGGGGGGGGGGGGGGGGGGACAGTGGCACCGAGGCCCGGCCTCTCCCCCTGCCCGGGTTCTCCCGCCCACGAAGGCAGAGCCTGCTCCCGGGACGTCCTCATTCCACAGCGGGCCGAGCCCCCCGTCCCACATGGGGAAGCGATGAGGGCGGGGGAAGGGAAGGGTGCCGTGGGCTGTGCATGGGGGGCTGAATGGTCTCGGCTCCCAGCGGCTGTGGGACCCAAGGTCATGCTGCCACCTGCTCTGGCCTCAGTTTCCCCAGCTGGGCGTGGGAACTCCAGGGACCTTTGAGCTCTAACACTGAGGGCTCCCTTTTCTGCTAAGTCCCAGGAGCCCCTGTGGCTGGGGAAGGAGCCCCTGAAGCTGAGGGAGGAGCCCCTGTGGCTGGGGAGGAGCCCCTGTGGCTGGGGAAGGAGACCCTGTAGGTGGGGAAGGAGCCCCTGTAGGTGAAGAAGGAGACCCTGCAGGTGGGGAAGGAGCCCCTGTAGGTGGGGAAGGAGCCCCTGTAGGTGGGGAAGGAGACCCTGTAGGTGGGGAAGGAGCCCCTGTAGGTGGGGAAGGAGACCCTGTAGGTGAGGAAGGAGACCCTGTAGGTGGGGAAGGAGACCCTGTAGGTGAGGAAGGAGACCCTGTAGGTGGGGAAGGAGACCCTGTAGGTGGGGAAGGAGCCCCTGTAGGTGGGGAAGGAGCCCCTGTAGGTGGGGAAGGGGCCCATGAGGCTGGGGAAGGGTTTAATGCCTCATGAACGCCCGCCTCCTCCAGCAGAAAGCTGCCTGCATCCAACCTCCACGATTTCGCCAGGAGGACCCAGACCTGCGTGCTTATGAAATCACCCCAAAAAGTGCTCCCCAAAGAGACCCACCCTCTGGGGACCCAGGTGTCACATTTTGCAAATGGGACCATAAAACCTTCAGGAGCAGGCTGTCTTGGGGAGGACGGAGGAGCTGGTACACATGTGGGCCTGGCCCCAGGGGTCCAGGCAGGCGCTGTACACCCACCCCCTCCATCCGCCCTGGGAGCCCCAAAAGGCCCAGCCCAGCTGGAGTGGCTCCCCTTCCAACGCCTGCTGCCTGCCCAGCGGCAGTTTCCACATCCCGGGGCGGCCCGGCCCCACAGCCGGCACCAAAGTCAAGTACCCAGAACTCTCGGGGCCCAGTTTCCCCGAATCAGCCTCTGACCACGGCCCGTTCCCCTCCCCCCTTCCTGTTTTGAAGCAGCTCACAGCCACCCCGGGCCGGGATGCTGGGTAATGTGGTCAGGTGGCTTTCATGTGACCCCCCCCCCCCCTCTTCCTCTGCCGCCCCTCCGGGCCACAGCCACCTTGTTTGTGCGAAAAACAACCGCTCCCCCCCCCCACCCGCCACCCAGCCCAGGAGCCCCCTACCTTCATCCGCTCGTCGGCGTTCACTTTGCTGCCCTGGATCAGCTCCACGCAGAAGGGCTGCTCCAGGGCCCACAGGGACGAGGACGAGGGCTGGGGGGGGGGCGAGAAGGGGGCCTCAGAGGAGGGTCCAGAGGCCGGGGCCATGGGGAGGGGGTGGGAGGAGTATTGCAGGGCTGTGGTGAGGCCCACGCCCCTATCCCACCTCCATCCTTTACCAGAAAACCTGCCGTGCAGGCGGCTCAGGGCCCAGCACCCCACGCTCTGCAGGCGCGGAGCTCTGCCTCCTGGGCAGGAAGCAGGGGGAGCAGGAGGAGGGCAGCCAGGAGCCAGGCCTGGAGGCTGGCATCCCCGGCAACCGCCCAGCATAGGGTCGCGCTGGCTGCCCAAGCTCAAATCCCCAACTCAACACGGGCCAGCGAGGGGCGAGCAACGAGGGCTCCTGGCTCCCCGGCCAGCGGGGTGTTCCCCACAGACCCAGGCCCCGGGCCCCCGGCCAGCGGGGTGTTCCCCACAGACCCAGCTGGACAGCACAGGGGGAGGGGAGAAAGGAAAAGCAGATTCTCAGCTGGTCTGCCCTCGACCCCCTGAGCGTCAGCCCTTGTCCCCCGCGCGGCCCCGTGTCCTCTCCAACAAGACGAAGGAAACTGATGAACCGAGAGAGACTCGCCAAACTGCGGGCACAAGTGCGCACGGGCGGGAAGGGAGCTGCCCGTAGAAAGAAGGTGGTTCACAGAACAGCTCCAGCAGACGATAAAAAACGTCAGTTCTCCCTAAAGAGGTTCGGGGTGAACAACGTCTCTGGCACCGAAGAGGTAAATGTGTTTACAAACCAAGGAACAGCGACCCACTCCAACAACCCTAACACTCGGGCATCTCTGGCGGCGACCACTGTCGCCATTCCGGCCACGCTGTGACAAAGCAGCCGACAGAAACGCTGCCCAGCATCTCACACAGCTCGGTGCAGGCGGCCTGACCGGTGTGAGGAGCTGAAGCTCGGCCCGAACAGTCTGTGGGTGGAAGAGCGCCACTGGCTGCTGGAGAGGAGGAGGAGGGTGAAGTTCCAGATCTGGTGGAGGATTCTGATGAGGCTTCCGAGAACGAAGCAAACTGGACTGAGTGACCTTCTGAAGATAAGCTTGAGGAAGTGGCTGGGGGCGGCTATTTTATATCATGACTGCCTTTTCAGATTGTGTTTATGGGTCTGATAAAATCCAGATCGCTAATATTTTTTAGCCCAATGCCCCCGACATTGCGGCTCTTTCCAGTTTGGGCTTACACATAAATCATTCTTTGCAGCTAATTAAGCTGAAGAAGCTTGGGAATAAAGTTTGAAACGGGTTAATAAAGGTCTTTGCCTAGTATAGTTTTATTTTTTATTTCATTGACACTGATTTGTACACAGAAAGCAAAGTTGTTTGTAGAAAGCTAATCATGGCATGTAATATGACATAATCTTTGATGAAATTTTATTAAAGAGTTAACATGGTAGAATCATGTAACAAAAACAAACAAACAAAAACAAAAACAAAAAACAAAAACAAAAAAGAAAGGAAAAGCAAGTGGCGGGCCCAGCTCACCTTCTTCATGGGAATGGGGGGCGGCTTGGTGCGCGACTTTTGGACCTGGGGGGCCGGGTTGCTCTGCTCGTCCCGCATGGCAAGGATGGAGGAGGAGTGGACCATGGTCAGGTGGGGGGTCAGCCCGCTGTGCAGGCAGCTGCAGATGTACTGAGACGGGGCGCGCAGAGTGAGTGGCCCAGGAGCAGTCTGGCCACTCCCTGGACCATGGGCTCCCGGGACCTTCTCCCGCCACCCGCTGCCCGCCAGCCCGCCTCCCGAAGACAGAGCCCTCCCGTGTCCACAGGGAGGTCAGCCCAGCGAGGGGACACCCACTGTGGCCCCCAAAGGCCTGGCTCATCAGGCTCAGAAGGGGCCCGAGAACCAGCTGCCCCACCTCCCCAGGCCTCCACCTCGGCCTCTGCCCCAGCCTCCGCCCCAGCCTCCGCCCCAGCCTCTTCCCCGGCCTCCGCCCCAGCCTCTGCCCCAGCCTCCGCCCCAGCCTCCGCCCCAGCCTCCGCCCCAGCCTCCGCCCCAGCCTCTTCCCCGGCCTCCACCCCAGCCTCTGCCCCAGCCTCTTCCCCGGCCTCCACCCAGGCCTCCGCCCCAGCCTCCGCCCCAGCCTCCGCCCCAGCCTCTTCCCCGGCCTCCACCCCGGCCTCCGCCCAGGCCTCCCCGCGCCCCGGGCTCACCTGGAAGCGGCAGAGCGGGTGGCTGCCGTACAGGAACTCCTGCCTGCCGTTCACCTGCAGCGTGTAGTCCTCGGGCTGCTCCACCAGCGGCTGCCGGAACACCGTGGCCTTCTTCCGCAGGGCGCAGGCCATCAGCGCCAGCGGCACGTCCTTGCTGGACACCTGGAAGGTGAAGCTCTCCTAGGGGGAGGGGGGGGGTCAGCCCTCGCCGGGGAAGGGACCCCCGGGCCCCGGGAGCAGGCTGCCCTTTTGCCCTGCGCACCCCTCACTTGTGCGCTCCGCAGAGCGGGGTCTGCTGAAGGCACACGGCCGGCGACCAGGAGCTTCGTGCTGAGCGAACGGACAGACCACGGACAGAGGCCGCTTGGCCGTTCTGTCTTGTCCAACTGCCTGGGGCAGCGGTCGGCAAACTGCGGCTCGAGAGCCACATGCAGCTCGCAAGCCGCTGTTTGCCGCTCTGCTGACTAATGAGTTTGCCCACCACTGGGATAGGGGCTTAACCACAAAGAACAACGGTCTGTAATGCCTGAAATCGAGAGTCCAGGTCAGCGGTCGGCAAACTCAATCAACAGAGCCGCAGTCTGCCGACCACTGGCCTGGGGGACGTTGGGGGACGTTGGACGGTGCCCCAGGCACGCGAGCACACCCCACAAACACCGGCATCCGGTGCCACAGAGGGGAGAGTGGGTTTGGGGGCTGGTGAGGACGGGGAGTCTCGCAGGGACAGCACCCCCCGCGGACACGGCGGCCGCCCTCACCTCACTGCCCTCGAACTTGACGTTGACCAGGAGGGCGCGGCCGGGGGCCCGCAGGGGGCCGGCACCCCAGGCCCGCGGCTCCAGCTGCAGCGGGAAGCTGTACTGCAGCCAGGCCTCCCAGCCCAGCTGCTGCCGCCGCGCCGCCGCCTCCTCGCACAGCTGGCGCATCTTGGCCCGGAAGTCGCTCACCTCGGGGTCCCGCAGGGAGTCGAACTCGTGCAGGCCTGGGCGGGAGGGGGCCGGGGTCACGGGGGTCCCGGGGGTGGCGGGCCGGGGGCCGGGGTCACGGGGGTCCCGGGGGTGGCGGGCCGGGGGCCGGGGGCGGGCCCCGGGGGCGGGTCGGGGGCCGGGGGCGGGCCCCGGGGGCGGGTCGGGGGCCGGGGGCGGGCCCCGGGGGCAGGTCAGGGGCCGGGGGCGGGCCCCGGGGGCAGGCCCCGGGGGCGGGCGGCCTGCAACACGCCCCCCCCACCCCCACCCCCCCCCACCCCCCCACCCCCCCCCCCACCCCCCCCCCCCCGGCCCGGGCACCTTTGCCGATGAGGAGGCTGATCTGCGAGTTGATGAGCTTCTTGACCCTGTCGCCCTCGCGGGCCACCAGGCGCAGCACGGGCAGGAAGGGCTGGATGTCGCACAGCCGCCGCTGCTCGTCCTCCAGCTCCTGCTGCTCCGCCGTCTGGTTGACGCAGGTGAACACGTAGGCCTCGGGGTCGCTGAGCATGTGGAAGAGCGGCTCGTACTGGGCGCGGTGCCACAGCACCTGCAGGACGGTCCCCGTCAGCGGCCGGCGGCCAGTCCTCCCCGAGGCGGCCGGGCCCCGGGGTGAGGCCAAGCTCAGGCCGGGCGACCCTGACAGGCAGGCCAGGGCGCCGGCCGGGGTGGCTCAGCGGCTGAGCGTCAGCCTGTGAACCAGGTCACGGTTCGACGCCCGGTCAGGGCGTGTGTGCGGGTTGCGGGTTCGATCCCCAGTGGGGGGCATGCAAGAGGCTACCAATCAATGATACTCGCACATCAATGATGTTTCTCTTGCTCTCTCCCTCCTTTCCTCTGTGAAATCAATAAAAATATCTTTTTAATTAAAATTAGAATTAAATAAAAAAGACAATAGCAAGGTCCCAGACCCTGGACCCTGACCCCGGGGTGCCCCGGCGCCCCCACCACGCCCTGCGTGTTCTGGAATCTAGAACTGGAACTGCGCCTCTTCCATCTCCCAGCCATGACCTCCGGGCACCCCGGTAATCGTTCTGGGGCTCATCACCCCGACTTGTAAACGCAGACAAACAATTCAGGAAAGTCTGCCGCACGAGGCGGCCAGGAGACCCCTCTGGGGCTGAGTGCCCTCCGGCTAGGTGTCCCCAGGGACTGCTGGGGAGCCTCTGACCATCAGGGTTTAGTGCAGAGGTGTTCACGCTGAGCCCCGGGGAAAGTGGAAAGGGAGAGGCCAGCCTCAGCTGTCCCCCAGGGGGGACGGTAACCATGGCCATGAACCCAAAGGGATCACACAGGGCCGGGACCCAGAATCCAGGGGTTGCTGGGCAACAGCACCCTCCAAGAGGCGTCATTAGGAGAGGAAAACGGAAGTGCAGGTCAGCCAGTGTAATTCAAACCCAGCTCCTAACAATGACAACAAACAGTGCCCTGGCAGGCGGCTCAGTGGGTAGAGCATCGGTCCACGCACCGAAGGGTCACAGGTTCAATTCCCGGGCAAGGGCACTACCTGGGTTGCAGGTTCGATCCCTGGCCTTGCTCGGGCGTGTGCAGGAGGCAACCAATTGATGTTTCTCTCTCTCTCTCTCTTTCTCTTTCTCTCTCTCTCTTTCCTCTCCCTCCTTCCCACTTTTTTTTCATGCTCTCTAAAAATCAATAGGAAAAATACCCGTGGGTGAGGATTAACAAAAAATAAGTAATAAACGTATGAATTATATAGGTCAGGACTCTGCAAACCACCAGGTTCCTGGAAGACAGCCACGCCCCTCATTTACATATTGTCTGGGGGTGCCTTCGCCTGACAAGGCAGAGTTGGTAGCTGCAGCAATTACGGCATGACCGCCAGCAAAGCCTAGAATATTCACTCTCCGGCCTGGGGCACACACAGCCCCATGAAGGAGCTGCAGGGGAACTGGGGTGTGAGGGGAGGCTGCTGGCACCCGCGTGCTTCACGTGTTCACAGAGCTGAAACCTGAATGAACATGCGTGTATGGCTCTGAAAGCAGAAAAGTAAGATTAACCTTAAAGGAATGCTGACCTAAAGTTCACTAAATGAAAAAGCTGTGACATGTTAACTCTGAAATGAAAGGACATTAAAGCTCATAACCAGGATTTATCACAACACACAGGACTGTACTGTATATTAAAAAGAACAGCAAGCAGCCAAAGGGTTAACTGTGGTTATCTCAGATAATATTTTCCTCCTACTTCATAAATAATTCTCTCCTACTTTTTCTTGTTCCTCAATCTCAGTGGGTCCATATGACTTTTTTGAAATAAAAAAAAAGAAATTTAGTCTTTAAAGAAATCTCCCAGGAAGAGGAGATTAAAAACAACAACAAACAAACACAAAACCTCAAGGCCGCCCCGGGCACCACTGCTCTGCTCCCCAGCACAGCTTTCAAAATCCGAGCTACGGACTTCACACTCCGCAAGCGGAACAAGCCGGTCAGTCACTCCCCAATGCTACCCAGATGTCTAATCTCCCGACTCCCTCTTTACCCTCAAAATTATTTTTAAAAAGCGATGTGCAAAGATGTGTTACTAGGACAACAGCCCTACAGACAAAAGACCAGCGGAACCCCCGTGGCCGTGGATGGAGCGTGGCCCCAAACACACCAGCGAGGCCGTGAGGAGAAGGCAGGCCACGTGGGCACACAGCCTGCGCTCCCCCGGGCACCCCGCGGGGGGCAGCTGGGTCAGGAACTCCAGGCAGGTTTTTAAACAATCCCTGGATATAACGATAGCACTTAAAATTCCCATCGTTCCCGTCCGAGGCCCTTAAACCTGAGAGATTCCGCATGTGCGTGCGGGTGTCTGCTTTTCCGAGTTCCAAACCCTAAGGACTAGTTTCAAGGTCACCCCTTAGCTGGTTTGCCTCAGTGGACAGCGCCTGGGCCCTTGGACGGAAGGGTCCCGGGTTCGATTCAGGTCAAGGACACGGCGCCAGTGAAACATCGATATTCCTCCCTGCCCCCACCCCCGTCCTCTAAAAATCAACAGGGCAATGTCCTCGGTGAGGAGTCGCACAAAAAATAATGCATGAGGTCTCGATGGTACCTTCTTGATGGTGCTGAGGTTGGCATTGCGGGACACGGGGAAGTTCAGATAGACCCCCGTGGGCAGCAGGAAGTCAACCGCCACGCTCTGGTTCTCCTCGTTGGCCCAGAATTCCATGGGGCAGTCCACCCCCGGGGGCATCCTGCTCCCTCAGTTCTCGGACAGCGGCTGTCCTAAAGGGAGGAGAAGGCGGGTGAGCCGGGTGCTGGGCGAGGCCTTGGGGAGGACCCTCTGGAAAATGGGATGCAGGGACTTTGGCCGCAGGAGGCCTGGGATGGAGTCTGGGCCCCCAAAGCTGGCCGCCCCGGGGCCCCCTCCTGCCCGGGGTGGCCTAGGCCCGGCTCTGCCGAGCTGCCTGTCAAAACAGCGGGGACGCCGGCCACATTGCTCAGCAGCGGCCCAAGTTCAAGCCACCCACAGACCAGTCCCAAGCCCGTGTTCCTCGGGAGCTCACCCGGGGAGACCTGCCGGGCCACCCACTGGCCAAGGAGCCGGGTGCCCGGCACCCAGGACGGGCGAGGGGCCGAAGGCGACGGCTCCGAACCTGTCTCACCCCAAACGAGAGGCTCACGGCGGCCTGGGTCCTAAAACGACCCGTTGAAACACCGTGGTCCTCCCCACCCCCAGCCACACCCACTCCCCGTGACAAGATGGTACAGACTCCAGTGGCACCGGTCCCCGGGCCCCCAACACGCCGGGCTGCGTTCTGACTGCCTGTGAGTAACGGCCTGGGTGTGTCAGACTCGTGTTACCCTCACAGGTCTCCACAGACAACTCACCGTCTCCGCATGCTTAAAACTGCCGCTACGTGGCTCTAGATCATTCCTCTTACCACGGTGGCATTTCCCTCTGTAAATGAGCCACGTATCCGGGACGCTGGGCAGACTCTGGCTGCAGGTCTTAAACAATCCTGGATATAACCGAGAGCACCTGAAATTCCCATCCGAGGCTCTCGAACCTGAGCGACTACGCATGTGCGTGCGGGTGTCAGTCTGTCTGAGTTCCAAACCCTAAGGACCCCAAGGTTTGTTTATTACAAAAGCAATGCTACATGCATATTCTTTTTCTTTTTTTCCGATTCTCTTTTAAAGTATATTTTTACTGATTTCAGAGAGAAGGGAGAGGGAGGATCCATGGTGAGAGAGGATCACTGATGGGCTGCCTCCTGCACGCCCCGGGGATCCAGCCTGTACCCGGGCCTGTGCCCTGACCGGGAATCGAACCCTGACCTCCTGGTTCAGAGGTCACCGCTCAACCACTGAGCCTCGCCAGGTGGGCTACAATGTTGCATCTCCTTGTGCGCATGTCAGTCTCAACGAGCTTTGTCCAAGAGAAATACAAAGTGAGAGACACGTGAAATGTCAAAGTTACCAATAGCCACATTTTAAAAAGTAATTAAATTTAATAATATATTTTACTTAACCCAGTATATCCAAAATATGGTCACCTTGATGTTATCAAGATAGAAAAATTACTAAGCAGATATTTTAGGTTTTTTTCTCTTATTTTGAAATCTTACTTTGAAGATTACTTGCTGTGCACACTACAATCCGGACAATAGGTTTTCGTCAGAAATCCTCATCTCGCCCTGGCAGGTGTGGCTTAGTGGATAGCGCGTCGGCCTGCGGACCGAAGGGTCCCGGGTTCTGTCCTGGTCAAGGGCACACACCTCGGCCGCAGGCTCCTCCCCAGCCTGGGCCCTGGCCGGAACGCGTGCAGGAGGCCACCGATCGACGTGTTTCTCTCACATGGACATTCTCCCTGTCTCTCCCTCTCCCTTCTCCTCCCCCTAAAAATCACTGAGGAAACATCCCTGGGTGAGGATTAACACCCAAAAAGGAAATATTCATCCCTAAGAGGATTTCATACAATCGGCAGGTGAAAAAGTAGGCTCACAGACTCAAACTGTTCTAAAGATACCTTTAAAAGTTTTCGAATGAAGGAATTCAAATACCCATTCTTACATGTAAATGAATTAAAATGAAATAAAACGCTTAAGAATCCCATTCCTCAACCACACTTTCAGAGTTCGGGGCTCACAAGCTCCTCGCGGCTGGCTGGTGGCCACCCTGCACAGCGGGGCACACGGGGTGGACTCCGGGGCACACAGAGGTCACAGGTGGAACCCGTGGCAGGTACAACCACGTCATTACGTCACCAAAGTAAAGTGGTGACGTCCATTAGCGAGACCAACACAGCTCTCCTTTCTCGCCGACACTTGGTGCTGTCAAACGCACTCCTGCCAACGAAGACGCCTCGATGCTCTCCTTATAATTCCATCTCCCCGATCTGCCGTAAAAGGTTGATCTTCTCCAAACAACCTGCTTATAAGCATGGCCCATGTTTCTGTGCAGTTATTGGTCCTTTTCTTATGAGCGTGTAGAGTTTCTTTGAATATTCCAGATTGAATTTTTTTTGTTGCTCGAACGAGCTGGAAATATCTCCGAGTCACCTTTTTATTTTGCTTATAGAGGGGTTTTTCTTTCGATGAGTATTTTTTAATGTTGATGCAGACAACTTTTCAACCTTTTCCTTTATGTTTTATGATTTTACTCTTTAGAAAAATGCTTCCCTAACCTAAAGTCACATCCTTCTAGATTTTAAAAAATATATATTGTATTGATTTTTTTACAGAGAGGAAGGGAGAGGGGTAGAGAGTTAGAAACATTGATGAGAGAGAAACATCCATCACCTGCCTCTTGCACACTCCCCACTGGGGATGTGCCCGCAGCCAAGGTACATGCCCTTGACCGGAATCGAACCTGGGACCCTTCAGTCCATAGGCCGACGCTCCATCCACTGAGCCACACCGGCCTCGGCACATCCTTCTAGATTTAAATGACTTGTAAAAATAGTTGAAAGGACTCTATCTGGTTTGGCTCAGTGGATAGAGCGTCGGCCTATGGACTGAAGGGTCCCAGGTTCGATTCCGGTCAAGGGCATGTACCTTGGCTGCGGGCACATCCCCAGTAAGGGTTGTGCAAGAGGCAGCTGATCGATGTTACTCTCTCATCGATGTTTCTAACTCTCTATCCCTCTCCCTTCCTCTCTGTAAAAAACAATAAGATATATATATTTTAAAAAATAGATGAAAGGAACCCTAGTGGGTTTTTCAATTCCAGTCAAGGGCACATGCCTAGGTTGCAGGCTCAATCCCCAGTTGGGGAGCTTGCAAGAGGCAGCCACTCTCTCATCATTCATGTTTCCATCTCTCTCTCCCTCTCCATTCCTCCCTGAAATCAATAAAAATGTATTTAAAAAAAAAAAAAAAGCTTAAAGGAAACGTGTAGTGGGAGACGACACTGTGGTGGCCCTGCGTTTGGCCCAGACACTGCCTTTGGCGGCTGCAGACCTGCTCGGAGCAGCTCCCCGTGCATGGCGCCTCCACACCACGACACCACCTGCCGAGATCCCGCCTGATTGTAAAACCACATCCTCCTCTGTTCCTCTTTCTGAGAATGGCCGGGCCCAGGGCTTTCTTTTCTTTTTTTTTTTCTTTAAGAAAGAACGTACATTTTTTTTTTACTGATTTCTTAGAGAGGGAGAGAGAGAGGAGCATTGATGTGAGAGGGAAACATCACTGAGCGGCTCCCTACCCGCCCCCACTGGGGATGGAGCCCGACGCCCGGGCCTGTGCCTCACCCGGGATCCAACCGGGACCCCTCCGGGCACGAGGCCCAACCAACGGAGCCTCGCTGGCCGGGACACGCCCTCTTGCTTACCCAGAATGCCGGGCTCCTCGGGAACGCCGAGGACCCGCTCACAGTGCTCCGTGGGCTCCGGCCGAGCGTGGGGAGCCAGGAGCACCTCGGCCGAAGGGACGGACGGGCCCTCAGTGCCCGGCTCTGCCCGCTGCTCCCCCGGGAACCCTGCCCCGGCCTGCGGCTCCGTTGGCTGTGAGTCTAAAGGTTGTGGGTTCGATCCCCAGTCAGGGCACATACCTAGACTGCAGGTTTGATCCCTGGATAGGAGGCAACTGATCAACGCCTCTCTCTCACATCCATGAAACTGATCAACGCTTCTCTCTCACATCCATGATTCTCTCTCTTCCTCCCTCTCTCAGCTTTATTCTCTCTAAAATAAACAAAAAGCATATCACTGGGTAGGAATTTAAAACAGCAGCAAAAACCTCATTCCTACAAGAAAACTTGGGGCGGCGTGGGCAGCACACGGTCAGACGCCCGACGTGGGGCAGGAGGAAGTGGGGCTCTTTCCCGCTTTGTGGGCCGGGGCCCCCACGCCCGGCTCTGCAGTCTGCACGGCACCGCCCCCGGAACGCACCGGCACAGCCATGCTGGCACACTGCCCGCATCGGCGATGCCCTGGGACCCGGCGGCTCCGCTCCTGGGTAAACACCGGCCAGAAATGCCACCGGCGAACCCCGCGGGGTCCAGGGGCGTCTGCAGCACCGGGGTTCCCAGCAGCCCAGCCCGGAGGCCCCCCGGAGCGGGTCGGCGGTGGAGCGGAAAACACATCGCAGCTCCCGGGACGGTGACGGGACGGAACAACATAACCGAACCGCGCACGCGTGGGGCCCAGTGAAGTCGGTGCTCACGATGCAGTCACAGGCAGCAGGCACGGGCAGGCTAACCTCTGTCGGCAGAAAAGATGGGGCTCACCCCCGGGGGAGTGGAGTTACCCTGGGGGACGGGGGAATGAGGGCTTCTGAGTGCTGGGAATTTGGGGGGTTCTTGATCTGAAAGTTGGGGACTTTTCACAGACTCAACACATCTTCAGTCCAAGGGGTTCAGATGGGCTCACTTTACTCCTGGCCTGAGACCCAGGCCCAGCCAATCGGAGCCCCAAATTCCACCCCGCCCCCACCCCGGGCATGGGGATTGGAAGCCAGAATTTAGACCCAGCCAATCACTGCGCGTCATCTCCACAGCGGTTCCAGGCTGTGCGTGTGAATATCAAATCCGGGCAATGGGTTTTGACACCTGATTTCTTTGGGGACTTGGTCGTGGGGAAGCAGAAAAACACAGAGTCTGTCCCTAAAGCTGCTGTGCCCATCTGCTGCCCTTAGGGGCGGAACCCGGGAAGAGGCCGCCGTGGACAGCAGAGTGGAGAGCCACGCAGGGGCCCACGGGCAGCCTCTGGTTTCCTGGATCCAGCCATGCCTGAAGCTGACCCTGAGCCTGCACTTTTCGGTTCTATCCGCCAACGGTCCCCGGTTCGATTCTGGTCAGGGGCACATGCCCAGATTGCAGGCTCGATCCCCAATAGGGGCGTGCAGGAGACAGCGAATCAATGATTCTCATCATCGATGTTTCTATCTCCCTCTCCCTTCTCTGAAATCAATAAAAAATATTTATACCTTTAAGAAGATACACTCAGGAGCTGGGTGGGCCAATGGGGACAGTGCGTGAGGAGCAGGATGACAGCCAGGTTCGAGCCCGGGAGATTGGCTGGGGGTGGGAGGGGTTTCCCAAGATGGGAAAGGGTACGGGAGAACCACGTTTGGGGGCAACAGCACAGTGAGTCACGTCTCAGACAGGGACTCTGAGCTGCTCACTGACACCCCAGGGAAGGCAGCCAGCCAAAGGGGGAGGCCAGGCTGGCGCTCAGGGAGGGGTCCCAGGGTCCCGGCGGTAATCTGGGGCAGTGGTGACACACCGACGTGGAGCCGTGGGGGCAGATGAGACAGAGACAGGGGGTCAGAGGGGGCAGGACCACCCTCAAGGCACGGGGATCCAGCAAAGATGAACCATGAGTAACTGACCCTTCCTCACTCTGAGTCATCCAGAATGTTCCGGCAGGCGTGTCTGCCCACAGCTGAGCCGTTAGTGAAAAACCAAAGACAACTGGACAGGGAGGAGCTCCATTCCTTTCCTTCACCTTCCACTTCCGGCCGGCACACAGCAGAGCCCGCCACGGGCTGGGGGGTGGCTGGGATGGGGGTGGCCGGGGTGGGGGGCGGCCGGGCTGGGGGTGGCGGGGCTGGGGGTTGGCGGGGCTACGGGGCGGCCAGGTTGGGGGTTGGCGGGGCTACAGGGCGGCCAGGTTGGGGGTTGGCGGGGCTGAGGGGCGGCCGGGTTGGGAGGTGGCTGGGCTGGGGGGGGCAGGGCTAGGGGTTGTGGGGGCTGCGGGGCGGCCAGGTTGGGGGGTGGCGGGGCTGGGGGTTGGCCGGGTTGGGGGGTGGCGGGGCTGGGGGTTGGCCGGGTAGGGGGGTGGCCGGGCTGGAGGGTGGCGGGGCTGGGGGTTGGCCGGGCTGAGGGGTGGCCCAGCTGGGAGGTGGCCGGGCTGCAGGTCTCCGCCTCAGGACCCACCATCCGGGGAGCTGTTCTCAGTGAGACACACTTTCTCCAGCCCGCGCCCCAACAGCTTTTCCAGCTGAGGACGCGCGACTCCCTCTAGACAGCCCAGTAGAAGTCCCGCTCCCCCCCGGGCCAGCAGCTCCGGCCTGGGTTCATTTCTAAGGGGGAGGGGAGGAAGGGGGAGGGCAGGCCGCGATGCAGGCGCCCCCTCCAGGCTGGGAACAGGGCTGCAGCCCATCGGGAGTCCCCTGGGCAGGCAGACCTGCTGAGACATTCCTCTCATTCCTTCTGAACCCCCAGGGGCCTGGGGGCTGAGCTGGCAGCTCCTGAGTCATCGCAAACGTGGCTGCAGCTCCAGCCGGGAGCCGCTGCCGCCCTGTCAGCCCCCATCAGCCCCCGTCAGCCCCCGTCAGCCCCGTCACCCCCCGTCACCCCCCGTCACCCCCCGTCAGCCCCCGTCAGCCCCCGTCAGCCCCCGTCAGCCCCCGTCAGCCCCCGTCAGCCCCCGTCAGCCCCCGTCACCCCCCGTCAGCCCCCGTCAGCCCCCGTCAGCCTCCCTCAGCCCCTGTCAGCCCCCGTCAGCCCCCGTCAGCCCCCGTCAGCCCCCTCAGCCCCCGTCAGCCTCCGTCAGTCCCCGTCAGCCTCCCTCAGCCCCTGTCAGCCCCCCTCAGCCCCCGTCAGCCCCCTCAGCCCCCGTCAGTCCCCGTCAGCCTCTGTCAGCCCCCGTCAGCCTCCCTCAGCCCCTGTTAGCCCCTGACAGCCCCCTCAGCCCCCGTCAGCCCTCTCAGCCCCCGTCAGCCTCCCTCAGCCCCTGTTAGCCCCTGTCAGCCCCCGTCAGCCCCCGTCAGCCCCCGTCAGCCCCCGTCAGCCCCCGTCAGCCCCCGTCAGCCCCCGTCAGCCCCCTCAGCCCCCGTCAGCCCCCGTCACCCCCCGTCAGCCCCCGTCAGCCCCCGTCACCCCCCGTCAGCCCCCGTCAGCCCCCGTCAGCCTCCCTCAGCCCCCTCAGCCCCCGTCAGCCTCCCTCAGCCCCCGTCAGCCCCCGTCAGCCTCTGTCAGCCCCTGTCAGCCTCTGTCAGCCCCCTCAGCCCCCGTCACCCCCCGTCAGCCCCCGTCAGCCCCCGTCAGCCCCCGTCAGCCCCCGTCAGCCCCCGTCAGCCCCCGTCAGCCCCCGTCAGCCCCCGTCAGCCCCCGTCAGCCTCCGTCAGCCCCTGTCAGCCTCTGTCAGCCCCTGTCAGCCTCTGTCGGCCCCTGTCGGCCTGTCAGCCTCTGTCAGCGCATGGCGACAGGCTGTTTGGTGCTGCAGCCAACAGGTGTGCGAGGGGACGGGCCGCAGGGGAAAAGGCAAACGTGACCCACTCCTCCCCCTGAGCGCCCTCGGCCATCAGGTGCCTCCAGAAGTTACCCTGGAGCCATGGTCGGCAAACTGCGGCTCGCGAGCCACATGCGGCTCTTGGGCCCCTTGAGTGTGGCTCTTCCACAAAATACCACGGCCTGGGCGAGCCTGTTTGGAAGAAGTGGCGTTAGAAGTTTAAGTTTAAAAAATTTGGCTCTCCAAAGAAACGTCAACCGTCCTGTTGATGTCTGGCTCTGTGGGCGAACGAGTTTGCCGACCACGGCCCTGGAGCAAGCATGTCAAACTCGGGCCCACAGGCCGCAGGCCTTGTTCATTTGGCCCGTGTTCGCCTCCGAGTTTGACATGGTCCCCGGGTCACCCCGCCGATCTGTCTACAGCGCGATGCCCATGGGTCCCCAGACAAACCCCCGCCCGACACCGGCTGTCAGAGCTGAGCGACAGCCCAGAGCCCAAGAGAAGGGCCTCGGAAAGTCCTAGAAGGCGGTTACACACGTCGGCCACGTGTCCACATCGGCCGACCGGAGGACACAAGCCCCAGGCCCACCCGCCTCTGCGGGTCCTGCAGGAGCGAGTCGGACCCGCTGACCAGGGGCTACTTCCGGGTCCTTCCAGCCCTCGCCCGTGTGGCTCAGTGGACAGAGCGTCGGCCTGCGGCCTGAGGGCCCCAGGTTCGATTCTGGTCGGTGGGCTTGATCCCCGGTGTGGGGTGCAGGGGGCAGCCGTTCAATGATTCTCTCACCACTGACGTTCCCCCCTCTCTCCCTCTCCTTTCCTCTCTGGCGCCAATGAAAACACACACATCTTAAAAAGTGCTTCTACCCGAGTGTTCTGTCCCCCGCAGAGAATGACACTCTTTCGGGGAGCAGAGGCCAGTGGGCGCCTCAGACACGGAGCCCCCACTTCCCGGCGAGCTGCTGCTCGTCCCCCTTGAAGGAGCTTCCAGAAACCAGCCCCGCCCTGGCTGGAGGAAAGGCCTCCTGGAGCCCCGGGAAAGGGGACGGAAGGGCCTCTGCCTGACCCAGAGGGCCAGGTCCTGCTCATTCATTCATTCATTCATTCATTCATTCAGAAAACACCGACTCGAGCACCCGGGGGTGTGAGGGGAGGGGACAAAACAAGGAAGGGCAGTGCAGCAACAGGCCCGTTTCCGAGGGTAAAGGAGTGGAAATGGAGTAAGAGTGAGCTTGCGGGGAGGGCCCCCTCGTCAGGGAAGGGTGGGAACCGAGGCTCCGATGAGGAGGAGGTTCCAGAAAAGCGGAGACAGGTTCCAGGCGCGGGCATGGGCCGTGCAAAGGCCCTGAGGTCAGGGTCCTGGATCGAGGCCTGAAGGCCAGCTGACGGCGGGGAGAGCGCGAGCCTGCAGGGGGCGCCACGTGGGGAGTCCCTGGTGTCGAGCAGGAGGCTGACAGCCATGGAGTGGAGGGAGGGAGGCGAGAATGGAGTGGGAAAGGCGTTCGCCCAGGGCCCGCGGGGCCCCAGGTCAGGCTGGACGAGTGGGAACAGGCCGGACCCTCCAGGCCTGCAAACGGCCCATCCTCTGCCTCTGCTGAGGGGCGGGCACTTCGGCCTTGACCTTTCCTGTCCTTCGGAACCTTCCTCACAAAGAACTAAAGCTACAACGGGAAGGAGGGGTGAATGGGGCCGGCCCCCCACCAGGAGGTCTCAGGATAGATGTGCTCTTCTCCCCAAAACGAAACCTTTCCCAGGAGCACGGCCGTGTGTCCCTCGGGGAGGCCGCGCCTCCCAGTCTCGTCCCCCCTGGTGGCCACAGTGCCCTCGGGACGGGACGAGGTCCCCACCAAAGCCATCACGAGGGAGGCGGGCCAGGATGCCCAGCGCAGGCCGCGCCTCCGCTGCCTCTAACGCGAGGCTCTGTCTGGGAGGCCGGCTGGGGGGGGGGGGGGGGAGGCCAAAGGGAAGGGGAGGGAGCCTCCAGGAGCCGAGGCCGGGACGTCCCATGGGAGGGCAGGGCTCCTGCCACAGGAGGGGGAGCAGAGGGCAGGGCGAGGATGGAGGAGGCAGAGCCTGGGGCCCACAGACTCTGCCTGGGAGGAAGCTGAGCCGGGAGCTACCCACGTTCCGTGTCTGCCCACTTCTGCTTCCCTGTTAATTTTTAAATTTCCTTCCTCCTTTTCTTGTTTAGACTTCATTTAAGTTGTTATTGCCGTGAGGGCAGACACTGATGTGGCTGTCCCGCTCATTCATGCGTCCACTGGCGGCTTCGCTGGCTGGTTCTTGTCTGTGTCTGGACCGGGCGGAACCAGCGGCCCGGGCCTGTGGGGGCCACACTGCCCTCCCCGCCGCCAGGCCAGGGCTGCGGTGTCTTCCTCTTCCAACGGTTTGCCCGCCCTCGTTTTAAACGCGTCTCCCCTCACGGCCAGAGTTTTCTTTTCTTCTTCCTTCTTCCTCTTTCTCCTCTTCTTCTTCGGTTAATCTTCACCGAGGCTATTTTTTTCCATTGGTTTTTAGAGAGAGAGGAAAAGAGGGGGACAGGCGGAGAGAGAGAAACATCGATGTGGGGGAGACATCCAGAAACCGGCCCCCGCTGGTTGTCTCTGACCCGCGCCTGCCCGACCCAGGCTGCAGATGGAGCCTGCAAACCAGGTGTACGCCCTTTTTAAAAAATATGTTTTATTCATTTTCACAGAGAGGAAGGGAGAGGGATAGTGAGAAACATCCATCAGCTGCCTCCTGCACACCCCCCACTGAAGATGTGCCCACAGCCCAGGTACGCGCCCCTGACCGGAATCGAACCCGGGACCCCTCAGTCCATGGACCGATGCTATAACCATTGTGCAAACGGCCAGGCCGAGCCCTCATTTTCAATAGGACCGTATACTCTTTTTTTTTTTTTTTTAATTTAAGAACAATAACTTATCATTTGAATACTTAAAAAGGAAAAGTCTCTTCAATGGGGGAAAGCAAGACAGACAGCAAAAGGGAGAGGTGTGGGTCTGCAGACTTTGTTTTCTATGGAAAAAATAAATACTTCTGACCCCTCCTGCTGTCAGAGAACAGGGACCACGACCTGCAAAATCCCAACTACCTCCCTGACGCTCAGCTCCGGCCCACTCGGGAGGGGCTGCCCCAGGTGGGTCCCCTGACACTGCACCCCCATTTAATAGGAAGGCCCATGGTCTCAGGCCTGGAAGTGGGGGGAATTCAGGAACTGTCCTAAGGAAGCAATTCAAAGGTTAAAAAAACTACACGCACCAAGGTCCCCATTGTGGCATTGTTTGTAAAAGTGATAAGTCTGAAGTAATAGGGAAATGACTAAGTCACCGATCACAGGCCAACTTAAAGGAGTGGGTGTGGTCACAGGGCTTCCCGAGGCACGGGGAGTGTTCCCGACAGGGAATGACACCAAACACACACCCTCCCACCTGGCGCCTCCGCTGCGGGCAAAGCAGTGCAGGAAGCATGGAGGAAATGGAGACGCAGTCTTATGGGTGCATGTGGATGTCACAATAAGGGCTTTTCAAAGTGAATATCCTCGAAAGTTCTGCAAGCAGACGAGGGTCAAACTTCCTTAACAGCAGCCCTGGCTGGGTGGCTCAGTGGGCTGGAGCAACAGCCCATGTCCAAAAGGCTGTGGGTGGAATTCCGTCAGGGCACGTGCCTGGGTTGGGGGTTTGATTCCCACTCCCGGCTCATACCGGAGGTGGTCGACCAGTATTTCTCTCTCTCCTTCTTTCTCTCTCTGCCCCCATCCCTTTTCTTTCTCTAAAGATCAGTAAAAGGCATATCCTTGGGTGAGGATTTAAAAAAAAGAAGCCAAAACCGGTGTGGCTCAGCGGATAGAGTGTCGGCCTGTGGACTGAAGGGTCCCAGGTTCGATTCCGATCAAGGGCATGGACCTTGGTTGCGGGCACATCCCCAGCAGGGGGTGTGCAGGAGGCAGCTGATCCATGTTTCTCTCTCATCAGTGTTTCTGGCTCTCTATCCGTCTCCCTTCCTCTCTGTAAAAAAATCAGTAAAATATATTTTAAAAATAAATAAATAAATAAATAAAAGAAGAATTGCTTAAAACTAAAATGCTTGCAGCGAAAGAAAGAAAGAAAGAAGGAAGGAAGGAAGGAGGGAGGGAGGGAGGGAGGGAGGGAGGGAGGGAGGGAGGAAGGAAGAAAAAGAGAGAGAGAGAGAGAGAAAGAAAGAAATAGCAGTCCCCTGACCTCCACAAGCAGACATATCATCCCAGTTCCAGGGGTTTCTTTGGGTGTCATCTCTACATTTCCAGATACATCTGCACTGATACTTCTGGGTTTTCCACTTTGAACTTCTTACCTTAAGGTCAGTGTGTGCTTCCCTGCGAGTACACATGCACACATCCTCCCCCCGCCTCTGAACACAGAGATGGGGTTGTTTTCCGTCAATCGAACATCCGCGCTTACTATGTAAAGACTGTTCAAAATCTGACCTTATTTTCCTTCTTGTTCAACTTTCCGTTATTCCTGTAGTTGCTAGTTGGCTCACTTTTCATTTTGTTTTCTGTGTATGGATATGTACCCCCCACCACACACACACACACACACACACACACACACACTCTCTCCAGCAGCTCCCTTCTTCTTGGAGCTACTCCTCCGGGCCCTCCGGGTCCCGAACGAGCGGGGCTGCCTGCTGCCGGCCCGGCCACCCGGCTGCAGTCCTGGGACTCCCCTGCCCATCACAGGCACGGGCGGGGGACCCGGCTCTCTGGGGGGCATGCGCAGGAGAGGGGCCGGCGGACCAGGACAGCAGCCGCACGGGAGGCGGCCCCAGGCCCGCTGGAGGGTGGGGAAGGATGAGCCATCAGTACATTGAAAACAAAGCCGACGGAAAGATGAGGCGACTATCAAGTCCGGGAAAAGCAAACGGCTGGACGAGAAGAGAAATAGAACGGCGGCCCCACGTGAGCTCCCCCTGCCCCTCTGCTGGGGGACCGCCTCCTGCTGCAGGGACACTCCCTCCGTCACCCCTCTCCTGTGTCAGGATGACATCAGGGCATCTCCCCCGGAGCCCAGGCCACGGGTCCCGGTGACGGGGAAGCCGGGAGGGGACCGGCTCTCGGTCCCGGGGCAGGGGAGTGTCTTTCTGCTCACCGCTCCCGGGCCCGGTGAGTTCCCGGCCGGAGTAGAGGCCGCCGGGCAGCGGCGCCCAGTGAGAACCGGGGACGATGGCACACTGTGCGCCTGTCCCTGCTGCTGTTAGCTTCCTCAGGTCCCGCCCGCCCGCCAGGATCTTCCTGAGAAGAGTCTAAGGGAGCGGAGGGGCGGGTAAAGGGTTTGATAATTTGTGGCGGAAAAACACTTTATTCGGTCACTCTGCCTGGGCTGACGGTGACGGGTTCCGGGCTGGGAGCCTGAAAGGGCATCTCTCGGCTCCTGCCCAGGCCGACGCCCCCGTCCGCGGCCGGCTCTCTGCGGCCGCTCTGTCTCCGCGGCTTTTTGTCACGTTTCTCCGTCTCGGGCGCTCGGGGAGCTCATGGCGATGGCCTGTGCACACCTCCGCCGGCGTTCCGCTGCCTTTATCGCCCACTGTGCTGAGCGCTCCTCAGAGCTGCGGACGCGGGGACTTCTGCAGCTCCAGAACGTTCTCCCGTCATTTCTCGGATAACGACCCCTCCTCTGTTTCTCTTCCCTCTTTTTCTTGAGCTCCTACGAGATGGATATTGGGCCTCCCAAGCTGATTCTCTCTAATTTCCTTATCTCTCCTAGAAATATACTTTTCAGTCTTCCAGCTCTATCCCATGGAGATCTTTACTACAACGATCCTAGTTTTATATCCAACAGCTTATTCCTGTTTTGTGAATGTCCCCTCTTTTAAAACAACCACGCCTCTGACTTCTGAACCCCTTCTTCCTGCGTGTTGGGGTCTCTGTCTTCCTGGTCGAGGCCTCGTGCTGTGTGCGCTGACGACCCACAGCTGCCTCTGAAATCGGAAATCGCAGAGCAAGGCGCCCCCCTCCCCCCGCTGTCTGCGCCCGGGCGGGGCTGGCTGCCTGCGGGTGTCACTACGAAGGGACCAAGTAGCAGCCGAGCCTTTCAACGGGGCCCCCCTCAATGTCAGAATCCGAGGGTGGTTTTTCTCACGACGTCCATTTTCTCAGAAAGGTCTTCTAGGCCCTGCCTGGATGGTGGGGCTAAGCCAGGCTGCACGGTGGTGGGGAGCCAACCGGGAGAGGGTGTCCCTGAATCCTGCTGTTCTCAGGCAGGTGCCTCCTCAGCCTCCCCTGCCTCTCTCCTTCCCTCTCCACCCCACCCCAGGCCCAACGCTGCCTGCAGGAAACCCATAGGAGACAGGGCCTCTGGCCATGTAGCTGAGCAAGGCATCTGTGGCTCTACACACACTTTCACCCCATCTTCTTGCTTCCCACCCCCCTCCACGCCAGGCCGGGAACGCTCTGTGGCCCCCATTCTTTTCTTTCCTTTTTAAAAAAATATATTTTATTGATTTTCTTACAGACAGGAAGGGAGAGGGATAGAAAGTTAGAAACATCAATCAGCTGCCTCCTGCACACCCCCTACTGGGGATGTGCCTGCAACCAAGGTACGTGCCCTGGACCGGAATCAAACCTGGGGCCTTTCAGTCCACAGGCCGACGCTCTATCCACTGAGCCAAACCGGTTTCAGCTGTGGCCCCCATTCTTGAGCCTGGTGTGTTGGGGGTGTTCCTATGGACACATCAGCTCGCTCCCCCACAACACAGGACACCCCGTGCTCTCTGCTCGGCCTCTCCTGCCCCACCTGCTTAGTACCTGTCAACATCCTCGCTCACATCCCTCCGCTCTCATCCTGTCCATTTTCTCCACTTTCATTCGAGTGGGCTTTTGGAACAGCAGAAACTGACACACACGTCCAATCAGGTACGCTCGTGTGGAAGTCCGCAATAATACTCATCGATAAATAAAACACGAGTTTCCAAAGACACACACAGAAGACTAGTGGGGGGGGTATTCCCACAAGGAGACAATGGTGGGTGCCGGGTGGGGGAAATTACAGAAGAGTTACGCTTGCATTTTTTTTTCATTTTGCAAATTTTTGACAGTAAATGGGTATTTTTACAAATAAAAAAAAATTATTCTTAAAAGGCATCTTCTGAAGAAAGATGCCGAGGAAGCTCGAATCACAGCACACGGGCCCACACAACCCACCCTTCTCCTGAGCTCCAGGCCCGCGGGTCCCAGGCAAGCACCCGAGACCTCCAGAGGGTGTTGGGGGGAGGGAGGGCGAGGTGCAAGGAATTCTGGGCCAATCTCTTGGCCTATGACACCGTGGCTGTGTTTGCCTGCTTTAGGGTTAAAATTCTGCTAAATATTTTGATCTTTTAAAAGAGATCCACATGTAACAACAACAACAAAATTTGGAAAGTACCAAGAAGATGTAGAGAAACTGAGGTTAAGGGGGGCCTGTAAGGATGATGCCACGCTACAACCCACACCCTCTCCGTCCTGAAATGACTGTGGCCGCTCAAGCATCTGGGCGAGGAGGGCTGAGCCGTGTGCCCGCAGGACACACACGTGCCCACAGAGCCTGCACAGCGGACCGCAGCCTATCCTCCCGGGAACTCCCCCCCACACCCAGCTACCCCCCGACGCCAGAGCGGGGTGCCCCGCCAGGGCCAGCCTCTGGCCTCAGTGTCTCCCCCGGCACAAAGAAAGGACTGCATTCATCCTCCAGGCGAACATTCTCGAAGCTCCAAGGAGCGTCCTGTTACTGATACGGTGACCGCCTGCTCTCCGGAGAAACAGGACGTCCCCGGTGAGGACTCCGTGAGAAACGAGATACCGAGTTATCAAGACTCAGCCAGTTCCTTTGGAGGAGCGTCTGACTTTCTCTCTCCTCCAAGAAGCCAGCTCGGTTCTACCAGGACTGGGGCGAGTCAGACACCAAATACCGCAGCCGAGTCACGGGCGCCAGGGCTCCCCGCGCCCCCACCCCTTCCTGTCCCAGGCAGCGGCATCCCCTCTTGGGAAGCCCGCTAAGGTCTAGTTCACGGCGCGCTTATGGGCTCCGAACACAGATCCGGGCCGTCCTCTCTCCGCTCCGGTCCTACCGAGCGGTTCTCCTTCGGCTGGGTGGTCAGGGAGGGCCGAGGGCTACCCTCCAATCTCAGCTTACACACAGAATAACATCGCTGCTTCTCCCGGCAGGCAGCCCCCCCACCCCCACCCCCCACCCCCGGTCTCCTGGGCCCAACCTACCTCTCGGGACCGGTCCAAGGAAGAGCAGCGGCGAAGGCCCCTCTGCCTGGCAGACCCGAGATGCGCCGGAACCAGCGAGCGTCATTCCGCCCTTGCTGGACTCTGAGAGCTCCTTATCTGTCTGGGGGGAAAAGGGGAAAAAAATGTAAGAGTCTCAGAAACCTTCGGTGCATTCTCCTGCAAACTTCTGCAAACCAATCAGATGCCCGGGGCGGGCCCCAGCTCCCCTCGGTGGCACTGAGCAAACCACAGGAGCCCTTCCAGGGCCTGAGCAGACAAATACACACATTCGGATGACTCGTGTTTCCGAGCTGTTTGCCGGTTTTGTTTGGTTTTTGAAAGCAAAGCTCCTGATCTGAGTGAGCCAAGCCGTCGCTGCCAACAGCAGGTTCCTGACCTCGAGGTCCCCGTGCACAACCCAAATTGCACCCTAAGAGAGGACCCAGGCCAGCTCCTGGAGATGAGGAGGGACCCCCTCGCTGCACCTGTGGGCCACTCCTGGCAATAATCTGTCCCCAGAGAGGAAGCAAGAACCTGCCCCCTCCCTGACTCCAGACCCTGGGCACAGCTCCCTCCATAGCAGGGAATCTCCTGCCTGCAGCCCCCTAGGCACGGCGGGGAGCGAGAAACCTGGACACTGGCTTCCTTCCCCGGGTAACAGAAGCCCAGGGCTAGGAAGCTGTTGGAAAAGGCATCCCTTCCAAGAACGCATTTCCCAAGGACAAGCTGGAACTGCCCCTGGTCAGCCTCTGGGAGGCAAAGATATCCCCCTGCCCCCCCCACACACACACACAGCCTGGGGCTGGGGGTGTGGGTGGTCCCCTCACTCAGCATCCAGGGGACCCGGTCAAGGCTTCCCACGCACTGTCACCCAGGAGGTCAGCGCCAAGAGCGAAGGAAGAAACAACTCCACTGATGATGGATGGAGTTAACAAGAGGGAAAAAAACCAAAACACAACAACACAGCCCAGTCACAGGGGAAGGAGACAGATGGCAGAGAAAGCACTTTCCCACCGAGGGACGACCCAGCGGAAAGCAAGGTGGAGCCGGGAGAGGGAAGGAGACAGGGAAGGAGAGAGGGGAGAGGCCGCGATTCGCCGTCCTCAGGAATCCAGGTCAGGAAGTGCGGGCCGGCGGACGGAATGCACCGGAGGGCGGCGGGGAGGCGGCTCCTTCCGCGAGAAAGGTGGGTCTGCGGCTCCCGTTCTCCCGCCCGCGGGACCTCTGGAGCTGGGTCTGCCGCCCTCGGACCCCTTCGGGTTCAAGGGCAAAGCTGGGGGGCACGGCTAGGGGGACGGCGTGGGATGCTCGTCCCCGAATCGGGCAGGGGGAGGGGCGGACGCCGCGATCGCTGGGTCCCTGACAAGTAAACAGCCCGCCCCGCACGGGGAGGCCCCGCTCATCTCCCCAAGGGCGATCGCGGGGCACCCCGACGCCCGGCCCCACCCCCGGAGGCACAAAAGGGATGCGATGGGGTCACGGGAGGAAAGCGCCAAGCAGCCCACACCGGCGCGCCGCTCCCGCCCCGGCCTCCCAGCCCCCGCGCCCCGGGACCCCGGTAGCCCCGCGCGGACAAAGCCTGGCGCCGGGCGGGGCGTGCGGCGGGGCGGGGGGCGCCGAGACCCCTCAACCGCGCGCACAGGTGGGCACCGTACCGGGTGTCGGTGCCGGGGGCGGGGCCCGATCTCCCTGGAGACGGTTGCCCAGGGGACGCGGCAGGCCGGTCCCCGAGCGGCGGGTGAGACTGAGCCTCTGGCGGCCGCGCGGAGCCCGCGGGGGCCTGAGGGCAGGGCCGCGGCGCGGAGCCGGCGAGCGGGGCCACGGCGGAGGGGCGCGGCCCGGGGCGGGGCCCGGACAACGGGACGGCGCGGGCGCGGGAGCGGGCGGCGCCAGGGGCGGGGCGCCGAGTGGGGCGGGGCGTCCAGAGGCGTGGGCGGGGCTGGGTGGGCGGGGCCACGAGAGGGCGGCGCCAGGGCGGGATGCAGTGGGCGGGGCGTCCCGATGCGTGGGCGGGGCCAGCGCCTGCAGCCGCGCAGGCACCGTCGCCAAATTCTCCAGCCGGAGCCCGCGGAGCGGGAAGCGCAAGCGGGAGCCGGGTGCGGAGCGGCCGTGGGCGGCAAGCCCTTCCCAGCCCCGGCTGCACTCGCACGACCGGCGAGGTGGGATCCCGGAGCCTCCGCGCCACCGCCAGACCCGGGAGGCAGGCGCACCGCCGCCTCTGCCGTCTCCCGCCCGCAACAAGGGGGTGCAAAGTGCCATTTGGGAAATGAGCGAGGACAGGTCCTGCGCCAAATCGCTTTTCGCTCGCGGGTTCCCAGGACATCCCCAGAAAGGGAGGGGGCCCGGTCACAGATCCAGAACCGGGGTCACCCGAGTACCTGGCCATCCCGGGCTCTGGGCTCAAATCCAGCGCGGGCTGTTGCCCCGCCTCCGGGCCTCCTTTCCGTCGGGGTTCCCCTTCCCGGGCGGGTTTGGAAAACAAGTGGGTTTCCGGACTTTCACTAGCGCGCCTTTCACTACAATGAATGGCTCGTGCGCCCATGCGACCGCCCCCTGCACTTCCACCGGCGCCAGTGGCGGCTCTTCCCGGGATCGCAGGGCCGGTGGACACCGGTCTCCCTGGGTTGTGAGCGAGAAAACGGACTCCGAGGACCGGAGCGTGGCCGCACGCACAGGTCACAGGCAGACCCGCCCGCCGCACAGCCCCGCAGCCCCGCAGCCCCGCAGGCTCGCAGCGCAGAGCACGGGCCACGCGCTCCTCCCCGGCAGCTCCCGTGTCCCCGATGGATGAGCTTTCCGTCACGGCCGCGGGGAGCGCGCGGGGAGGGGGGGTCAGGGTCACCACGGGGTCCCGTCGGCGGAGCAGACGCGGTGAGGGGAAGTAGATGGAGGCCAATGGCTCTGCGTCCCCGCCGCTGTCAGGGGTTCCGGGGCGGCGCCCCAGCAGGGCCCGCCATCCAGCCCACCGGAGCCTCGGCGGAGAGCAGGCGGGGCGGGCAAGGAGCAAAACAGCCGGAACCTGGGAGCGAGGACCAGGTGGACCCCACGGCCCTCTTTGAACTCTGCGTCCCTCCCCCACCCAGTAAACTTGTGAGGGCCAGCGACCCAGCACCCCAGGCTCTCCAGGAGGAAAAAAATATGGGGGGAGGGACTGTCAGGACAGAGAAGGCCACTCCCCTCCATACCTGTCCCCAGCAGCCAGACACTCACACTGAAAAACACCCATACACGTTCACACTCGGTCACAGAGGCCAGAGACACCGAGCATGCTTTCTGAGACCCAGCCCCCACACAGCCATGCAAACTACACAATGTCACACACACACACACACACACACACACACACACACACACACACACATGCTTTCTGAGACCCAGCCCCCACACAGCCATGCAAACTACACAATGTCACACACACACACACACACACACACACACACATGCTTTCTCTGAGACCCAGCCCCCACACAGCCATGCAAACTACACAATGTCATAGACACACACACACACACACACACACACACACACACATGCTTTCTCTGAGACCCAGCCCACACACAGCTATGTAAACTGACACAATGTCACAGACACCAAACCACACACACACACACACACACACACACACACACGCTTTCTCTGAGACCCAGCCCCCACACAGCCATGTAAACTACACAATGTCACAGACACCAAACCACACACACACACACACACACACACACACACATGCTTTCTCTGAGACCCAGCCCCCACACACAGCTATGTAAACTGATACAATGTCACAGACACCAAACCACACACACACACACACACACACACACACACACAGCAGGGCGGGGCTGTGCACTTGGCTGACAATCTCTGGACAAGGCAGGGCCTGGGCCACTAGATGGGGACCTGAGGACCAGCCAGCCAGACTCGGGACCCTACAGGATCCAACCCAAACCGGGCCTCAGCAAAGGCCCCCCCTCCTGGGGAGGGGAGCAGTGGGGCAGCAGACAGCCAATGGCATGTGGGCTGGGGCCCCGACTCAGCGGAATGAATGCCTAGGCCCCTGCTGAGCCGCCCTTTCCCACAGGGTGGGGGTGGGGCCCCTCAGGATGAGGAATAAGCCACTGGAGTTCACAGCTGGACTAGGATGGGAGGAGAGAAGCTGACAGCCACCCTGACTTGGCACGGGTTGGTGTCGCTACAGCCCCCGGAGGCACGGACAATGGCCTGCGTGCTGTGCCAGGCCCCCGGAAAGAGTTTCTGAGGGCGGACCGGCTTGTGGCTCCGCCGCTCCCCATCCCAGCCGTGGGGGCCTTCTCCCTCAGGCCCCATCCCACAGACTTCCCTCTCTCCAGCTGGGTCTGCAGGGAAGCCACGTTCAAAGACAAGGCCAGGTCCTCAGCAGCCGGGGAACCCAGTGGCCTGGTCCCAATTGGGGGTCTCGGGTACGGGTTCCTCTGGAGCCCAGAGAAAGATCCAAGATGCTTAGAAATGGCAAAAAAGCCACCGAAATCCATCCCGCCTACAGGACAAAGACACCCTGGCACCTCTCGGGCACGTTTCGAAGACACGGGACTTGGGTTGTTTGGGAGAGAACTGAGCAAACTGTACGGACACCACGTCCCAGTGCCTGGTCCTCTCGCCGATGGGAAACAGACGTGAAGAGATGGACCGACAGCACACAGCCAGTCAGGGCCAGGGATGGAAGAAAACCCCAAAACTACCACACCAAGGCACATCATAATTAAAATGCCAAGAGCAAAAGACAAAGAGAGAATATTAAAAGCAGCAAGAGAGAAACAGTTAGTTACCTATAAGACAGCACCCATACAATTGTCAGTGGATTTCTCAACAGAAACGATGCAGGCCAGTCGGGAGTGGCAAGAAATATTCAAAGTGATGAACAGCAAGAATCTACAACCAAGATTACTCTACCCAGCAAAGCTATCATTCAGAATTGAAGATCAGATAAAGTGCTTCACAGATAAGAAAAAGCTAAAGGAGTTCATCACCACCAAACCAACATTATATGAAATGCTGAAAGATATTCTTTAAGAAGAGGAAGAAGAAAAAGGTAAAAATAAAAATTATGAACGACAAATACACATCTATTAACAAATGAATATAAAAGTCAAGTCAATTAACAATCTGATGAACAGGATAAACTGGTGAATGTAACAGAATCACGGACATAGAGAGGGAATGGACTGACAACTCTTGGGCAGAAAAGGGGTGTGAGGTGCAGCAAGAGACTGGACACAAATCATGCACCTATGGGAGAGGACAGTGGGGGGCAGGTGAGGGCGCAGGGTGGGATGGGTACAGGGTGGTGGGGAACTATAGGGGGGGAAAAAAGGAGGAACAATGTAATTAATAAACTGAACAATAAAGATTAAAATATTTTTAAAAAAGAAAACTCCAAAACTCCCGGCTCCTCATTCGGGGCTCAGATGTATGCAATCCTCTCTAAGACACAGATGACGATAAGAATAAATTACAGTAGCGCCCCCCCCCCCCACCCCATCCGCCGGGGCTCCACGGGTGCCTGAAACCACAGATGGTACCAAGCCCCACGTATACTGTTTTTTTGGGGGGTGGGGTTTTGCTGTACACACAAACGTATGACAATGCTTCATTTACAACTTAGGCGCAATAAGAGGCAAACAACAATAACTAATAATAACAGGACAATTATAACAGTCCGCTGGAATGCACTGTAGGACTGTGGGCTCTCAAAATATCTCGTACTGGCCCTGACCAGTTTGGCTCAGTGGTAGAGCATCGGCCTGCAGACGCAAGGGTCCCGGGTTCGATTCCGGTCAAGGGCATGGACCTTGGTTGAGGGCACATCCCCAGTGGGGGGTGTGCAGGAGGCAGCTGATCGATGTTTCTCTCTCATCGATGTTTCTAACTCTCTATCCCTCTCCCTTCCTCTCTGTAAAAAAAAAAAAAAAAAAAATCAATAAAAAATATTTTTAAAATATCTTCTTGAGGCGACGTGAGGAGACGATGCCGACGTGACGAGATGAAGTGGGGGGTGAGACACGGAGCACACGCGGGCAGCAGGACAGCCGGCGGGCTGACACCCCAGCCGCCTCGAAGCGGCTCCCCAGACTCGACTGCCACTATGTGCTGATTCATGACAAGACTGTGCCAATAACTGATTTTTTATTTTTTTTTAAAAACAAGCTTTCTTTTTTTAATATATTTTATTGATTTTTTTACAGAGAGAAAGGGAGAGAGATCGAGAGTCAGAAACATCAATGAGCGAGAGAGAAACATCGATCAGCTGTTTCCTGCACACACACACACATACACACACACACACACATACATACACACACACACACACCCCGCTGGAGATGTGCCCGCAGCCACAGTACATGCCCTTTACGGGAATCGAACCCGGGACCCTCCAGTCCGCAGGCCGACGCTCTATCCACTGAGCCAACCCGGTTTGGGCAATAACTGATTTTTTAATTCTGTGGGTCACACAGAAGCACTTGTGTGTTTTAGGAGACATGTGGGTTCGACTGACTCTGTGTCCTCAAACAGGGCCCCCCACGTCCCTTCCGGCCCCCAGCGCCATGCCTTTCAAACAGGAAGCCAACTTCGGGGGCGAGTCCCCGTTATCCGGAAGGAATGCTAACTCTCTAAGACCCTCGCCACCGCCTGTCGCCGGAGCGGCCAGCAGAGCTAGGGAAGATGCCTATGTAACTGAGAACTTCCTCAATGGAGAAATGAAACCAAACCAGCCAACAAAAACCCCAAAATGTCAGCCAGCTACTTTACCCTTTTCCACAGCGGTCGATCCATTCGCCGATGGAGAAATGAAACCAAACACAGAAATGCCACACTGCCAACCGGGTTATCTCTATCTTCTCTCCATGGCAACGCGGGCTTCGTTATGCCCTGAACACGTCTGCAGCGAAGATGCGTACAGGAGTGGGGGGGTACCTAGAACCAGAGTGCGTGCAGTGGACCAAGGGGTGAGCCACGTCCCAGGTGGCCTGGGGTGGCCTCACGCCATCACTTCAAACTCGTACGTTGTTTATTTCTGGAACTTCCCCTTTCAGACTTGCAGGCGGAAGTTGACTGCAGGTCATTGAAACCGTGGGTAAGGTGGCCGGCACAACGGTAGTCTACCGGATAAATGATTCCCTTCGCCCCTGTGAGAAACTCGGGGTAAACAGAAAAGTCACGTTCCCACCCCTCTACTTGCTACTGCCAAACAGAGCAGATCCTCTTCGACGCCCCCAAGCACAAGGCAGAAAGCCAGACGAGCTTCCTCCAACCCACGAGAGCACTTGCCACGTCCCACAAGTAAGAGGGAAGTTTGTTTTCTCTGCTAACCACTCCTTCTCCCTCTCCAGACACCCCCAGGTAACTTCACTCGAGGACATATCAGCTGCTCCCAGCTGCTGCCCACCAACCCCCAACCGCCAACCTTCCTGGACTCAGTCGACTCTTCCTATTCAAACTTGACCCTCGGCATAGTAGGGGGTCGGAATGGGTCACCCCAGAATACCGCACTCGGCATGTTGTTGTTATTGTAAACTAGAGGCCCGGTGCACAAAATTTGTGCACAAGGGGTGTGTGTCCCTCAGCCCAACCTGCACCATCGCCAATCTGGGACCCCGTGAGGGATGTCCAACCAGACCTAAAGGGGCATTCGGACATCCCTCTCACAATCCAGGACTGCTGGCTCCCACCTGCCTTCCTGATTGCCCCTAACTGCTTCTGCCTGCCTGCCTGCCTGATGTCTATCTGTTCCCCTGCCAGCCTGTTTGCCCCCAACTTCCCTCCTTTGCTGCTCTGGTCACCCCTAACTGCCTTCCTCTGTAGGCTTGATCATCCCCAACTGCCCTCCCTTGCAGGCCTGGTCCCTCCCAACTGCTCTCCTCTATAGGCCTGGTTCCCCCCAATAGCCCTCCCCTGAAGGCCAATCACCCCAACTTCCTTCCTCTGCCAGCCAGGTCACCCCTAAATGCCCTCCCCTGCAGGCTTGATCGCCCCCAACTGCCCTTCCTTGCAGGCCTAGTCCCTCCCAACTGCCCTCCCCTGCTGGCCATCTTGTGGTGGCCATCTTGTGTCCACATGGCGGCAGGATCTTTAACCACATTGGGGTAGCCATCTTGTGTGTTGGAATGATGGTCAATTTGCATATTGCTCTTTTATTAGATAGGATATGCTTTTATTGATTTGTCTTTTTACAGAGAGGAAGGGAGAGAGATAGAGAGCTAGAAACATCAATATGAGAGAGACATCGATCAGCTACCTCCTGCACACTCCCCACAGGGGATGTGCCTGCAACCAAGGTACGTGCCCTTGACCGGAATTGAACCTGAGACCTCTCAGTCCGCAGGCTGACGCTCTATCCACTGAGCCAAACCGGTTTTGGCTGCTTTTATTGATTTTAGATAGCAGGGAAGGGAGAGGGAGAGAGAAACATGGATGGGAAAGAGAACCATTGATCAGCTGCCTCCCACACGCCCCCTACTGGAGATCGAACCTGAAATCTGGGCATGTGCCCTGACCTGAAATCCACCCAGTCACCCCCTCGGTGCTTGGCACAATGGGACCATGTCAACCAACCTAGTCCGACCACCAGGGCCGGCATGCTATTGCGAATTACAAGTAGCTGAGAGACAGCCAGTGCGAGGACACCGAGCCTCCTTGGTCCCCCGGAGAGCAGGAGGGAAACGTTCCACCAGGGACAGGGAAACGAGGGTTCAGAGCCAGGAGGAGAATAAACACAAGGTCTCTCCCCGTTTTTCTGCTCCAGCCCTAACCCCTCTGGTCTTACCAACCTTCACATTGATTGCTTCTTTGTCTGAAAAACACAAAAGCTTCTTTCTTATTCCGGTCACTCCTTTGAGTCTTATATCTTTGTGGGGCTCCCGTATTTTCATGCGTAATTAAATCTCCCCCCCATCCCCCCTTTGCGGAAACCGGTTTGGCTCAGTGGATAGAGCATCGGCCTGCGGAAAGGTTCCAAGTTTGATTCCGGTCAAGGGCATGTACCTTGGTTGCGGGCACATCCCCAGTAGTGGGTGTGCGGGAGGCAGCTGATGGATGTTTCTCTCTCATCCATGTTTCTAACTCTCTATCCCTCTCCCTTCCTCTCTGTAAAAAATCAATAAAATATATTTTAAAATAAATAAATATTTTTTTTCTCCCATTGATGTCTTTTTATTACAGAAGGGCCGCAGTCAAGAGCCTGAAAGGGTAGAGGGAAATTACTTTTCCTCCCTGGCGGAACTGTTGGGTGTGGTTGGATAAGATGCTGAGTGGGCACAGAACTAGTGAAGGAAGAGAAAAATAAGAGGAAACTAACAACAAAATACCAGTTACGTGTTTGTTTTTCATTCTATCCGGGAAAACAGAACGACTCTGCAAGATAAGCCTCCTCCAAGGGAGAGGCGGTTTCCACGGTGATGCACACCCCGCCTCCCGGTCTGTCACACTCAGGGACCAGGGTCAGGGAGCCCAACGCCAGGCGTGTGTGGCCCGTCATCCTGCCGCCTGCACGGATTTTCATTCATCCTGAGACGCTCACTCCCAGTGGACTCAAAAAGTGGCTCATCTGTAGTTAAAACGCAAAGTTAATTATGATCTAGAGCTTCTCCCCCTCCCCCCCTTTCTTTCATCAGCTCCCCTAGCTTAGACCCAAAGTCTGACTTAATCAAGGTTTCCGGAGTCTGTGACCTGGGAGGGAGCGGAGAAAAAAAGGAAGATGCTCCTGTTTGCAACCTCATGCCTCGAGCGTCCACCCCAGGCCTTCGTGGCTGCAGCACGCTCCCAGGAAAGGCCGGGCCGGAAGCCCTGGAGTTTTATTTGTTTATTGACATATACATATACACATTTTTTTTTTTTAGAGGAAGAGAGGGGGACATGGCAGCAGAGGGAGCAGCCCCTGACATGTTCTGGCCCAGACCACGTGGCCAGCAGTCACTGTGCTAAACGCTCTGCACTTACTGTTAAGGTTTTCAAACCTGGAGGCAAATTCCTAACACTGAGAGCCGTCACCCGTGTCCCTGCCCTGAACTCTGGTGGCCTTGTGACTTCTTTGGTAGAGAGAAGAGAGAGATGGGGGGGAGAGAGAGAGAGAGAGAGAGAGAGAGAGAGAGAGAGAGGCAGAAATGACGCTGAGTGACTTGAGAGGTCAGGTCAGAAAAGGCCCCGCAGCTTCTGCCGTGGTTTGGAGCCAAGTTCTTGGGGATCCGGCCGTCGGGAAAGAAGAGTGACCCCCCCCATGACCCCAGCCAGGAGGAGCCGCCAGGGGCAGGCACTGAGGGGACAGTCCCAGCGGAGCCCGACCTCTGAGCCGGCCCCACCCGGCAGCCGGACTGGCAGAAAGAAATCTCTAGACGATTCCAGCCCGTTATTGGCAGCCCTCTGAGTCATCCCAGCTGACCCGGACACCCCGGACACCCCGGACACCCCGGACACCCCGCGCACCCTGCACACCCCGGACACCCCGCACACCCCGCACACCCCGCACACCCCGCGCACCCCGCACACCCCGCACACCCCTCCACACCCTGCACACCCCACACACCCACACACCCACACACCCCGCACACCCCACACACCCCGCGCACCCCTCCACACCCTGCACACCCCACACACCCACACACCCCGCACACCCCACACACCCCGCGCACCCCTCCACACCCTGCACACCCCACACACCCACACACCCCGCACACCCCTCCACACCCTGCACACCCCACACACCCACACACCCCGCACACCCCACACACCCCGCGCACCCGCACACCCCGCACACCCCACACACCCTGCACACCCCGGACACCCCGCGCACCCCGCACACCCCTCCACACCCTGCACACCCCACACACCCACACACCCACACACCCCGCACACCCCACACACCCCGCGCACCCGCACACCCCGCACACCCCGCACACCCCGCACACCCCACACACCCTGCACACCCCACACACCCCGCACACCCCACACACCCCGCACACCCCACACACCCCGCACACCCCGCACACCCCGCACACCCTGCACACCCCACACACCCCACACACCCCGCACACCCCGCACACCCCGCACACCCCGCACACCCCACACACCCCACACACCCTGCACACCCCACACACCCCGCACACCCCACACACCCCGCACACCCCGCGCACCCCGCACACCCCGCACACCCCGCACACCCCACACACCCCGCACACCCCACACACCCCACACACCCCACACACCCCGCACACCCCGCGCACCCCGCACACCCGCACACCCCGCGCACCCCGCACACCCCGCACACCCCGCACACCCCACACACCCCACACACCCCGCACACCCCGCACACCCCGCACACCCCGCACACCCCACACACTCCACACACCCCGCACACCCCGCACACCCTGCACACCCCGCACACCCCACACACCCTGCACACCCCGCACACCCCGCACACCCCGCACACCCCGCACACCCTGCACACCCCACACACCCCACACACCCCGCACACCCCGCACACCCCGCACACCCCGCACACCCCACACACTCCACACACCCTGCACACCCCGCACACCCCACACACCCCGCACACCCCACACACCCCGCACACCCCGCACACCCCGCGCACCCCGCACACCCCGCACACCCTGCACACCCCACACACCCCACACACCCCGCACACCCCGCACACCCCGCACACCCCACACACTCCACACACCCTGCACACCCCGCACACCCCACACACCCCGCACACCCCACACACCCCACACACCCCGCACACCCCGCACACCCCGCACACCCCGCACACCCCACACACTCCACACACCCTGCACACCCCGCACACCCCACACACCCTGCACACCCCACACACCCCGCACACCCCACACACTCCACACACCCTGCACACCCCGCACACCCCACACACCCTGCACACCCCACACACCCCGCACACCCCGGACACCCCGCGCACCCCGCACACCCCTCCACACCCTGCACACCCCACACACCCACACACCCACACACCCCGCACACCCCGGACACCCCACGCACCCGCACACCCCGCACACCCCGCACACCCCGCACACCCCGCACACCCCGCACACCCACACACCCCGCACACCCTGCACACCCCGGACACCCCGCGCACCCCGCACACCCCTCCACACCCTGCACACCCCACACACCCACACACCCACACACCCCGCACACCCCGGACACCCCGCGCACCCGCACACCCCGCACACCCCGCACACCCCACACACTCCACACACCCCGCACACCCCGGACACCCCGCGCACCCGCACACCCCACACACCCCGCACACCCCGGACACCCCACACACTCCACACACCCCGGACACCCCGCGCACCCGCACACCCCGCACACCCCACACACCCCACACACTCCACACACCCCGCACACCCCGGACACCCCGCGAACCCGCACACCCCGCACACCCCACACACCCTGCACACCCCGGACACCCCGCGCACCCCGCACACCCCTCAACACCCTGCACACCCCACACACCCACACACCCACACACCCCGCACACCCCACACACCCCGCACACCCCGCACACCCCGCACACCCCACACACTCCACACACCCCGGACACCCCGGACACCCCGGACACCCCGCGCACCCCGCACACCCACACACCCCGCACACCCCACACACCCTGCACACCCCGCACACCCCGCACACCCTGCACACCCCACACACCCTGCACACCCCGGACACCCCGGACACCCCGCACACCCCTCCACACCCTGCACACCCCACACACCCACACACCCACACACCCCGCACACCCCGGACACCCCGCGCACCCGCACACCCCGCACACCCCGCACACCCCGCACACCCCGCACACCCACACACCCCGCACACCCCGGACACCCCGCGCACCCCGCACACCCCTCCACACCCTGCACACCCCACACACCCACACACCCACACACCCCGCACACCCCGGACACCCCGCGCACCCGCACACCCCGCACACCCCGCACACCCCGCACACCCCGCACACCCCACACACCCCGCACACCCCGGACACCCCGGACACCCCGCGCACCCCGCACACCCACACACCCCGCACACCCCACACACCCTGCACACCCCGCACACCCCACACACCCTGCACACCCCACACACCCCGGACACCCCGCGCACCCCGCACACCCCTCCACACCCTGCACACCCCACACACCCACACACCCCGCACACCCCGCACACCCCGGACACCCCACGCACCCGCACACCCCGCACACCCCGCACACCCCGCACACCCCGCACACCCACACACCCCGCACACCCTGCACACCCCGGACACCCCGCGCACCCCGCACACCCCTCCACACCCTGCACACCCCACACACCCACACACCCACACACCCCGCACACCCCGGACACCCCGCGCACCCGCACACCCCGCACACCCCGCACACCCCACACACTCCACACACCCCGCACACCCCGGACACCCCGCGCACCCGCACACCCCACACACCCCGCACACCCCGGACACCCCACACACTCCACACACCCCGGACACCCCGCGCACCCGCACACCCCGCACACCCCACACACCCCACACACTCCACACACCCCGCACACCCCGGACACCCCGCGCACCCGCACACCCCACACACCCCGCACACCCTGGACACCCCACACACTCCACACACCCCGGACACCCCGCGCACCCGCACACCCCACACACCCTGCACACCCCGCACACCCCGCACACCCCGCACACCCACACACCCCGCACACCCCACACACCCACACACCCCGGACACCCCGCGCACCCCGCACACCCCTCCACACCCTGCACACCCCACACACCCACACACCCACACACCCCGCACACCCCGGACACCCCGCGCACCCGCACACCCCGCACACCCCGCACACCCCGCACACCCCGCACACTCCACACACCCCGGACACCCCGGACACCCCGGACACCCCGCGCACCCCGCACACCCACACACCCCGCACACCCCACACACCCTGCACACCCCGCACACCCCACACACCCTGCACACCCCACACACCCTGCACACCCCGGACACCCCGCGCACCCCGCACACCCCTCCACACCCTGCACACCCCACACACCCACACACCCACACACCCCGCACACCCCGGACACCCCGCGCACCCGCACACCCCGGACACCCCGCACACCCCGCACACCCCGCACACCCCACACACCCTGCACACCCCGGACACCCCGCGCACCCCGCACACCCCTCCACACCCTGCACACCCCACACACCCACACACCCACACACCCCGGACACCCCGCGCACCTGCACACCCCGCACACCCCGCACACCCCACACACTCCACACACCCCGCACACCCCGAACACCCCGCGCACCCGCACACCCCACACACCCCGCACACCCCGGACACCCCACACACTCCACACACCCCGGACACCCCGCGCACCCGCACACCCCACACACCCCGCACACCCCGGACACCCCACACACTCCACACACCCCGGACACCCCACACACCCCGCACACCCCACACACCCACACACCCCGGACACCCCGCACACCCTGCACACCCCGCACACCCCACACACCCCGGACAAAGCCACACCGGCCTGCCCGGCCCTGTCTCAGCTCCAGCCGCAGACTGTGGCCGGCATCACACCGTGGCTGCTTCCCGCCTCTCAGATTGGTGGGTTGTCCGAGCAGCAATAAACCCCGGGGGCTTTATCCCATTAAACCCCCAAACAGTCCCGAGACGGTTATCCCCACCGTCTCCAGGGAAACCGAGGCCCAGACGCTCCCAAGCGCCCCGGGAAGTGGCAGAGACAGGGATGGGATCCTTGTTGAGCCGCCAAAACACTGCTTCCAACGGCGAAGCTTCGGGGCACGAGGCCCGGTGTTTGATGCCTGACTTGTGCCCCTTTTACCGAGGCCGATCCCGTGCCCTCGGGCGGTCTGGGGAAGGCGGGGTCCCCGGGGACGCCCGGCAGCAAGCGCGGCGCACGCAGTGCCGGTGGGAAGGGTCAGGTCCGTTGGGATGGGGCCTGGGCCTGTTCTAGTCAGCATCCTTCTGTTGCTTCCTTTTTCAAATACATTTTATTGGTTCCAGAGAGGAAGGGAGAGGGAGAGACACCGACGCCAGAGAATCACTGATCGGCTGCCTCCTGCACGCCCCCCACTGGGAATCGAGCCCGCAACCCGGCCGGTGCCCTGACCGGGATCAGACCGCCACCTCCCGGCTCCCAGGCCGCCGCCCAGCCCGAGCCGCAGGCCGGGGCAGGCCGACACCCTTCCTGACAACACGAAGGAGAGGAGACCCCCAAACGGGCTCACCCTGTGGTAGAAATGCAAACAGAGCTCACAGGCACCTGGAGAAACCATCGCAAACAGTATTCCACCGGAAGTGGGTCCGTCTGGGGGAGCCACATGCAAGGCTACATGTAATTACATGCTAACTTCCCGGATTACAGAGGGGCACATGCAAGGCTACATGTAATTACATGCTAACTTCCTGGATTACAGAGGGGCACATGCAAGGCTACATGTAATTACATGCTAGCTCCCCGGACTGCTGAGCAGGGGAGAGGGCACATGCAAGGCTACATGTCATTACATGCTAGCTTCCCGGATTACCGAGCAGGGGAGAGGGCACATGCAAGGCTACATGTCATTACATGCTAGCTTCCCGGACTGCTGATCAGGGGAGAGGGCACATGCAAGGCTACATGTAATTACATGCTAGCTTCCCGGATTACCGAGCAGGGGAGAGGGCACATGCAAGGCTACATGTAATTACATGCTAGCTTCCCGGACTGCTGAGCAGGGGAGAGGGCACATGCAAGGCTACATGTAATTACATGCCAGCTTCCCGGATTACCGAGGGCGGGCAGAGAGGTTCCAGTGGAGCCAAGCCTCACCCCTTTCTGGAGGGTTCCGCCCGGTGCACAGCGGCCGTCCTCTGTGAACGGATATGGCACGTGCCCCCTCCCTGTGCGGCCACGTCCTCGCAGGGCCGGCCCGTGTGGCCACAACACGGCGGCGGCGGCAGGGCCCTCCACATTAGGTCATGAAGGAGCACCGGGCTTCAGGCCGGGCACCAGCTCTCTCCCTGCCCGCGTCACTCTGAGCGAGCGGCGGCCACGGTGTAAGGACGCCCTCGCTGCCCAGGGAGCCCGCATGCCGAGGAGCCGGTGGCCGGCAGAGCGCCGAGGCCGGTGGAGCCCCACCTCCCCAGCGCTCCCGGCCCTGCAGGGCGTGGCGGGTCTGCGGTTTACGTTCGGGGCAGTTCGTCACCAGCAGCAGGTGCCGGACACACCCTGTGGCTGCCCAGGCAGAGGAGAGCAGGCCCGGCTCTGCCTGTACTCAGCCTGGTACACAGCCAGTGCAAACGCCGCGGGCCGGCGAGTCAGGCGTGTTCCTAAAGCCACAGGTGGCCCCGCGGCCGAAGCCGGCCCCCGCGACCGCAGCCCGCAGGAGCCCTTTGAGGTGAGCGGCCGGAGCAGCCCCTCCGCAGAGACAGACACTGGCCGGCGGGGGTCAGGGCCGGGGCATGGGGAGACAGCTTCCTTTCCGAGGCGATGCACACGGTCTAGAATCGATCAGAGCCGCGGTCGGCAAACTGCGGCTCTGGATCCACATGCGGCTCTTTGGCCCCCTGAGTGTGGCTCTTCCACAAAATACCACGGCCTGGGCGAGCCTGTGTTGAAGAAGTGGCGTTAGAAGGAGTTTAAGTCTAAAACATTTGGCTCTCCAAAGACGTTGTACTGCTGATACTTGGCTCTGTGGGCGGATGAGTCTGCCGCCCGCCGGGTCGGAGCGCTGGCCGCAGATCGGTGGGTACACTGAGCACCGCGCTGTGCACGGCGAGGGGACGCTACGGATGGGGATCCACCTCCCTGAGGCTCATGGTATTGAGTGAGGAGGAGGAGGGGCTCGGGCAAGGTCCCTGGTCGGGAGCCAGAGGGAACGGGGCGGGGGGGCAGCAGGGAGGCTGGCCATCGCAGGGCTGGGGAAAGCTGTGGTGCTTAAAGTGGGGACCTCTCCATGCCTGGGGCACCGGGCACCGTGGTGTGGGGTGCTCAGCACCCGCCCCCTCATGCTAATGTGTGAGTGTGTGTGAGAGTGTGAATGTATGAGTGAGTGTGAGGGTGAGTGTGTGTATGAGTGTGAGGGTGAGTGTGTGTGAGTGTGAGGGTGAGTGTGTGTGAGAGAGAGTGTGAATGTATGAGTGAGTGTGAGGGTGAGTGTGTGTATGTGTGTGAGGGTGAGTGTGTGTGAGTGTGAGGGTGAGTGTGTGTGAGAGAGAGTGTGAATGTATGAGTGAGTGTGAGGGTGAGTGTGTGTATGAGTGTGAGGGTGAGTGTGTGTGAGAGAGAGTG
>CM050508.1:208213369-208273369 GCA_027563665.1 Antrozous pallidus
ACGAGAGAGAATCATCAATCAGATGCCTCTTGCACACCCCCTCCTGGGGATCGAGCCGGAAGCCCAGGCCTGTGCCCTGACTGACCGGAAATGGAACCGGGACCTCCTGGCTCCCAGGGCAGTGCTTCACCGCGGAGCCACCGCCGGGCTGGGCTGCTTCGTTTAGACGGGAGTTCTGGGTTGACCGCCTCTGGCCCAGGCCTGTCCCGACCTCTTCTCTGACCTCTAACTAGAAGAATCAGGGGGGATCCCCCCCCCCATTCCCTCCTCAAATCACCCTGACGGTGGCCTCGGCCACTCCCGGCTGCCAGGATGCCAGGATGCCAGCCCCTGCAGGCTAACAGGAGGCAGCCATGCTGCTCCCCAAAGTGCCCCCACCCCAGCTGCTCACCTGTGCGAAGACACGGCGCAGTGAGTGGGAGAGTGGATGAATGTGGGCATGGAAAGAAAGCGCTGTTTTCACGAAAACAAAGCCGGATGCCTTAGAAACTTCACGGGGACAAGTGGCCCAAACCAGCTGCCTGTGGCATTAGCCTGGGCGAGGCGGCCGTTAAGAGCCGGGGGGGGGGGGGGGGGGGGGGCGCGGGGGGCAAGGAATGATAAAAATTCGGAGCGTCCATGGCAAAGCGCCTCGTGTGGGAACCACAGCCAAGCCTCTCTCCCCGGCCGTGCCCCCCACCAGCCGACCAGGGACCGAGGGACCGGCACACACTTTAAGCTCAAACACACTGTTTAGAGGTGAGGTGGAACGTTTTAACATTCTCCGCCTAAACCCAAGTTTCAGCTAATGTTGTCATTCTTGCTAGTGTGTTGCCCAATCCCGTGTTTTTTCCAGCCGGGGCCCCTGAGCTGGAGTAGCGGAAGCCACAGATAAAACAAACATCTCCCACAGCATCTCCACCCAACACAAAAGTCGGGAGAACAGTTCCTCGCAGTAAAATAAACAGGGAGCAGCGTGTGAAATCCACGCTGGTTACAGACAGAACTGGGAGCTTCAAAGCAAGGTCAGGGCCGGGGTGGGCTGCTGCAGGCTAGGGCTGGAGCAGTGGGTGGGAAAGCTGGAGAAACACAGGCCATGACGGTCAAGGTCACTGCTAGCCTCGGGCCCTCTCCCAAGCACTTTCCCACCAGCCTCCGTCAGAGCGTCTGGGGTAGCTGCCTCCCGCCCCGCTGCTGCAGCTCACAGGTGACAGGGCCCAGCCAGGCCCCAGGCCATGGCCAAGGTCACCTGACACGCCCCCCTGGCGAGCTGCTCTGACCTGCCGGCAGGTCCCGGCCAGGTGAGCTAGTCCAGGGGCTGCTGCGGCCACCCCCAGGGGAAGGAAGAAAATGGCCTGGAAAAACCTCGCCGCCACAGTGCTCAGCGCCGGTCCCCAAGCGCCTTCCCACCTGGAGGGGGAGCACAGCGGGATCCACGGAACGCTGGGAGAGGAGCAGGCTGATGACACGGACAAAGAGCTCCCATCCCCACCTGCAAAACGGGACCACTCCTGGCATTGGCTCGGCCTTCTACACGGATCAGTGGTCGGCAAACCTCGGCTCTCGAGCCACATGCGGCTTTCGGGCCCCTTGAGTGTGGCTCTTCCACAAAATACCACAGCCTGGGCGAGTCTATTATAAAGAAGCAGCGTTAGAAAAAGTTTAAATTTTAAAAATTGGGCTCTCAAAAGAAATGTCAATCGTGCTGTTGATATTTGGCTCTGTGGACTAATGAGTTTGCCCATCACTGACACAGATCATTCATGGAGGGGCAAAGAAGATCATGCATGGTCGAAACCAGTTTAGCTCAGTGGATAGAGCGCCGGCCTGCAGACTGAAGGGACCCAGGTTCAATTCCAGTCAAGGGCATGTACCTTGGTTGTGGGCACATCCCCAGTAGGGAGTGTGCGAGAGGCAGCTGATCGAGATATTTCTCTCTCATCGATATTTCCAACTTTCTATCCCTCTCCCTTCCTTTCTGTAAAAACTCAATAAAATATATTTTTTTAAAAAAAAGATCATGCATGGTCTGAGCCGGTTTGCTCAGTGGATAGAGCGATTTGGCTCAGTGGATAGAGCAAAGGCCTGCAGACTAAAGGGTCCCGAGTTCAATTAAGGGTCCCGAGTTCAATTCTGGCCAAGGGGGCTGACCACACTGCAGTCTGGATCCCTGGCCCTGACAGATCTTGTGTGGGAGGCAACCAATTGATGTGTCTTTCTCATATTTGTGGGGACCCCTCTCACGTCCGGCGTGGTCTAGGGTTCCAATTCAGGGTTCGGGTTCTGGAGGAGGCCGTACACAAATGAAAGAGACTAGAAAGCAGTAATTTGGGAATATAGGGGGCCAGGCGGGAGTCCACTTCTAGGGGGAGGACTATCCCCAGCTCTGGCCTTGCTATCCCTTTATTAAGCCTATGGGGTACACCCACATCCTTCAGGTCAGGAAATCCCAATAATAGCCAATCAGCAAGAATTTACATAAGACTAACAAGTGGAGGCTGCTTCAACTACCAACGTCTCAACTAAACCCTGAGCGAATAGCTCTGACCTTTCAGAGCGATTCAGGTTAACCAGCCTTCCTGATTATTCTATTCACATCTCCATTAGTGAGGCAATGACTGGTTTCCTGCACATATCTATGTTTTTCTCCATGTGTCTCTCCCTCTCCTTTCACTCTCTCTAAAAATCAATGGGAAATATCCTTGGGCAAGGATTAAACACACACACACAGATCATGGAGGAATCAATTTTACCTTGCAGTACAAACCTCAGTGACTTAAGACAAAGATATTTGTTCCTATCAAACTCATTCCCGCCTGCCTCGAGGGCTGCAAAGACTCACGCATCCCACGCCTAAGACCCACTTGTGGCGTGCCCACGGGTGTCCCCCCTCTTCCCACTGTCGTCCGGATTGCCCGAGGCGGCTCCCAGTTACCGACCAGTTCAGTCTCAATGCCCAGATCTGAACTTCCATCTAATGCTACAGCTCCTGCTTTTGACACCAGCGTTGAGCTTCCTTTCTCCTCACTCTTAAAACGGGGTCTTCCGGTCGAAACCAGTTTGGCTCAGTGGATGGAGCGTCGGCTTGCCGACTGAGGGGTCCCGGGTTCGATTCGGTCAAGGGCATGTACCTTGGCTGCGGGCACATCCCCAGTGGGGGGGGGGGGTGCAGGAGGCAGCTGATGGGTGTTTCTCTCTCATTAATGTTTCTGACTTTTTGTCCCTCTCCCTTCCTCTCTGTAAAAAAATCAATAAAATATGTTTAAAAAAAAAAAACAAAAACTTGGCCTTGGGGAAATACAGCGCCGCACACATCTTAGGAAACTGCCGTCTTCGCGCCGCCGCTGCACCGAGTGAAAACCAGACCTCACCCCTGCTTTCCAAATGACAGCCATGGGCCCATTATTCAAATCGTCACCACACCCCACCACAGGGATAAAGGACCCAGAGCCCTGGGCCGCCTGGGAACCATCAGAAACAGGACGTGTCAGCCCTGACTGGTGTGGCTCAGTGGATAGAGCGCCGGCCTTCCGACTCAAGGGTCCCAGGTTCGATTCCGGTCAAGGGCATGTATCTTGGTTGCGGGGTAGGAGGTATGCAGGAGGCAGCTGATCACTGTTTCTCTCTCACTGATGTTTCTAACTCTCTCCCTCTCCCTTCCTCTCTGTAAAAAAAAAAAAAAAAAATCAATAAAATATATATATAAAAAAGAGATAAAAGATGTGGCTAGTTATGAAGCAGCGTGGAAAGTGCTAATGAGGCGATGCTAAGCCCAAACGCAAATTACATGAAGGGGACTCAGAGGCACAAGCTGCCAGCTCCGGGAGCGGTCTCGGGGGGAAGCACAGCTTGGGGAACAGTCAGTAATCCTGCAACGACTGCGGCAGGCAGGTGGTCCCGGATTTTTCGGGGTGACCACTTGGAAAGCTATCTAAGTGTGTCTATCGCTACACTGTGCACCTGAGACGAATATATCATGGGACAACTCTAATGTGAAAATAAATGGGCAAAGGACAAAACCACGTGCCGCCGGGCTTGGCAGAAAGTCAGCCCCGGAAGGACCAGGCAGTCCAGCAAGTCCACTTCCAGGTGCACCAGTGTGTGGAGGGCCCCAGGGAAGACACCTGAGCATTCTCTAAATCACTGTCAGCTGAATCCGAGGCGCCAGGCAGAGCCCCGTCTTGGAAACACATCCACCAAGAAGGCTGGATGCATTATCAGTCCTGACTCTTAACTTGCTCCAGGTTTTCGGGGGGAGGGCCTTGAAATGTAGATTCAGCCAAGCCCGGGAATGAGGGAATGAGTGGGGCCTGGGCCCACTTAAGCTCCTTTGATCCTAAGTTTTTTCAGGTGAAACCCCTTTGTATTTTGGTATAAATAAACTTCTGCTGTTGGGTTTGAATTCCTGTCTCTCAGAGAGAGCAGAGATGCCACCCAGCCCCAGCTTCTATGTCTACCTCTGTGCCGTCTATTCTGTCTTTTATTTCTCAATCCCCAGCTCCTCTACTTAGAAGCTGGACCTCCTTTTCTTTCCACGCTGGACGTGGGAAAAGAGAGAACACCCCCCACACACACCAGTGTCTGCACAAGAATTCACCGCAGGAAGCGAGCAGATGTTTGTCCAGCTGTGTTCACAGCAGCACTGATCGCAAGAGCCAAAAAAACGGACGCAACCCAAGTGTCCCTCGACACAGGGATGGATAAACGAAATCCGACCGTGGAGTATTACCGAGCCCGGAAAAGGAAGGACACGCCGACACACGCTACAACACGGAGCCCCCTGGAGGCCACTGTTAAGTGAAATAAACGAGTCACAAAAGGACAAATACTGTACGATCCCACTTATATGAGGTGCCAAGAGCCATCAAATCCACAGAAACAGAAGCAGGATGGTGGGTGGCCGGGGGGGGGGGGGGGGGGGGGCGTGTTTAACGGGTGAAGACGATAAAGTCCTGGAGGTGAACGGAGGGACGGCTGCAGGGCCGGCGGATGTGCTCCCTACCGCGGGCTCTGTGCTCCCGAATGGCCGGTCTATGACGGATACTTTATCACAGGTGACACGTGAGGCTTCAGGTAGGAAAGCACATGCCTGCGAGTTACACGTAAGTTACAAATCCGCACACAGAGGGAAAGATGCCCACAGTGGGGGCGCGGGACAGTGGGATCCTGAGACAGGACTTGCGGCGCGAACACACCTACTGGTCCTTTACAGACACGCGTGTCCTGCCGTGTGCCTGGCACCTCACACGTGGCGTCTGAACCCCCGAAGCCCAGCAGACAGCAGGCACTGCCGTCCCGGGGCCACAGCTGGAGACGTGAGGTCAGAGGGGTGAGCACATCGCCCGAGGTCTCGGAGCAGAGGAAGGGGTGAGAGTAAAGCCCCGTCTGGCCGCTCCGGAGACCACACTCCGTCTCCGGCGGCAGCCCCGAGTCCGCCGCGGGCCCCGCCTGCACGTGACTCTTCAAAGTGCCAGCAACGGGGCTGCCATCTTGCTTCCCTATTGATAAGAAAGCACTTCACCAAAACCGGTGTGGCTCAGTGGATAGAGCGTCGGCCTGCGGACTGAAGGGTCCCGGGTTCGATTCCGGTCAAGGGCATGTACCTTGGTTGCGGGCACATCCCCAGCAGGGGGTGTGCAGGAGGCAGCTGATCGATGTCTCTCTCTCATCCATGTTTCTGACTTTCTATCCCTCCCCCTTCCGCTCTGTAAAAAACCAATAAAATATATGTATTTTTAAAAAAGCACTTCTTCCAGATTTCACACCAAAGCAAAAAAAAAAAAAAAAAAAAAACCCAAAAAACATAAAGCAAACCCCATCCTGGGGAGGGTGGCCAGGCAGGAGCGTGGCCCCACCCCTTCACAGAGCCCGGAGCACCCCACATCCCCTTCCTATAAGCGCTGATGATGGGGGGCAGAGCTCCCCAATCCCTTCCCGCCGACCCCATCCTGAAGCCAGGTCCCCCCTGGAGGATGTGGGGACCCAGCAGCAAACAGCTCTGTGCGCACCCCTCCTGGCCCACTCAACAGGGGGCACGCCTGAATGGGAGGAGCCCTGGGAGAGAGGAGGGGAACCCTGGGCTGGGGAGCACCCTGAGTCCAGAAGGGGCCGTCCTTAAAGGGGGTGGGCGGGGCAGGAAGGGAGAGGAAGAGGAATAGGGAATGGGACAGGGACAGGGGAGGGGGGGGAGAGGGGTAGGGGAGAGAGAGGGGGACGGGGACGGGGACAGGAATGGGTACAGGGACGGGGACAGGGACGGGGCAGTGTTCTGCGGTGAAGACTTCACTGTGGGCTCTAGTGAGGGAGGGGGAGGGGAGGGAGGGGGAAGAGGGTGGGGGGTAATGGACAGAGATGTGCTTTCCAGCCCATGGGCGGAGCCTGGAGGGAGAGCAGAGGGGACCTGGGAGCCGGAGGGAGGCTTCAGTGCGGGCGGGAAAGGGGAGCAGCGGGAGGAGAGGGAGGCAGTGGACAGCAGGGCCTCTGGGGGCCCTGACAGCCTTGCCAAGGTCCCCGGAAGCAGCACGCAGGCCGGACAGGGAGTGCTGGTGCCTTGCAAACATGACCGTGCGGGGCAGCTTCTCAGAAAATTCCCGAGCAGCACCCGCCGTGCAGGGGCGGACCGGGCTCCCGAAAGGTACGTCCCTGCTCCACCCCTCGGAATTACACGGGGAAAGTCTCTGCAGATGGAATAAGTGAAGGGTCTTGAGATGAGTTAACCCCCGACTATCCAGTGGGACCTAAATGCAAAGACACACACGTGTCCTTAACCAGAGACAGAGAGGAGGCATGGACACAGACAGAGGCACGGACACAGACAGAGGCACGGACACAGACAGAGGCACGGACACAGACAGAGGCACGGACACAGACAGAGGCACGGACACAGACAGAGGCACGGACACAGACAGAGGCACGGACACAGGCAGACACGGACACAGGCAGACACGGACACAGGCAGACACGGACACAGACAGAGGCACGGACACAGGCAGACACGGACACAGGCAGACACGGACACAGACAGAGGAACGGACACAGGCAGACACGGACACAGACAGAGGCACGGACACAGGCAGAGGCACGGGCACAGGCAGAGGCACGGACACAGGCAGAGGCACGGACACAGGCAGACACGGACACAGACAGAGGCACGGACACAGGCAGACACGGACACAGACAGAGGCACGGACACAGGCAGAGGCACGGGCACAGGCAGAGGCACGGACACAGGCAGACACGGACACAGGCAGACACGGACACAGAGGCACGGACACAGACAGAGGCACGGACACAGGCAGACACGGACACAGACAGAGGCACGGACACAGACAGAGGCACGGACACAGACAGAGGAACGGACACAGACAGAGGCACGGACACAGGCAGACACGGACACAGGCAGACACGGACACAGGCAGACACGGACACAGACAGAGGCACGGACACAGACAGAGGCACGGACACAGACAGAGGCACGGACACAGGCAGACACGGACACAGGCAGACACGGACACAGGCAGACACGGACACAGACAGAGGCACGGACACAGGCAGACACGGACACAGGCAGACACGGACACAGACAGAGGAACGGACACAGACAGAGGCACGGACACAGGCAGAGGCACGGGCACAGGCAGAGGCACGGACACAGGCAGACACGGACACAGGCAGACACGGACACAGACAGAGGCACGGACACAGACAGAGGAACCGACACAGGCAGACACGGACACAGGCAGACACGGACACAGACAGACACGGACACAGGCAGAGGCACGGACACAGGCAGAGGCACGGACACAGGCAGACACGGACACAGGCAGACACGGACACAGGCAGAGGCACGGACACAGGCAGAGGCACGGACACAGGCAGAGGCACAGACACAGGCAGACACAGACACAGACAGACACGGACACAGACAGAGGCACAGACACAGGCAGAGGCACGGACACAGGCAGACACGGACACAGGCAGACACGGACACAGACAGACACACGGACACAGGCAGACACGGACACAGGCAGACACGGACACAGACAGAGGCACGGACACAGGCAGAGGCACGGACACAGACAGACACGGACACAGACAGACACGGACACAGACAGACACGGACACAGGCAGAGGCACAGACACAGGCAGAGGCACGGACACAGGCAGAGGCACGGACACAGACAGACACGGACACAGGCAGACACGGACACAGACAGACACACGGACACAGGCAGACACGGACACAGACAGAGGCACGGACACAGGCAGAGGCACGGACACAGACAGACACGGATACAGACAGACACGGACACAGGCAGAGGCACGGACACAGGCAGAGGCACGGACACAGGCAGAGGCACAGACACAGGCAGACACGGATACAGACAGACACGGACACAGACAGAGGCACGGACACAGGCAGAGGCACGGACACAGACAGACACGGATACAGACAGACACGGACACAGGCAGAGGCACGGACACAGGCAGAGGCACGGACACAGGCAGAGGCACAGACACAGGCAGACACGGACACAGGCAGAGGCACGGACACAGGCAGACACGGACACAGGCAGAGGCACGGACACAGGCAGAGGCACGGACACAGGCAGAGGCACAGACACAGGCAGACACGGACACAGACAGACACGGACACAGACAGAGGCACGGACACAGGCAGACACGGACACAGGCAGAGGCACGGACACAGGCAGACACGGACACAGGCAGAGGCACGGACACAGGCAGAGGCACGGACACAGGCAGAGGCACAGACACAGGCAGACACGGACACAGACAGACACGGACACAGACAGAGGCACAGACACAGGCAGAGGCACGGACACAGGCAGACACGGACACAGGCAGACACGGACACAGACAGACACACGGACACAGGCAGACACGGACACAGACAGAGGCACGGACACAGGCAGACACGGACACAGACAGACACGGACACAGACAGAGGCACGGACACAGGCAGAGGCACGGACACAGGCAGACACGGACACAGACAGACACGGACACAGGCAGAGGCACAGACACAGGCAGAGGCACGGACACAGGCAGACACGGACACAGGCAGACACAGACACAGGCAGAGGCACGGACACAGGCAGAGGCACGGACACAGACAGACACGGACACAGACAGACACGGACACAGGCAGAGGCACAGACACAGGCAGAGGCACGGACACAGGCAGACACGGACACAGGCAGACACGGACACAGGCAGAGGCACGGACACAGGCAGACACAGACACAGGCAGAGGCACGGACACAGGCAGACACGGACACAGGCAGACACGGACACAGGCAGACACGGACACAGGCAGACACGGACACAGGCAGACACAGACAGAGGCACGGACACAGGCTGAACAGAAGCCAGAGGCCAGGACCATTCCCTAAGCCCTAGGAGGGAGCAGGGCCTGCTGACACCTTGACCTTGAACCCCTGGCCTCCAGGGCTGGGAGAGAGTGAATGTCTGCTGGTTTAAGCCGGACCTCGGGGTGGTTTGCTACAGCGGCCACGGCCACCGGAGGGTCTCCAGCAGCCCCCCAGGACAGAGCATCCCCGGCAGGCAGCGGCACCTCTTCCTTCCGGAGAGCCAGCCCCAATGCCACTCTCCTGTCTGTCTGAGCGGAAGGCGATCCCCCCAACGTGTGTGAACAGCAGCGGGAGGACCAGCCACACCCAGACGCTCCCTCTGCTGGAGGGCGGCCAGGAGACCCCGCCTCAGGAGGTGAACTGGCCGCGTCTGGGGGGCTCTCTCTCTCCCTTCTCTCTCTCTCTCTCTCTCTCTCTCTCACACACACACACACACACACACACACACACAGGGAGCTGTGCCCTGGGGGGCCCTCCCACCCCTCAGGCCAGGCCCGTGGGCCTCAGGACGGGGACAGTGCCATCCTTGGGGGACAAACCACAGAAAGGCCCCGTTTGTCTGCGAGGAAAGAGCGAGCAGGGAGGTTCCCGGTTTTAATTTGTTTCCCATCTTGAACCTGGCAGCGTGGCTGCCGCGATTTGGGGGATTTCCACCCGCCGAGCTGAGAAATTCATTTCCACGCGGACGGACAGGAGGGGCAGGGCGGCCTCTCTCATTTGAATTCGAGAATGTTCTCTCCCTCCCGCCCCCCTGGGAGGCCAGTCCCCCGAGATCCCCGGTGCAGGCACAGGGGCAGCGTCCACGCTGCCGGGGACGTGTGCACCCCCCGGGGAGGGGCTGACCGAGTGTTTCCGAGGGGCTTTCCGGAAGGGGCATTCGAAGGCCCGAGCCCCGCTGTCGATGGGCAGGAGCAGCTGCGGGGGGGGGGGGGGGGTGGGGGCTGCTCTCTACACAGAAATGGTTCTGAAAACTCAGCGGCCGGGGAATTGCTTCAGAGCCGCACATTCACTTCTCCCTTTAACTGTGCGGCTGAAGAAAAACAAGACGAAGCAGGAACTGGCCCCTCGCTCCCCACTTACACCCCCACCCCCTCCCCGACACAACAGCGCTGGGCTGCGGGGTGCGGATCGTGTGTCCCGTGAACCCCCCACCCCAGGCACCCTCCAGGCCGGCCTGCCTGGCTCTCAGCACAGCCCCAGCCCCAGGGGGGCCCAGTGAACACCCGCTAAGCCCAGTGAAGCGACAGGCAGTGGGGTGCCCGGGCAGCCAGCTTTATGAGACCGGACGGGGCTGCCCACACGCAGCTTGTCCTGCTGGGCGCGGGCATCGGCATGGGGGCGCCCCTGGGGCACCTGCCCTAATTCTAGAAACATCTGCCTTCTCCGAGGGGCCTGCGCTGCTTCTGAACACGGGAGGCGCGGGTGTGGGGAGTGGGGCTCGGAAGGAAGTTGTCTTGAGGGCAGGCACACGCCAGCCATGTGTTAAGAGACCCCCCACCTTCACCCCCGGGCCCCCACCCCTTATCCCTGGGAGAAGCCTGCCCTGGGCCGCACTCCGGAAAGCAGGGGTGAGCCACAGCGGGCCCCCTCAAGCGGAGCCCGGTTTCTGCTCAGAGAGGACAGGGGAGGGCCTGCCCCACCCCCTGAGCGGCACCGGCTTCATGGACGGGCAGCGCCTCCATCCCCACTTAGCCCGCCCAGGGGGCTCCCGCAGCGGTTCACAGCCAGCACCCGGGCGGGTGCATTAAACGCCAGGTCTCCGAAGGGACACCCCAGCCTCGCGCTCCCTACACCCGGGAGCTCTCAGGAACCTGCCGACTCCCAGGCCTCCCCGCGCGCCTCGGGGTGACACGCTCGGCCTCTGGGCCAGCGGGGGTTCGGGGTTCAGAGCTGCTCGGGACCCTCGTGGGCGGCAGGCGGGCTCACCCCGAGCCCTGGGGCTCCCTGGGAACCGGGTGAACGGAGCCCGCGTGGCAGCGATCACCTCCGCGGGGGATCCCCGTGGCCCACCCCCTGGACACGCCCCAGGGGCACTGCCAGCCCTGGGGACCGCTCTCCCTCAGGCAGCGCCCCGGGAGGTCGGCGCTGGCTTCGGGTCCCTGTGGGCAGCGAACCCTCCACCGGAGACGTCAGAGCGAGGAACCCCCGCACCCCGAGACACACCTGCGCCCCACGTCCACGCGCGGCTGTGCGGGGCCCTTCTGCGGGCGGCGCCCCCACTTGGTGATGGGGGACTCCGGCCCGTGGTCCTCCTCCCAGGGGCCCCTGAGCGCAGCCCCATCTGCCCGGGGCCCTCAGGCAGGTCCCTGCCGCCCCGCCCCGCCCCGCACCCCGCACCCCGGCTGCGCGGCGCCTCCAGCCCGGTCCCCGCGAGCGACGGCCCGGTCCCCTCGAGTTAAAACCCGCGGGGGAGGAACCTCAACAAAACAGGAAACGCGCCCCAAGACAAAGCCTCTCGCACGGGGTGGCGGGTCCGACGCCGAAAGAGGAAGAAACGGGCCGGAAATGCAAAGCCGGAGGCGGTGCTGCCGCCGAACCCCGGCTCCGCCGCAGCGCGGGGGCGTGAACACGCGGCGGCCCCCGGACCCCGGCCCCCGGACCCCGAACCCGCCAGCCCGGACCCCGACGGCCGCAGGTCCCCGCACACCGGACCCCGCGCCCCTCCAGCCCCGTCCCCACCGCGAGGGCTGGGGGGCGTGCGGGGCCAGGGCGCGGAGGGTGTTCGCGCCCCTCCGCCCGCGCCTCTGCAGGGGCCCGGGAGCCCGCGCCGCTCGTGGGAACGCAGCTGAACCCCGCACGGCCCGGGGCCCCGCTCAGGGGAGGGCGCACGAGGTCTTCCCGCCGCCGGGAGCGCAGCCCGGCCCCGGCCCGGCCCCTCCGGCCGCTCCGCACCGCGCTCGGTGCAGGCGGGGGAGCTAGATCCCAGCGGCCCGCCCGCGGGGCGCCCCTTGCCGGGCTCGCTGGGCACGGGATGCGCGTAGAGCGGGGCGCACCGGCCGGTTCCCCGGCTCCGCGAGGCTCCCGGCGGCCCACGCGCTCCCCGCGCCCCCAGATGCAGCCAGAGGCCCCGCTTACCTGCCCCGCGCCCCCAGGTGCAGCCAGAGGCCGGCGCCCTCCCCTCCCCGCACCCCCAGCTGCAGCCAGAGGCCCCGCTTACCTGCCCCGCACCCCCAGATGCAGCCAGAGGCCCCGCTTACCTGCCCCGCACCCCCAGATGCAGCCAGAGGCCCCGCTTACCTGCCCCGCGCGGTGGAGGAGCTGGGGCGGCTGTGCCCGCGGCTCAGAGCCAGGGCACTGGGCGCGAGTGAGCCTCGAGGGCGGGAGGCGGGGCGCGGTGGGGGTGCCCCGCCCGCTGACAGCCCGAACACCCCACTTCCCACTTTGTTTCCTTTTTACTTGCAACAGGAAAAACAACAGGTCCTCCTGCTGCCTCGTCTGCTCCCCGCCCTCCCCACTTCCCCCACCCCCACCCCGTCTTGGGCTGGAGGGCATCACCCAGGTGTGTGGAAGCTGCGGCTGTTTGTCCTTCAAAACAAGTCCGTGTGCACACAAAGGAAACGCAAACCAAGGCCGGGGTGCCCCCCGCACCCCCCCCCCCCACACACACACACACACTTCACACAGACCCGACAGCATCACCGGCCGCCAGAGGGAGGCCTGGGCTAGGGGTGTGAGGAAGGGCGAGCCAGGCCAGCAGCAGGTGACTGACTGGTACAGGCCCAGTCTACCAGCCCAGCCCTGGGGGAAAGGGGGCGCTCCCAGCTTCGGGGGTGCAGAGGGATGGGGTAGTCACCCCTCATTATAGCAGTGGCTTCAGATCCCATAGGATATGGGGGGGGGGGGGGGGGAGGGCAGGGAGTGAGCAGGTCCATCGCTTAGTCTGTCAATGTAAGAAGGTCTCCTATGAAGACATTTTAAGAGTTTCTTTGAGCCAGACGGAAAACATCTGCCGGGGAACAGCCCACACCCTCCACAGAAACTTCTGGAGGGAACCGAAGGAAAACTTCGTGGAGGTTCGAGCGAGCAGGACTTTGAACGTGTGTTAAGCTCGATGCTCAGAACAGGGGAACGGCTCCAGGCAAAGACGAGCCTTTGAGTGAAGAAGTCTAGGCCTCAGCCACTCTGCCCACCACCACCTGCCCCTGAGTGCGGCTCTTCCGCAAAACACCACGGCCTGGCGGGTCTGTGTTGAAGAAGTGGCGTTAGAAGAGGTTTAAGTTTAAAAAATCTGACTCGAAAGAATTTCAATCGTTGCACTGTTGATATTTGGCTCTGTGGACTGATGAGTTTGCCGGCCACGGCCTTAGACAGACGAGGAAACTGAGCCCTGGAGAGAGGCTCTCCTATCCACACCTGTCCCGTCCCCGTCCCCCGCCACCCCCCCCCCCCCCCCCAGGACCAGCGCGGCCCAGCACCAGCTGCAGCCAGGGGAGGGGCAGAGAGATTCTGCTTTTAGCCAGGAAAACAGAGAGAGCGTGGGCACCACGAGGGGGTTGATGAGGGGGTGACTAGTCCCGGGTTCCTAAGACCCAGGCTACTGGCTCTGGCCTCCCCGCTGGGCGACAGTCCCTGTGGGGAAGAACGCTGGGTCTGTCGCCAGGAGGGGTACCCGAACTTCCTTCCCAGGGGTCATCCGAGGCTAGCAGCCTCACTCACCCCCACCCCAGGCTCCGTCACTGGTCCTCGGCAGAGGTATCCCCCCCCACCCCCCCACTCCAGGGTGATCCTGAAGCATCCACCTTATATTATATAAAAACTGCTGTTTGGAATTTTAGTCCTGCTGTTCGGCTTCTGTAAATGCTTGCTTACTTAAATAATAAGAAAAATAAGACTACCCCCACTTCAGAGAAGCCATTAAACCTTCCCCAGAGGAAGTGATCAGTGCTGGCATCAGGCAGGCCTTTGGGTGAGGTCTCAAGGCCCCAGCACAGAGGGGCTCTTTAAGAACTTGCAAAAGGGGCCGGAAACACCCCATATTTGGGAGACAAAGAAGGTAAAAACATATAAATAGGGAAAATTCCGCCATGTTGGGGCCCAGAATTTGAGAGACATTTTCCTCTGGACCCGCGCGTAATAAAAGTCACTCCATCTCTCTAAGTGTTGCTTGGTTCTTCCCCAGTTTTCCGTAACGTTATTGACAAGGGTTAATGCGATGCCGGGAAAACCAGCCCATGCTTGGCTTTTTAGCCTCTGGTGAGTGGACCGGGTTTGGGGCCCGGGGGATCCTGCCAAAAGCCGGAAGCAAAATGAACATTTTTAAATATATATATATTTTAATGATCTTTTTTACAGAGGGGAAGGGAAAGGGACAGAGAGTTAAACACATCGATGAGAGAGAAACATCCATCAGCTGCCTCCTGCACACCCCCCACTGGGGATGTGCCCACAACCCAGGTGCATGCCCTTGACCAGAATCGAACCTGGGACCTTTCAGTCCGCAGGCTGACGCTCTATCCACTGAGCCAAACTGGCGAGGGTGAGAAATGAACATTTTCGAGGGAAAATCTGATGGCGGTAAGACTTCCCTGGGAGTTCCTAACACCTGGCCTCGCCCTGCTCTCCCGAGGTTGCAGTTTAAACCCTCGCCCTGGTTTGGGGCGACCTGGGTAGGGAACAGTCCGACGAAGATGCTTCCGCGTCATCCGAAGCAGCTCTCCGTGGAGGACGGACCTGCTGACAGCCCTTCTGATCGTGCTTCGTGGCAGCTCAGCAAGGCGAAGCGCATCACCCACTTTATGGGTGAGAACATCGGGGCTCGGGAAGGGGGGGCACACGGTAAGTCTCGAGCTGCGTCCAGATCCTCGCTCCTTTGAGAGTTTCCCTTTCCTGGAAACTTGAGGCACTTCCTTTCTGAAACCACGCTCTCAGGCCTGGGGGCCCCGGAAGAGCGGGCTCACTGCAGTGTCAAGTACAGTCCTCTGTCCCCCACGGTCCCCACAGACCTGCCTTCTGCCTGCCCCCACCGTTTCTGTTCTCACTTGATTTTTTAAAAAATATATATTTTATTGATTTTTCACAGAGAGGAAGGGAGAGGGACAGAAAGTCAGAAACATCGATGAGAGAGAAACATCGATCAGCTGCACCCTGCACACACCGTACTGGAGATGTGCCCGCAACCAAGGTACATGCCCTTGACCGGGATCAAACAGGAGACCCTTCAGTCCGCAGGCCGATGCTCTATCCACTGGGCCAAACCGGTTTCGGCCTCACTTGATTTAAAAAAAAAAAAAAAAATATATATATATATATATATATATATATATATATCTTTAATTGATTTCAGTGAGGGAAGGGAGAGGGAGAGAGAGAGAAACGTCAGTGATTAGGGAGAGGCATTGATCTGCTGCCTCCTGCAGACCACCATCAGAGATCAAGCCCGAAACCTGGGCACGTGACCTTGACCGGAATCGAACCCGGGACCCTTCAGTCTGCAGGCCGATGTTCTATCCACTGAGCTAAACCAGCCAGGGCCTCACTTTCTTTGGAGGAAGCTGCTTCAGGTTCCCTTAGGCTGTAAGGAAAGGCGGGGGGGGGGGGGGTGCGGGAGCCCTGGCCGCAATCCCAGGAGAAAAGCAGTGCCTTCCCAGTAGCTGCCAGGCCGTCACCGAGTGTCACCGCATGAGCTCCGGGCTCGGGGTCCTCGGGCCCCACTTTACGGAAGGACAGGAGGGGCGCAGGCTCTGGTGGACAGACAGCACGCTGCAGGCTGCTCGGGAGCGTGCACAGCCCTCCGTTTCCTTCCTCCCTGCAGAGCCCCCCCTCCCGGAGCCAGCGAGCCCCGAGCTTTCTGCAGATGCAGCAGCAGCAGCTCTGCCGTCCTCAACTCTGAGCGGCTTCACCGCGGACACCCACGCGTGCCCGCCCGCCAGCAAGGTTACCTCAGGGCAGCGGAGCCCCGGGCACAGGCGGGCGAGGTGCGGGCCGGGCTCCCGGCACCTGCCTCCAGGCCCGTCCCGGCAGGCGGCCCGCTTTGCCGCAGGCAGAGCAAACACTGTCCGGCTCCAGGCCTTGCCCAGAGAGTGCGGTGAGGTTCGGGAGCCAGAGTCCCGGCCCCGACTTTGGGGCGCTGTGTGACCTCCGGCGTGTGCCCTAACCTCTCTGTGCTTCCGTTTCTTCCTCTGAGCCCAGGGACTCTGACGCTGGCTTTCAGCTTTGGGAATCGTTTCTGATTGAAGAGTTCCCGGCCCATCGCGAAGCCCCAGAAAACGTTAGGATTGAGTGTTTTTCTAGAACAGTCTTTGTGCTCTGCGGGACTGGGGGGTTTCACTCCACAACAGCATTTTGCGGCGGCGGCGGCGGCAGGGGTGACGTGTTAGCACACCAGGGCCCTGAAAACCCCTGCGGCGGGCCAGGCTGATGGAAACGGAGAGGAGAAAGCAGCGACTGCATTCTGTGGAGTGAGAGTGCATCCCTCCCTGAGGCCACCAGGCAGGATGTCGAGTGCATTTCTCTTTCTGCACTGGCTTTGGCAGATGTGCTGTTCCGCTTATTTGGGTGGGATTCTTCTCTGCGCCCTGACCGAGGAGAGAACCGAAGCGTTGGCCCCCGGGGGTGCTGCTCCCATCCACTGAGCTCCCCGCCAGCCTCAGATGCATTTCTTTTTCTGTTTGTGTTTTGTTTTTCATCCTCACCTGAGGATGTGTTTTCACTGATTTTAGAGAGACAGGAAGTGGGGGGAGAGGAGAGAGGAGAGAGGAGAGAGGAGAGAGGAGAGAGGAGAGAGAGAGAGAGAGAGAGGGGCGGGGGGGGAGAGACATTGTTTGGTTGCCTCCCAAATGCACCTGAACTAGGGAATCAAACCCACAAGCCAGCCCTGTGCCCTGAGCGGGAATCGAACCTGCGACCTTTCTGGGCACAGGCTGAGCTGCCCGGCCAGGGCTCAGAGGCATCTCTTTTTTTTTTTTTTTTTTTAAATATATTTTTATTGATTTTTTACAGAGCGGAAGGGAGAGGGATAGAAAGTCAGAAACATCGATGAGAGACATCAATCAGCTGCCTCTTGCACGCCCCCTACTGGGGGTGTGCCCGCAGCCAAGGTACATGCCCTTGCCGGAATCGAGTCTGGGACCCTTCAGTCCACAGTCCGACGCTCTACCCACTGAGCCAAACCGGTCTCGGCCAGAGGCATCTCTTACTGCAGGTGCCAGGCAGCACAGCCAGAGAGCGGCTGCCCTGGACAGCATAAGGGGGCACCATAAAGGGGGGCGGGCAGGTAGAGGTTCCAGGAAAAGTGTGACCTGGGAGGATACGAGTAGTGTTCCATGTAACACATTCATTTAAAAAACAGAGAGAAAAAGTCGGGGCTCGGGGAACAGCTCACCGGTAAGGTGTCCGTCCGCCTGAAATGATACCAAGTAATGGTGGCTGCAAACTGCAATTGGAAAATAATTTAATTTTTTTTTAAGCAGGCTTAAATCGCTTTATTTTTCTTGTATAAAATTACGTGGTGGCCACAGCCGGAGCCTGGGCCCTCTGCACAGAAACTCCGGGGTGGGTCTTTACAAGACGGTCGGTGAATTCCTGATGAGGAGACTTGGTGAACACAGTCTCTTTCCAGAGATCCGGGGTGAGATAGCTGTAGGTCTTAGAGATGGCAGCAAAGGCGGCCTTGGCGGAGTTGCCCAGGGTGGCAGTGCAGCCCCTGGCTGAAGTGTAGCAGTCATCAATACCAGCCATCATCAGCAACTTCTTAGGCACAGGGGCCGAGACATTGCCCGTACCCCTGGGGGCAGGGATGAGCCGCACCAGGACAGAGCCACAGCGGCCAGTCGCCTGCAAGGAGCCGTGTGGGGCTTGCCGATCTTGTTTCCCCGTAGCCTCGCCGCACAGGCACAATAGAAACCTTGGCCAGGATAATGGCTCCACGGATGGCAGTGGCTACTTCCTTTGAGCACCCAGACCAACATGTCCATTGTAGTCCCCAATAGCGACAAATGCCTTGAACCGGGTCCTCTGGCCAGCACGGGTCTGCTTTTGCACAGGCAGATCTTTCACACCTCACCCTTGAGGGGCGCCCCCAGGAAAAAGTCACTGATCTCAGAGTCCTTGATGGGCAAGGAGAATAGACAGATTTCCCTGAGGGATTTGATATTCACGTCCTTGACCGGGCGGCCCAGCTTGGTGACAGGGATCCACTCCTGGTCCTCGGCCTTTCCTCCACGAGCTCCGCAGCCCCGACCCCGGCCCCGGATGCCGCCGCCAAATCCTCCACGGAAGCCGCCGCGACCTCCGATTCCTGGGCCCCCGGGGCCTCCAGGCCCGCCCGCAGCACGGCATCATCCGCCATTTGGTGTTTCGTCAGAAAAGAAGCAATAATTTGCCAAGACCGGTGTGGCTCAGTGGATAGAGCGTCGGCCTGCGGACTGAAGGGTCCGGGTTCGATTCCGGTCAAGGGCATGTGCCTTGGCTGCGGGCACATCCCCAGTGGGGGCTGTGCAAGAAGCAGCTGATTGATGTCTCTCTCTCATCGATGTTTCTGACTTTCTATCCCTCTCCCTTCCTCTCTGTGAAAAATCAATAATATATATATATATAAAAAAAAGAAGCAATAATTTAAATTTTTAAAAAAGGGAAAAGGTCAAAACTGGAAGGATAAAGTTCATCAAATAAAAAAGGGAAGAGATATTAGACGAGGGAGAGGGAGAGGGGAGAGAGAGAGGGAGGGAAGAAGGGAGGAAGGAAGGAAGGAAGGAAGGAAGGAAGGAAGGAAGGAAGGAAGGGAAGGAAAGATACAACAGCTGGCTTTTACACAAATCTTCTCTTATGTTGTCCTGGTCCAGGGCCCAGTGGGGAGCCGGGGGTCAGGAGGCTGACCCCCCCTCAGGCCTCTGACCCTGGGGGTGACCCCAGCTTAGCAACATTGACTCCCTCCTCAAGCTGCGCTGCTACAGTTGTGGGCTGCGGGGAGCAGTTGGATAAGCCGGCCCGCCCTCCCCTCCGCAGCTGCAAAGAAACTATGAAAACAAAACAAGATACAGTGTCATCCGTGGTAAGTGCTCACAGAAACATCAGGAGGGAGAGGGGAGAGGGGTCGGGGAGGGGCCACGGAGTACACCTGAAACAATACAAAGCAAGAGTGGATGTAAATGTAACTGAAAAATGGCCCCAAAACAACCTCACAACTCTCACGAAGATGGGGGGCCCTGTCTGAGGGACACAGCAGGCACGTGAACAAGTTTCCGGTGGCCAAACCGGGGACAAACTGAGCAGCCAAAGACAGTGCAGGTGTCAATCGATGTCTGTGAGTCCAGACTGACATCTATAACAATAAACACAGAATATGCTAATTAGACCAGAGGCCGGCAGAACGGCCTTCCGGACGACCTTCCAGATGGAGCCAGTGCATTGGCCTCCAGGAAAGAAATAAGGCCGTGGACACCGACGATGGGGTGGCGAGCGCCTGGGGAGAGGGGGGGGCAGGAGCGGGCTGGAAGAGGTTAATGGGGGGGAAAAGGAGGACCTATGTAATACTTTCAACAATAAAGATTAAAAGAAAAAAAGATCTTAAAGAGAGAAAGAGAGGATGGAATGGCCTCAGCCAGTGTGGCTCAGTGGATAGAGCATTGGCCTGCAGACCGAAGGGTCCCAGGTTCAGTTCTGGTCAAGGGCACGCACCTTGGCTGCAGGTCCCTCCACTCCTGGCCCCTGGTTGGAGTGTGCAGGAAGCAACCAATCGATGTGTCTCTCACATCGCTCTTTCTCTCGGTCTATCTCCCCCCTCCCTTCCACTCTCTCTGAAAATCAATGGAAAAATATCCCCGGTGAGGATTAAAAAGAAAAAGAGAAAGCCGGTTTGTCTCAGTGGATGGAGCGTCGGCCTGCGGACTCGGGGGTCCCGGGTTCGATTCCGGTCAAGGGCATGTATCTTGGTTGCGGGCACATCCCCAGTGGGGGGTGTGCAGGAGGCAGCTGATCGATGTTTCTAGCTCTCTCTCCCTCTTTCTTCTCTGTGGAAAATGAATAAAATATATTTTTTAAAAAAAGAAAAAATGAAAGAAATAATGGAATATTTGGGCAGATGTGGCGTGAACCTGTGACTGAAAAGTCCCAGTTCCAGTCCTGCTCGGGCCAGGCCTGGTTTCGGGTTCGAGGCCCCGTGGGGCCCGTGCAACAGGCAGCTGATCCGGGATTCACTCTTGCTGATGTTCTCACTCCCTCTCTCTTCTCTGAAATCAATAAAAATATACTTAAAACATAATAACATTTTAAAATATTTTTTTTAAAAAAGGAACAATAGAATAAATAGATGAGGAGGGGGACTAGTCTACGTGTAAGAATTCCAAATAAGTGCATCAGTACCGGTCCATCCGGGGACGCACGGCCCAGCCACGGGGGAGGGAGCGGTGAGCACTCGGTGGGAATGCTACTCTGTGTGCGACTCCTCTGTCCGTCCACAGACCATTCTGAAACGAGGAGTTTCTTTACAGACACAAAATCAGAATGGTTGGGGTTTGGGGTGGGGAGGCAGGCCCGGGCCATCCCTGGGGCCCAGGAGGGATGTGCAGAGAGCAGGGCATCATGGAAAAGCCTGGAATATGGGGGTGGGGTGGGGGGAGTGACACGGGGGAGACAGTGAGAAGGCCAGGCTTTGGTCTCCCTGAGAGTCTGCCCTTGGGCTCTGACTGGAGTGGGGGTGGGGGTGGGGGTATATTTGAACCTTCTCCTCTGGGGACCCTGAGACCCAGCTCGCCCCCACACCTTCCAGTCCATCCCCTCCTCTACAAAATGGGGTGTGTTACTCCGACTTCAGCTGCGGGACTAAAAAGAGCCAGCGGACAAGTGGGGGTTCCTGAACCCCATGACCGTGGGCCTATTGCACAAGCAATGGCACTGAACTGGTTCGTGAGCCCCGGTGCGTCCCCTCAGTGTTCCGGAGGGCTGCCTTCTCCCCTGGGCCCCGCTGTCCACACAAAGCCACGGTCCATCCGGTCGATGGGACAGGACCCGGCCTTGGACCATGGTGATTCTGGAGACCTGAGCATCATGGGAAACAGTCCCGTCCTCGCGGGGTGAGGTGCATGCGGAGCTGCCTCTGCTGGGTCCCACTGCGTGTGCCGGAAGCCGATCATTGTCTTAATGACGGAGAGCTGTGGACAGGGAGTCCGGAGGCTGGTCAACCTTGACTGCTCTGAGGGGTCGGAGCTGGTCACTGGATGTTGGTGGTTGAAGCAGCCCCACCTGTCAGTCCTAAGTAGATTCAATGATTGACTTTTATTGGTGTTTCCTGACTGGGGGATACGGGTGTATCTTATGATCTCAATCTTAATAAAAGGGATGGTAAAGCCAGAGCGAGGAGTAGTTCTCCCACTAGAGTTGGACTACCGCCTGGCCCCCATTTCCAAATTAATGTTTTTCTTTTTTAAAATATATTTTATTGATTTTTTTCACAGAGAGGAAGGGAGAGGGATAGAAAGTCAGAAACATCGATGAGAGAGAAACATCCATCAGCTGCCTCCTGCACACCTCCCACTGGGGATGTGCCCGCAGCCACAGTACATGCCCTTGACCAGAATCGAACCCGGGACCCTTCAGTCCGCAGGCCGACGCTCTATCCATTGAGCCAAACCGGTTTGGCTCCAAATTAATGTTTTTCTAAGTCTCTCCTCATTTGTGTGCGGCGCGGCCTTCTCCAGAACCCGAACCCTGAACCAGAACCTGAATCACGCCGGACGTGAAGGGGCGCCCACAGCGAGTCGGCAGGAACGGGGCGCAGTGAAAGCTGCGGGGACGAGGGTCACAGACGTTTTTTTCTCCCCGTTTTCCTTCCTCTCAGCCAACGGGAGCTCCAACGGGGAAAGTGCCGGAAGGAGAGAGCTTGGGCTCCTGGGCCGATGCCGGTCCCTCCCGTAGGCCCCGCTCCCCGCATCCCGGCGGCTATAGCGCCACCTCCTCTGGCTGGGCGAGCCCGCTGTGGGCCTGCCGGGCCGGGCCACCTGCCCGTGAGCCAGTCAGCGCTTTCCCGGAATTCGGAACGAAGCAGGCCCCGGCCGGGGCTCAGGGACCGAGCATCAGCTGTGACCCAGGAGGTCACGGGTCACGGTTCGATCCCTGGTCAGGCACAGGCCGGTCCCAGTGTGCAGCGTGCAGGAGGCAGCTCGTCAATGACTCTCTCTCGTCCTTGATGTTCCTGTCTCTCTCTCCCTCCTTCCTCTCTGAAAATCAAAATCAATGAAAACATATTTTAAAAGAGGAGGAGGAGGAGGGAGGGGGAGAAGGCCACTGGCAGCTCCCGCCCCGTGGCCACAAGGAGCTCAGCTTCTTCAGGGGCCTCCTGGGACTCAGAACAGCTCCCCCACACCACCCCCAAGCTGGGGCTTTAAGGACCCGGGGAGCCAAAACCGGTGGGCTCAATAGACAGAGCATCGGCCTGCGGACTGACTGAAGGGTCCCAGGTTCGATTCCAGTCAGGGGCATGTACCTTGGTTGCAGGCACATCCCCAGCAGGGGGTGTGCAGGAGGCAGCTGATGGATGTTTCTCTCTCATCCATGTTTCTAACTCTCTGTCCCTCTTCCTTCCTCTGTGTGAAAAATCAATGAGATATATTGAAAAAAAAAAGAAGAAAAAGAAGAAACCGGGGAGCTCAGTGGCCAGGCTCTGGGTACGGAGTGGCTCCCAGCAGCCTTGGGGGGTGGGGGGCTCAGGTCAGGCTTCCGTCCAGCTGGGCTCAAGGTCAGGAACAGCAGGGCGAGGTTCACTCTGTTCGGGAAATCCCTTTTCCAGTAGCCCGCGACCACTGGCCAGACAGCCACGCACCTGCTCCACGGCGCCGTGACCGTGTGTGTGTGTGTGTGTGTGTGTGTGTGTGTGAGTTAGTGAGTGAGTGAATGAGTGAGTGAGAGAATGAATGAGTGAGAGAATGAATGAGTGAATGAATGAATGATTGAGTGAGTGTGTGAGTGAATGAGTAAGTGAATGAATGAGTGAGTGAGTGAAAGAATGAATGAGTGAGAGAATGAATGAGTGAGACAATGAATGAGTTAATGAATGAATGAGTTAATGAATGAATGAGAGAATGAATGAATGAATGAGTGAGTTAATGAATGAGTTAATGAATGAGTGAGAGAATGAATGAGTCAGTGAGTGAATGAATGAGTGAGAGAATGAATGAGTGAGTAAATGAATGAGTTAATGAATGAGTGAGAGCATGAATGAGTGAATGAGTGAGTGAATGAGTGAATGAATGAGTGAGTTAATGAATGAATGAGAGAATGAATGAGTCAGTGAGAGAATGAAAGAGTGAGAGAATGAATGAGTGAGTGAATGGATGAGTTAATGAATGAGTGAGAGAATGAATGAGTGAATGAATGAGTGAATGAATGAGTGAGAGAATGAATGAGTCAGTGAGTGAATGAAAGAGTGAGAGAATGAATGAGTGAGTGAATGGATGAATGAGTGAGTGAGAGAATGAATGAGTGAGAGAATGAATGAGTGAGTGAGTGAATGAATGAGTGAGTGAATGGATGAATGAGAGAATGAATGAGTCAGTGAGTGAATGAAAGAGTGAGAGAATGAATGAGTGGGAGAATGAATGAGTGAGTAAATGAATGAGTTAATGAATGAATGAGTTAATGAATGAGTGAGAGCATGAATGAGTGAATGAGTGAATGAATGAGAGAATGTATGAGTCAGTGAGAGAATGAAAGAGTGAGAGAATGAATGAGTGAGAGAATGAATGAGTGAGTGAATGGATGAGTTAATGAATGAGTGAGAGAATGAATGAGTGAGTGAATGAATGAGTGAATGAATGAGTGCGTTAATGAATGAGTGAGAGAATGAATGAGTCAGTGAGTGAATGAAAGAGTGAGAGAATGAATGAGTGAGTGAATGGATGAATGAGTGAGTGAGAGAATGAATGAGGGAGAGAATGAATGAGTGAGTGAATGAATGAGTGAATGTATGAATGAGAGAATGAATGAGTCAGTGAGTGAATGAAAGAGTGAGAGAATGAAAGAGTGAGAGAATGAATGAGTGAGAGAATGAATGAGTGAGTGAGAGAATGAATGAGTGAGAGAATGAATGAGTGAGTGAATGAATGAGTGAGTGAATGGATGAATGAGAGAATGAATGAGTCAGTGAGTGAATGAAAGAGTGAGAGAATGAATGAGTGAGAGAATGAATGAGTGAGTGAATGGATGAGTTAATGAATGAGTGAGAGAATGAATGAGTGAGTGAATGAATGAGTGCGTTAATGAATGAGTGAGAGAATGAATGAGTCAGTGAGTGAATGAAAGAGTGAGAGAATGAATGAGTGAGTGAATGGATGAATGAGTGAGTGAGAGAATGAATGAGTGAGAGAATGAATGAGTGAGTGAGTGAATGGATGAATGAGAGAATGAATGAGTCAGTGAGTGAATGAAAGAGTGAGAATGAATGAGTGAGAGAATGAATGAGTGGGAGAATGAGTGAGTGAGTGAATGGATGAATGAGTGAATGAAAGAGTGAGAGAATGAATGAGTGGGAGAATGAATGAGTGAGTGAATGAAAGAGTGAGAGAATGAAAGAGTGAGAGAATGAATGAGTGGGAGAATGAATGAGTGAGTGAATGGATGAATGAGAGAATGAATGAGTCAGTGAGTGAATGAAAGAGTGAGAATGAATGAGTGAGAGAATGAATGAGTGAGAGAATGAATGAGTGGGAGAATGAGTGAGTGAGTGAATGGATGAATGAGTGAGTGAGTAGGGCAGTCAGGCTGCACACTGAGGCTCGGCCCAGGGAAGTCAGAGCTCTGCCGCTGAGGGAGGGGACGGTGAGGTCCCGGGCCCGGCCAGTGTGGGGACAGCGTCTCCACTACCTTCGGGGGGCTGCACCCAGCACTCTGGGGCTGGAAGCTCAGGGGCCTGACAGCCTCAGGGGTCCCTTTCAGAGGCCCCGAACCCTCAGGTCAGCAGCTCTGAGCCTGGCTATCCACCCGTAGGTCCCAGCCCAGGTCTGGGGAAATGCATTTCCAGATGGAGGATGGGAACAAGGACCCCACTGCTCCTCCTGTGAGTCAGGCAGCCTCACCTCTAGCCTCCCCATGTCCCCCAGCCTTCCCCCCACCAGCCTCCCAGCCTCCCCCAGCCTCCCCCCTCCTCCAACCTCTCCCAACCAGCCTCCCAGCCTTCTCCCAGCCTCCCCCCTCCTCCAACCTCCCCCCACCAGCCTCCCAGCCTCCCCCAGCCTCCCCCCTCCTCCAACCTCCCCCCACCAGCCTCCCAGCCTCCCCCAGCCTCCCCCCTCCTCCAACCTCTCCCAACCAGCCTCCCAGCCTTCTCCCAGCCTCTCCCCCTGACATCCCCAGCCTGTCCCCTGCCTTCCCCCAGCCTCTCCTCCTGCCCTCTCCCAGCCTCAGCCTTCCCCCCACCTCCCCTCCTGCCTTCCCCCCAGCCTCCCTCCCAGCCTCTCCAGCAGCAGCACCCCTGGATGAGCTGGAGACCAGAGTCCAGAGCCTGGCACCCGGTCCAGGCTGCCCATGCCCCCGGTTCCCTGCCCCCCAGACTCCCTTCCCAGGCAGCTTCTGCCCCCCGCCCCCGCACCCCCAGCTCTGGGTGCTGAAAGGGCTTTGGTGCAAAATTCGTTGGGGAGAAAAACAGGAAGTGGCCCTGACAGCCAGCCGCCTGCAGACGCTGCCGGGCAGGGCGAGTGGCAGCCTTACGGGAAGGGCGAGGGGGCAGCCCCGGCGGGGCGCGGGGGCGGCGGGGGGAGGCTGCGGGGGACCCTCTGGCCAGTGGGTTATTTTCACACCACACACACCTGCATCTGCACCGTAACCTCCCCGCCTGCCCCCCGAGCCTCAGGTTATCAGGTTAGGGCCACAGCCCAGCGTACTGAGGAGCAGAGGCGCTGAGACTGGGGTGGTGAGGGCGAGGCCACACAGCCGTTCCCACGGCGGGCACGGCCCCCGATGCTTTCTCAGCCGTGGATGCTGTTTGTGGTGTTTCTGTCCTGATGTGAGCGCCAGCGGTGAGGGCAGGGCGGCTGCGTCTGGCCCCTCTCAGCTCATCTGAGCAGGTGGGGGCGGGGGGAGCCGGCCTGTCCCCCAGGCTCCTGGGATGTGTGACCCCGAAGGACCTCACTGGGAACCAGGTCGGGGGAGCACCGACCCCTCAGTGCAAATCAGGCTTTTACAACCTCACCTGGCTGGTGGGCCAAAGGCCTCAGGACTCAGGTCAGTCAGAGCCCATTCCCTCTCAGGCCTGGAACCTGGGAACCCCAATCCCGGAGCATCAGGCCCGAGTAGCGTCACTGAATGAGACTTCAGGAGAGGGGGACTCCTGTGGCCCCCTGAAGGCCACTCCCCGCCAGGCCAAGCCTCACCTGGACCCTGACGGCCCGCCCTCAGCCTGGCTCACTCCGCCCCCTGGGACCCAGCACAGAGTCAAACCAGGCTCCCCTTACAGAGCCCCAGCCTCTCGTCCTCCTTTGTGGGGTGGGGGGAGGGTGTCATCCTATTGCCCAGGTTCCTCAGGCCTTGACCCGCCCTGTGCTCCAGTCCCCCACCCCTAGCTGCCCAGGTCTATTTCCTGACCACCACCCTTACCTCCAGCGACCTCTGGGCATCCCCCCAACTTTCCACAGTCTCCTCCCAATCCTGATTTTCCCTTAGAGGGCAGGTGCCCAAGGATCCCCAGGTAGGACCCACAGTGCTGTGCTGGCCTTCCCTCACCCGCCCCCCCCTGCCCCCCCCCCCCATCCTCCAGCCAGGACAGCACCTTGCCTAGCAGCCTCTGGGGACCTCCAGGCCACAGCGGGGAGCCAGGCCAGGGCGGGGCCACAGCAAGGGTCAAGACGTGGGTCGGGGACGGCGGGGGCCAGGCGGGGCTAGGACGAGGGTGGGGGGCACAGCGGTCCCTCTGCTGCTTGTGGTGGGGGTGCCCTCTGCCTCTACGTGCTCTCAGTGGGCTGCAGAACCAGAGCGAAATGGGGTCCCCCTACCCTCTGCCTGTCTGGGTAGCGCCCCTCAGCACTGAGCAGCACCAGGGGCCGACAGGAGGCAGATGCAGGGGGGAGGAGGGCAGGGGGGAGGCCTGGCCCCCTTTCCCCTCTGGAGGTCTCAGCCTCTAGGCCCCCCACTGTCCTATGAGAGTGAGCTCTGAAAATGAGTGGATACAAGTGAAGTGCTTAGAACAGGCCTGGCCCTGAGTGAGGGCTCAGGCCTGTGTATCACCGCCATCGATCCGGCTGTAATGCTAACAACCCCGCGGGGCAGCAGCATGCCCCCATTTCCCAGGAGAGAAAACCGAGGCAGAGGCAAAGCCACGTGTGCCAGCTCACCCAGCAGTGGTGGCCGAACAGGGATCTGAACCTGAGTCTGTTGGAAGCTTGTGCTCTGTCACCTGTCACAGGCATGACTGTCAGTCTCCCGTCCACAGTGCAGACACACACACTCACACACATACACACTCACATACACACACTCACACACACACTCATACACACACTCACATACACACACTCACACACACACTCACACACACACTCACATACACACTCACACACACACTCATACACACACTCACACACTCACATACACACACATATACTCACACACACACTCACATACACACTCACACACACACTCACACACATACACACTCACATACACACATTCACACACACACTCAAACACACACTCACATACACACTCACATACACACACTCACACACACACTCAAACACACACTCACATACACACTCACATACACACATTCACACACACACTCACACACACACTCACACACACGCTCATACACACACTCACATACACACACTCACACACACACTCAAACACACACTCACATACACACTCACATACACACACTCACATACACACTCAACTCACTCCCATACACACATCTCAAACCACACCACACACACACACTCACACACACCTCACACACTCACATCCACATTCACACACACACTCACACACACACTCACACACACACCTCACACACACAACACACAACACACACTCACATACACACATCCACACACACACACACACTCTCATCCACACACACACACACACTCTCATCCACACACACACCTACCACCACTCACCACACACTCAAAAACCCTCACACACATAACACACACTCACCATACACACATTCACACACTCACCTCACACACACACTCACTCACACACACTCACCACACATACACACACACATACTCACACACACACACATCACCCACACTCACACACACTCAAACACACCCCATCCACCACCTACACCACACCCACTCATCACAAATCACACAACCACACACACATCACACACTCACACACACACACTCATACACACACTCACACACACACTCATACACACTCACACACACACACTCATACACACACTCACACACACTCACATACACACTCACACACACACACTCATACACGCACTCACACACTCACATATACTCACACACACACACACACTCACACACACACACACATTCTCACACTCACACACACACATACACACACACACTCATACACACACTCACACACTCACATACACACACATATACTCACACACACTCACATACACACTCATACACACACACACTCACATATACTCACACACACACTCATACACACACTCACACACACACACTCATACACACACTCACACACACACTCATACACACTCACACACACACACTCATACACACACTCACACACACACATACACACTCACACACACACTCATACACACACTCACACACACACTCACATACACACTCACACACACTCATACACACACACTCATACACACTCACACACACACACTCATACACACACTCACACACACACACACACACACACTCACACACACACATACACTCACACACACTCACACACACACTCACATACACACACTCATACACACACACACACTCATACACACACTCACACACACACTCACACACACACTCACACACACACTCATACACACACTCACACACACACTCACACACACACTCACACACACACTCACACACACTCATACACACACTCACACACACACTCACATACACACACTCATACACACACACACAATCACATACACACTCACACACACACATACACACACACTCACACACACACACTCACATATACTCACATATACTCACACACACACATATACTCACATATATTCACACACACACTCACATACACACACACACACTCACACACACACACACACTCATACACACAGTCACACACACACTCACATACACACTCACACATACACACACACATACACACACACACACACACTCACATATACTCACATACACACTCACATACACACTCACACACTCAGACCCCCCCCCCCCCGCACTGGATGGGCTGGGGCGGCACCCTGACAAAGAGGGGGGTCGAGGCGGGGTTGGGGGTTGGGGGGAGCCTTCCCGCCCAGCCACCTCCTCCAGCTCCCTCCCTGCAGCCTCTGGCCTCCGGTGCGGCTCCAGGGGCACGGGCGCCACCTGGTGGCGACGGGGTGAACGCCCCTTTCCCCGCCGCGCCTGCGGGCGCCAACCCGTGACCCCGAACCCGACTTCTCGGTCCCGGTTCCCTCCGGCGGGAAGGAGCGCCCTCGTGCGGCCGGGCCTGGTGGCGGGTGACGGGCCGGCATGGGGGCAGCAGCTCCTGTCGCTGGAAAGCCCGGGTTTGCCCCCAACCTCCCAGCCTGTCCCAGTCCCGCGGCAGAGGGCGCTCCCGGAGCCGCTCCCCCGCTGGGCTTCTGGGGTGCGGTGGGCCAGCTCCCACCTCTCCCGCTTCCCCGCCCCCCGCCGGCGGGCGCCGGGCTTCCCTCCCAACCCTCCCCTCCTCCCAGCCCCCGCCCCGTGCCCGCCTCCCAGCAGCGCCCACAGGGCAGCGGGCACTCCTCCCAGGGCCTCTGCCCCACCCGCTGCCCGCCCTCACCTCCTCCCGCCCTCCCTTCCTCCCGCCCCGGGGGAAGTGCCCCCACCCCGGCCACCGCAGACGCTGCCTCCCGGTTCACTGCGCTCCGCTCCGTCCGCAGGTGCCGCCAGGGGCGGGGCTACCCCGCTCACCCACTCGCCCGCCCCGCCCGCCCTCTCGCCCGCCCGCCCGCTCGCCCGCCCACCCGCTCGCCCGCCCACCCACCCACCCACCCACTCACCCACTCACCCACCCACTCACCCACCCACCCACCCACCCACCCACTCACCCACAGGGGCGGGCGGTGCCGCCTGCCCGGACACAGCAGTGACCACCCTCCGCCGGGGGTCCTAGTCGGGGTGTGGGGACGGTAGGCAGTGTGTGGGGGGGAGAGGGTTGTGTGGGGAGAGTATGGAGTGGGGGTGTGTGTGGGGAGGGCATGGAGTGGGGGTGTGTGTGGGGAGGGCATGGAGTGGGGGGTGTGGGGAGGGCACGGAGTGGGGGGAAGGTATGGAGTGTGAGGGGTCAGATGATACAGAAACCAGCAGGATGGACCCGCACCCACAGCGCGGGGCAGGGCGATCTGTGCGGGACAGAGAGCGATGGGCTGCACCACCAGCCCCCATGCCCTCCTCCCTTTAGCCACCCTCCGCACCCCAATCCCGTGGCTGCTCCCTCACCTCTCCGCTGCCGCCCTCTGGGCTATGGCTCCCCCTGACTCCCCACTAGGCCCTCCTGGCGGGCTCTCCTTACCTGCACACACATTCACACACACACACACACACACACACACACTGCATGGTCCACACCACACCTTCCCCCCCCCCCCCCCGCCCACTGCTGCGGGGAGCCCGTCCCACTCACCCGCCTCCCAAATTGAATGAGGGGAGGAGAAGGTGACCGGGAGAAGGAGGAAGAAAGCCGAGCCTCAGCCTGATATAGATACATATTTTTAAAATATATTTTATTGATTTTTTACAGAGAGGAAGGGACAGGGATAGAAAGTCAGAAACATCAATGAGAAACATCGATCAGCTGCCTCCTGCACACCCCCCACTGGGGATGTGCCCGCAGCCAAGGTCCATGCCCTAGACCGGGATTGAGACCGGGATTGAGACCGGGACCTTTCAGTCTGCAGGCGGATGCTCTATCCACTGAGCCAAACCGGTTTGGGCTCAGCTTGATATTTTGAAGTCTCAAACCTGTAAGCTGACAGCTGTTCAGAGAACGCCCCCAGTGGCAGAAAGCTGGTGGTGGGAGCCCGGTGCGGGGGGGCCGGTGGGAGGGCCAGTGGGGGGAGAACAGACCATGATCGAGCAGAGGGGTGGGGCCTGGAGGGAAGGGTGTGGCCTGGAGGAGAGGGGCGGGCCTAGTGGGGAGGGTGGGGCTTGCAGGAGAGGGGCGGGGCCTGGAGGCGAGGGGTGTTGTCAGGTGCTGGGAGAAGGGGCAGCCTTGGACAGGTGTCCCCGGGCTGGTAGAGATAAGAAAGTGACAGCGTGGACTTCTCTCCCCTCCACACAAGTTAATTAGGAAGCAAGCTCACCAGCTGAGAGAGGAGGGGCGGGGTGCTGAGGATGGGAGGCAGAAAAGGGAGAGGTGACAGGAGGCACACTGTTCGGAATTGACTTCCCACCACCCTTATCTCATAGGTGATGAAACCAGGCCCAGGACTAAATAAAGGGTCCGACTTGCCGAAACCGGTGTGGCTCAGCAGATAGAGCATCAGCCTGCGGACTAAAAGGTCCCAGGTTCGATTCCGGTCAAGGGCATGTACCTTGGCTGCAGGCACAACACCAATAGGGGGTGTGCAAGAGGCAGGTGATTGATGTTTCTCTCTCATCAATATTTCTGACTTTCTATCCCTCTCCCTTCCTCTCTGTAAAAAATCAATAAAATATATTTTAAAAAAATAAAGGGTCTGACTGTCACTGTGTGAGCAGCAGCTGTTTCAGGGTGTTCACACCAGGCACCTTTACTAGCCGCAGCCCTGAGCGTAGAACACGGTCCTGTTTCTCCAGGAGGAGACGGAGTCTGGGGGTGGGGGGTAATTAGTTGATCCAGACGAGCGGTCAGGAACTGACTTGCGGAGGCCGAGCTCCAGCCCGGCCCGCACGCATGCTTTGCACTGGCAGCGAGCTTTCCTCTGCACATCTTCCCGTGTGCTCTGGAAATATACATACATACACGCATGTGTTACGAACTGTGAGTGCTTGTGGACATGTACACTGTACAGAGGATGCAGGAATTCCTGCTTTCACGCCTCCTTCCTGGCTCCCAGAAGTAATTTTTGCGAACAGCTAGCATGTGCTCCTGCGGGGCAGACGGGCTATGTAATTGAGAGGCACAGTGAAGATGAAAATTGGGGCTCCCTGTTCAGAAAGTACTGAGCATTTCAGAACAGCCCAGGTTGGGGTTGGATCCCTGGTCAGGGCACATACAGGAATCCACCCAAGATGCTTGAGTAGGTGGAACAATCAATCTCTCTTCCTTCCTTCCTCTTTTCCTGTCTCAAAAATCATATCTAATAAAAGAGTAATACACAGATTGACCATCACTCCAACACACAAGAGGTCTGCCCCCATGTGGTCAAAGATCCTGCCCCCATTGGACACAAGATGGCTACCACAAGATGGCCAGCAGGGAGAGTAGTTGGGAGGGACCAGGCCTGCAAAGGAGGGCAGTTGGGGGCAATCAGGCCAGCAGGGGAGGGCAGTTGGGAGGGACTGGGCCTGCAAGGGAGGACAGTTGGGGGTGATCAAGCCTGCAGGGGAGGGCAGTTAGGGGTGTGACCAGGCCAGCAGAGGAGGGACGTTGAGGGCAAACAGACTGGCAGGGGAGCAGTTAGACATCAATTAGGCTGGCAGGAGAGTTGTTAGGGGGTGATCAGGCTGGCAGGCAGAAGTGGTAGGGGCAAACAGGAAGGCAGGCAGGTGAGCAGTTGGGAGCCAGCAGATGGGATCGGGCCTAAACGGGCAGTCGGACATCCCTCGAGGGGTCCCAGATTGGAGAGGATGCAGGCTGGGCTGAGGAACACCCCCCCCCCCCCACACCGTGCCTCTAGTCAATCAATGAAAAAAGTTCGTTAAAACAGCTGTCCCCTGGTTTTAAGTCAGGACCCCCCAGTTGTGTACGTTGCTTTTCAGTAAGCTTTTTGCCTCGGCACAGATTTAATTTACAGAAAAGGGCAGCGTGTGTGTGTGTGTGTGTGTGTGTGTGTGTGAATGTGTGTGCAGGTAAGGAGGGCCCCACATCTGGTCCCCCCGTTGCGCCCCGGCCCATTATTATGGCACCTGTCCCAATGACCGAACTGATGTCACTATCAATAAAACTCTACAAGACGCTCTTGCTCTTACCCAGGGTAATATTTAGGAAATCCATGCTAACTGCATACATTCTAGTATGTTTGTGTGGTGGGGTGAAGCGCAATAGAATGTGTTCGAAGGCGACTCCAGGCTGCGTGCTGGTTCCTCAGCACGGAAGCAAGCGAAGAACGGATGTGCTAACTTGGTCTCTTCCTGTCCCGCTGGCGGGGTGGGGCCGGGGGTCACTCGGGGACACTGGCACAGGCCCTCCTGTAAAGCCCCCGGCGAGTGCGGTGCGGAGCTGGGTGCGTCAGAGCGAAAGGGCCAGATGACATTGACGTATGGAAGCCAACTCCCCCTTTGCTGTGTCTAAGGTCACCACCGAGAACCCCGTCCCCTGCCCGACCCAGTTCATGACAAGCCGTGTCTCCGAACGAAAAAGAGAAACCAACCAAATCTCGACAAAATCCCGTCTCCGCCGCTGCGGGGAGACCCGAGGCCGTAGGCTCCGCCCTGGGGCGGCCGCTCTCCACCCGATTCCGCCTTAAAACCAGCTTTGGGGACCACCGCCCTCGCTCAGCCCGGACTCCTCCTGTGGGGGTCAGCGGCCACAGCTCCCGGGGAGACCTCAGCCAGGGGCTGGGCTGATGCGGGGACCCGCGATGACAGTTTGGAAACACCCAGTGTCAGAAGGAAGAGGTGGATCCAGGGAGAGAAATGTGCATAAAAGGCTCGGCGCCTGGCCCGGTGGCCCAGCCGGTGGAGGTTGTCCCGTCACCAAACGGCTGTGGCTCAGGTCCCGGTCAGGGAACATGCCCAGGTTTGGGGCGTGACCCCCGCTGGGGCCGTATGGATGTTTCCTCCCACATCAGTTTCTCTCTCACTTGCTCGCTCTCCCTTCTCTCTAAAAATCAGTAAAGACATAGCCTTAGGTGAGGATTTAAAAACATTTTTCTTAAAGGAACCAAAGACCCAGCACATGCCCATCTCAGTCACACGGCGCCCGGTTTGGGCTAAGGTGCCCCGGGCTGCGGAAGCCCCTTCGTATTTGTGCATCTATTAATTTCTTAACGTCCACGCACGATGCTGGGCGCCAGCATGAGTTCAGCGGCCGAGGCACCACCACAGGAAATGCTGCTGCACTTGGAGATCTTCCACTCACAGCCCTTCTCGGTTCTCCAAAAACTGAACCACCAGGAAACGGTACCCACCTTCAGCATCGAGGGGCAGAGCAGAAGGACCCCAATAAATCCTCACCCGCACCCTCAGCCTGAGCCATTGGGCTACTTCACGCAAAGCCAGGCAGAGGAGTCCCGGTTGTCACACCCCATTGCTTTCTGTGAACGCCAAGCTCGTAGGGGAGCCCACCCGGCTTCTACCCCAGGGGCGCTCTGACATCCAACGTGCTTTTGCGGGAGTGAAGAGCTCTGACCCCTGGAGGTTCCCCCCAAACCTCAGGGCTTGTCTTGGGAAACCGACCGTCTCCCCTTTGGGTCCCTTGGCCCTAGGAATGGTCCTTATTTGGCTCGGCTGCAGCTTCACCCTGGTTCGGTCCAGCTCCAGAGCAAAGAGCCATCTCTGCCCCACAGGTTCCCTCTTGCAGTGCAGGGCCAGGGGGAGCCCTGGACCAGGGGCCTTTGCAGCCACTGGGACAGGGCTCCCAAGTGAGCTTCCTGTGGCCCCAGATATCCAGGCCTCAGGGGGCATCACAAGGGCCCTGAGGTCAGCGAACTCAGGTGTTGGTGGTGCCCCCTGTGGGCAGCTTGGCCCTGCCCTTTACCGTCTAACTCAAGGTAAGGTTGAGCCAACTACCCACCAGTCATGCTCCCCCTGGGTGCTGGGCCAGGAGTCACATTTACTGGGGTCCAGCACTTCTGTTAAGCCAAAGTCCATAAAACGCAGGCCCAGGCTCACCCCCAAGAGGCAGCCCCTCCAACCCCTAGGGGTTGCAGGCTGTGACAACTGGCTCATTGCCTCTGAGGGCCTCCCTAGGGCCCGCCCCATGCCTGCTGACTTCAGGCCAGCCATGAGGCCGGGGGGAGGGGGGAGAGGAGGGAGGGACAGGGACGGGCCTGAGGCAGCAGAGAATGTCCTGCCTCGCTCATGCTGTTTGACACCCACCTTCCCTGCTGGCGCTGGTCTCCTGTTCAAACCTGAGCCTTTCCGGGGACACTACCCCCCCTCCCCATGAGCTGGGGACCCCCCGAGCTCTGTGCTGAACAAATGTGACACCACTTCCGCCCCAGCCAGGTTCGGCCCACCCTTTGGGGTCCTCAGGGGCCGAGCTGCAGAAAAAGGACAAGTAGAGTTCAAAGGCTGTCTTTTTCTCTTGTAAAAATAAGGCTGGGTTTTTGTTTGAACGAAAACATTAGGCAAACCCCTCCCCACCAGCCTGTGCAGGTCTCAGTGAGGAGCTGGGACCCGGGGCCTGGGGGTGGGGTGGGCTCCGTGGGGCTTTCCCAGAGCCAGAGAGGAAGTGCATTTGAGAATGGAGTTTGGCTTTATTCGGCAGAAAGTAAAATTAAGAAGTTGACACATGCCCACTGCCCGAGCGGAGGCCGAGACCCCGAGCTGGAACCACCTCGGCAGCTGGCCTCGGCGTGTGGCCCTCCGGCCCCGACCCCCACGTTCTGGGGCGGGGACAGGGCAGGAGACCGTAGCTCTCAGGATGTGAGTGGGGGGAGAAGGGAGAGGGAAGTCAGAGCAATCTCCCCCCCCCACGGTAAAAAAAATTACTAAAAAAAGCACCCAAAGCTTAAAAAAACTCACCTCCCTGGCTGGGAGGATGGGGGCATCCTGCTTCCCAGCAAAACGCCTCCCCGGCAGAAATGTGTAGAAAAATAAAATTAAACTTTATCCCTGAATGGTGGGGCAAAAACCCTCCTCCTGCCCGAGCCCCCACCACATCCGTGTTCATCCGGCGGCCACTCCCCCCCTAGCAGCACGGGGCCCGCACTGCCACACGCACACCCATGTGCAGTCAGTCACACACGTGCTGCCCCCCCCCCCCCCCCCCCCCCGCGCCGAGGGCCCGGGGCAGCAGGGACTGGGGTCCGACAGCCACAGCATCGTGGAGGGTCCCTGTGCCATCTCGGGGTCCCTCCCGCTTGGGGGGGGGGGCAGGACCCAGCACCAGGGGGAGGGGAGGAATCGTGCAGTGGTGGCTGAAGGGCGATGGTGAGGACAGAGGGGACAGGGAGGGAATGGAGCCAGCCCAGTGGCCGAAGACTAGAGGCCACGCTCCGCTGTGGTGTCAGCAGGAAAGGGGGGACAGGGCTCTCGGCAGCGGAAAGGCGCCGGGTTCACGGCGGTGGGTCTGGTCTGTGTCTGCCACCTGCAGGCTGCCCTGGGCAGTCCCACGGCACAGCCAGCTGAGGGCAGGGCAAGGCCCCTGTGGGCAGGCAGCCGGGAGGGGCCCTGGGCAGTGTCCTCAGGGTGCAGGGCTACTGCTTGCGAGGCCACCAGAGGTCCTAAAACGGTGCATGTGGGCAGAAGGGAGTTGGGGGGCAAGAGGCTTACACGTGTCCTGCAGGCCCAGCCGAGCCGGGACCCAGGAATTCCGAGGTGGCCACGGGAGAGCCAGAGGGCAGGCCTGGCCGGAGTAGAAGGAAGGGGTGAGGTGGGCAGAGGATGCTGGTCAAGGGGCCGGGGGAGGACAGGGGACACAGGGACCATGCTCCCGCCTCCCCAGGAGCCCGAGGCCGGACGGGACGGGCACAAGCACTGAGATGTGGCCGTGGCCGTGTGCGGGGTCCAGGCCAGGGCTCCTGCTGCAGGTACGGTGGTGGCCTCACAGGCAGGGCTGGGCAGTGCAGCCCCGGGGGCCCCGGGCTCCGGCAGCACCGAACACAACTGATGTCAGCACGATGGAGGGCGGAGGGCGGGCTCACAGGCCCCCCGGCCCCGCAGCCCGCTCCGCCCAGTGAGGAGAAGGCATTCCGAGGACTCGGTCCGGCGGGGCCCTGGAGGGCGCGGCAGTGGCGGCAGCATGCACCCGGACTCTCGGCTCTCCGGTGCCGAGACAGGCCCGGTCAGCGCAGGCTCTGGTACAGGTAGGCCGAGGTGAAGAGGGCGTTGGCGGTCAAGCTCACGGCCAGGAGGCCCCGGACCAGGGAGGGGCCAAACCGACCTTGGAGAGCAGAGACCCAGTCAAGGCACAGCGGTCAGAAGGCACCCCGGGGAGCCTGTGCACCCGAGTGCCCCGGCCCACCCCAGGGCACTCCTTCCTGTTCCCCAGAGGCCACCCCCCGGAAGGACACTGCAGCCCGGGTCACGGGTCAAGTCCGGCCCTAAAGGCACTGGTTGGGCGCCCTGTGACCTGGCTTTAGGGGACTAGAATCCCCCAGGCCTCCAAGGTCAGCAGGCGACCCCTCTGCGCCCTAGCGTGACCTTGATGCTGCCACGCTCACCCCTGACCCCACCTGATTTGGGGGCAGCACCCGATCTTTCCAGGAAACCTCCCTGTGTCCATCCTCAACGTACATGTGCCCCGCTCCCCGGGGAGCCAGGTGCTGAGGGATCTGACCTCACAGCTGTCCTGGGCCACAGCAGAGGCGGCAGGATTTGAACCCCGGTCACTGATGCCCGGCACAGGCTATGCCCTCCCGGGAGTGGTCTGCACATGCGTGGCAATGGAGCACTTGCACCAGTGGCTGGTGCAGCTGAGAACTCAGCGTTCATTGTCACCAAATGTTCATGTCGTTAAGATTTAAATAGCCGCCCGTGACCATGTGACCCGAGGCTACTGTATCAGGGAGCAGACCTAACAGGGAGGGAGCCGGAGCCATCCCTTCCGAGGCGCTGGCGGATACCTGCCTGCCCTCCATCACTAGGGGCCCCTCGAGGCTCCTCCTCTGTCAGGTCCCGCACCCCGAGGCCCCATGCTGCCTGCCCTCCCCGGAAACAACTCGGGCGCAGACCTCTCCAGCTGGTCTCCTCGGGGCACCCTTGGGTGGTGGTGTCCACCGCGCACGTGGAGGACTGCGAGGAGTCGTCCTCCTTCTTGATGGAGCGGCCGCTGCAGGCGCCGCCTCTCTCCCGCACGGACCTCATGTCTGCAGAGAGGGGTGTCTCAGTGGGTGCTCGCAGGCCACCCGGGACAGGACAGTCAGGAACTACTTGAGCAAAAGAAAACAACCCATTACAGACACAGCCTGGTGGGCATAACACTTCTGATCCATCCTAAGGAACAGACCAGCCTCAAGGTCAATGTCCTAGAGGGTTCAAGGTCATGAGAAGCCCAGTCCGGCCATGGAGCTGGGGAGAGCGGCAGCACACACCCCAAGATCAAGGACAGGCCCTGTGCAGCCTAAGGGGGTCCCCACCACTGCGCTGATCCCCGAGGCGCCCCCACAGCCCCGCTGGGCTCTCCTGCCCCCAGGGCAGGGGTCGCAGGGTCATACCCACGGTGTGCTTCGTGTCCTGCGCTGGCTGCCTCTGCGGGACCGGGGGTGGCTCGATGCTGAAGTGGCTGCCGTTGAGGGGCAGGTGTTCGTCTGAGCTGCTGGGGGTGCTGGGGGCCTCCCCGGGCGGCGACGGGAACAGCAGCAGCTTCTGCCCCTTCAGGTTGAGCCGGGCTGGGCTGATGAGGGGCCTGCGGTGGCGCAGAGAGCCGGTGCTGGAGGCCACCGAGCCGGCCACGGAGGGCGCCGGGGAAGGGAAGGGGGACGAGGGGCAGCCCCCCAGCAGCAGAGAGTAGTAATCTGGAGGGAGGAGGGTGACAAAATCAGTGCCTACAGCGCAGGCGCCTGCCATTGTTAAGTCAGTCTACTGCGGTTGTTACAGTCGGCCTGACGCCTCTTCTGTGCGTTACCCCAGGAGAAAGGCAGGGCTGGGCAGAGGGGGAGCTGCGCCCGTCAGGCCCCGTGGGAGGGGAGGGGGCCGTGGCACCTCAGCAACGTCCCCTGTGTCTCGCGATGTCCACCCAGAGGCCCTGGTACTGCCCTCAGCTGAGAGCAAGGCTGGGACGGCAACCAATTCCTGGGACGTAAGGTCGGCCCCCGCCCTGCTGACGGAGGGACCGGAGGGCGATCCCCACCGGCGGCTGCTGACGAGGACAAGAGCGCCCCATCTCGCCCTAAATGATCACGTGAGCCCCCCGCACAGAGAAAATCGAGGCTCAGGGGTGTGAGTCACTTGCCCAGGCCTGCACACAGGGAGGCGCAGGGATGGGATTTGAAAACAGGACCCTGCTTGACCCCAAGTTCATGTTTAACCACACAGCCAGCCCTCTGGGAACCCCCCCCCCCCCGCCCCGAGGCAGCCTCCCCATCGCGCCTCTCACCTGAAGCAGGAGCCTCCCCGGACAGAGACCTCTGAGACGGCGGGCGGCTCCCGCTGAACAGATACCCCGAGTCTGGGAGGGAAGACAGCGACACAGGTCAGGCCTGCTGAGCGACAGTGCCCACTCTTCAGCCCCCAGCCCATGGCCGGCTGCCGAATCCAGCCTGTCACTCACAGCCCTGCCCGTCCCCCGAGGGCCCGTTAACCGGAGGCGTCTCCTCTTTCAGGGAAAAACCAGGACGCAGAGTGCCCACCCCCGCCGCCCCGCCGGCAGCACCCTCCCTCCGGATGGCCCTGAGGAGGCTCTGGGGCCCGCACCCCACACCCCATGGCCCACACCCACCGCCCCCACCCCGAAGGCCTGGCACCCCCGGATCCTGGCGGGCAGCTCCCGACAACAGTCACGTGGGAAGTTCCCACAGCGCAGGCCCGGGCCCCCATGGTCCCCTGCCCCAGCGGGTGCGCACGAAGGCCCAGGAGGCCGGAGCGGGGCCCGTTAGGGCTGTGGCTGCGCAGGGACTCAGGGACTCTGCTGACCAATGGCAGGAGCGCAGGCGGCCCCCCCAGCACCCGCCCCACGTGGCGACACAGAAGCGCCCAGGTCTGTGTAGTCGGTGCCGTCCCACCCGAGGCTTCCGCCCAACACTGTCCCCGTGGGCCTCCCCGCTACCTACGAGGACCCCACCGGCACCCAATCCTGAGCTGGGCCTGTCCCCCCTCCCAGCAGCAGTGGGACCCTGGGCAAGTCGCCAGGAAGCCGAACCCACTTGGCAGAGCCGCTGAGCGCTGCAATGACAGTGACTTGCACGTGAGCAAGCCCGGGAGCCAAGAGGTGCCCACATTCTCAGGATGGGGTCCTGCTCAGGGCCACCCCCACGGGCGAGGCACCCCCAGGCCGCTCCAGGCGGCTCCCCCGGGGCTGAGGGTCATCACAGAGCAGCAGAGCTCCGAGTGGGGAAGGGGGAGTTCTCAGTCCCCTCTCCAGGACGAGCACGCGGGGAAGGTGGCGGTCATGGCAGGGCCCACGGGCGCAAGCACTCAGGATGGGCTTGAACTGAATCCTGCCCCCTGGACCCCACGGGACGGCTGGGGCGGAACTTCCGGCCCAGGTCTGCAAACGCAGCAGTAACAGGCGGGCAAGAACAGGACGTGGAATAAACCTCGCGAAGGGCTCACCCATTTACTGAGCACCTGCTGGATGCACTGCCCTCGTGAGCACTTTAAACACATCCCCTCGCCTCTCTCTCTCACCACCCCGGGGCCGGGCCTACCCCTGGTCTTATTTTCTCCAGGGAAACTGAGGCTCAGAGCCAGGAAGTCCCCTGGTGAAGGGCAGCTGCTTAGTGGACACGGCGGGATTCGAGCCCAGTTCCCCCAGCCTGTACACAGCCCGGAGTCCTGGTGCCCAGCTGCCCCCCAGCACCCCTGACCCCCCGATGCCCGAGTGCCTCTCACCTGCGCGGCTCAGAGAGGGTATGGTGCCCAGCGAGAGGGCCCGGCTGAGGCGGCCCGGCAGCGAGGAGGGCGAGGCCCGGCGGGACGACCGGAACAGCTGCTGGCCGGTGAGGGGCAGGAAGCCGGGAGAGGCGGGGAAGAAGAGGGATGGTGAAGAGGCTGCGACACTCGGGTAGGGGCCGGCCAGGCTGGGGCACGTGGGGAAGAGGCCGGCCGCGTCTCCGGGGAGGCACCTGCAAGAGGCGGCGGGCAGGGAGAGGTCAGCCCGGAGGGGGAGCCGGCCCCCGCCAGCCAGCCCCTCGCCCTCGGCACAGGGGGCCCGAGTCGGGTCCCCAGGAGGCGTGCGTTAGTTGAAGCGGAAAGCAGTCCGACCGCATTCACGCCGTTAGGATCGGTGGCTGGGAGGTGCAGCGTGACCCACCGCCCCGCACGCCCTCCGGTCCGTCACAGCACACTGGTCCCGCCAGGAGTCTGTTAAAGGGACACTGTCGCCCTTGCCAACCTCACGCCAGACCTTCGCCGTGGAGCGGAAACACCCAGCCCCTGGCCAGGCTCCCAGTGGCAGCCAGTGGCCTGGGGCGCCTCCTTGTCCTTCCTGCTCATGCCCAGAGCCCCCCGACAGCGGCCGAGCTCGAGGCCCTGCTCCCCGGAGTCAGACTGCGGCCTTCTGGCCTCAGACAATGGACACGTGTCTTGGAGAACAGAGGGGGGCAGCCAGGCTTAGGATCCCCAGGAAGAGAGGACACAGGCCAAACTCGAACTCGGAGAAGACCCGCAAGTGACCACAAGGCCGCCCCAAAGAGGGAAGGTGACAGTGTCCCTTTAACCGAGAAGGGTACAAATCACACAACAGGACCCGTGGCCCCAAGCCAGAATGTCAACCATGCTTCTGATTAAAGCACCCGTTACAGAGGCGGGGACGGACAGTTAATGCGTTAGTCTGCCCGCTTGTCTGGGCGGACGGAGCTGTGGGAGGCCGGCCTTACCTCGGTCCCCGGGACAAAGGAGCCCACGGACAAGGTGCTGACGACGGTGGGCCGGCCGGGCCCTGCAGCCGAGCCCGGGCGGCTAAGGGACCCCCCCAGGCCCATCGCAAGGAACACCCGGGGCAACGCTAGCCAAGCTGCCCCTGGAGTTCCCTACTGGCCCTCACCCGCCCCTTCCAGTCAGCATTGCCCTCCTGGAGGTCACGTGACCGGTCTAATGCTGCCGGGAGTGCCAGCAGGCTTCCTGGACTTCAGAACCCGGGCGGGAGCATGGGGAAATCGAGGCAGGAGCTCAAGCCGTGCTGCTCGCCCCAGCCTCCACCTGCCTACCTGTCCTGAAGCCAAGACACCTGGGGAAGCCCCCCCCCCCAATAGAAGATACGATTTTACAATCTTGTGGCAGAAGGGGGAGCAATAGGGATGCAGAGGCAGCAAAGGATGCTGGGCTTTGGCAACCGGCTGTGATGGGGCGTAAAGCCGTTCCCTGCAGGGCTTGTGCCTCCGTGGACCCAGGTGTGTCCGGGGAGCCGCTGAGCAGCAGGGGGCGCCCAGGCCCTCCAGCACATGCAGCAGGACACCTCGGGGGCTTCTTACACCACCCCACCCCCACCCGGCAGCGAGGAGAGGGTCCAGCCAGGCTGCAGGTTTCCCCGGTGGTCAGCGGGCCCAGGACAAGCCGGTCTGCCAGCACTTTCCACAGCCCCACCCCGCGCCCAACACCGTCTCGCGTGACCCGGCACAAACGCTGGCCTTGAGGACAGTTCTATGGTCTGACCCTCTCAGCTAGCGGGTCCTGTAAGGTGCCGACCGCAGCCGGTTCCTGGGAGCCTCCTGTTACAGGCCGTCTCCGTGGCTCCCGAGCGCCTCAAATGAACCCACAATTCCCCTGGCAAGGTGCCCAGACCGCCACGATCCGGAGCCGTCTCCAAGCGGGATCAGGGTCCGAGGAGGGCCGGGTGCCTGTACCGTGTCCCACTGACGGAGAGCGACCAATCCCAGGCCAAGCCAGAGCGGAAGGAGCAAGCTGCTTGAGTGGCCTTTGCTGAGACGGGGAACACCCCCCCCCCCCAGCAGGGCACACAAGGACAGCAGAACCCTGTCCTTCGATTTCCACGCCGCAGCTCCCAAGCCTGACTCCCTGGGCACGCCTATACCCCCAAGTCCCACCCCTGCACAGACGCCTCGGCAAGAACGTGAAAGAAAAAACAAAAAAGACGGATACCTGACGCCCACGGGTCAGAGCAGGGCCCCGGAGCATTTATTTAAAATACAGTCACACAGTCCGGCGGGCGCTGCGGGTACAGGGATCGAGGGCACTAGACAGTCATCGGCAGCTCTACACGGCACGGGACAGGCACAGAGGGACACGCCACCCCAGGCCGGTGCTGCGAGGCGGGGACCCAGAGCCAGAGGGAGGAGACAGAGCGTGTACCTCCCTCAGGTCTTGGGGACAGAGGTCCCGGGCAGGGGTGACACACTCCCCAGTGGTGCCTGCACTTCCTCAGCTGTGCCGCTAATGTCAGGAGGTGCCCCAAGTAATGCCACTTCCAGGGGCTGGTGGGTAATGAAAAAAGGCCAGGATGTCTCCCTCGGCTGAGGCCCATTTCATGAGGGTCTTCCCATCCCCATGGGGCGGCAGACATCTGCTCAGCGGGGCTCCCGGCCAGCTAGGGCTGGTTGTAGTGATTATAAATAACTTAAAAACACACACACACACACACACACACACACACACACACATCCTGCTTCTCCTCGGCGCCAAGAAAAGCAGTCATCAGCTTCCTTAAAAACAGGAGCTCCAGAGACGAGGGCCCACAGCCCAGCTCGCCCCGGCTCTCCGAGGGCGGTGCCGCCCCCCGGCCCACAGGCTGCGGGGAAAGGGCCGCGCCAGCAGGACCAGGCCCTGGCTCCGCACCCCGACGCCTCCTCCCTTCCTCCACACGCACCCAGCGCACAGCCCTGTCTGAGGCCACACAGCTGCGGGGCTCCTCTCTCCCGGGTGCGCAGGGGCATGGGATCAGGGGGTGGGGCGGCCTCTCAGGACCCCGTGGACAGAGGATTAGTGACAGTGGGCGCAGGTGCGGCTCTTGTCCGGGTCGGGCCAGAGCCTGTGCCTCCTGTCCCGCACGCTCAGCTGGTCGGTGGCCCCTGCCGAGTGGCCCTCATGCCTGTGTCATCTGTTCTGGCCTTCCCCGGGCTCTGATGTGCCGAGTGGCAGGACACGGGCCCTGGAGGGGTGTGCAGTGCCCTCTGAGGGTCGGCTCGGCCCGGGAGCCGCCGAGGCCTCTGTGGACGCCCTACGGGAAAGTAGAAATCAGGAGCCTCAGCACCCCTGTGACGGCTCTAGGGGCCAGAGTGGTGATTGGGAAGGGCAGTCACAAAATGACAAAGGACCTGGTGCCCTCAGGGGCCTGCACACCCTTTGGGCCACTGACCCCGTGCTGACCTTGGGCAGCTAGGTCTTTCCCAGGCGTCCAAAGGAGGGGAGAGACGGGGGACGTCCCGGGCATAGATCGGGGCAGTAGCAGGGCCAGCCAGTCAGGGCAGCCCTGGCCTGGAACCCTGAACCCTGCAAGGGCAGGCGGAGGGCCCGGCCAGGAGGGTTGGGGTCCTGACTTTTCTAGGGCAGAGCCAGAGGCTCCCAGGAGAGTGGGCCCGGTGTGGGTGCCCTACTCTGCCTGTGTGGCGCTCAGCCGTGCCAAACGGATGCGTACAGGAGTCTTCAGACTCCCCCAACCTGGGCGAGGCCCCCCTCCCCGCCCCGCGCTCTGGCTGTCCGGAAACCTGCAGACCACAGCAGCATGGTTTTTATGTTCACCTTGGGAAGATCCTGGCCCTACAAACTCATGATCAAGGTCAGTTTGGGCCCGAGAGCTGCATCCTCCCTTCCCAGGGAAGGAAGCTGAGGGAGACGGTTCAGGAAGGTCTGAGTGGGGACGGGGCTGTGGGCCCAGGTCCAGCAGGGCTGGCCGGCACTGGGCAGGACGAGGGACAGGCCAGGGAAGGGACATGGTGACGAGGCGCGGCTCTCCTCTGGGCCCGGCTCAGCAGCTCTTGCCTGTGACAAGCTGCCCAAGGGGTCAGGGGTCAGGGTATGCGGCCAGGGCTCAGTCTGCAGCCGCTGGGACCAGCCCGTGCCAGGAGCTCAGAGATGGGCTGGTACAAGGAGCAGCAGGCAGTAGCCTCAGCCCACGGTGTCCGAGCCAGGCAGGACGGGGTGCCGGGGCTGCCGTGTGCTGGCCTTGGGCAATGGGAGGGTCTCTGGCCCGAGCGAGGGTGGCATTCGAGAGTGCCTTAGGTTGGGGGATGACTTATTGGTGTGGAAAGGAAAAAGGGAGGTGGGGGGGCAGGCCCGACTCCTCAGGGAACGGCAGGGCTGGGCCAGGACTGGGGCTCCAGGCTGGGCAGGGACGAGAGTGAGGCAGGAAGAAAGAGGCAAGACAGAAAAGTGCCCTGCTCTGGGCTGGGGGCCAAGCTCGGGGGCTGTCTGTCCGTCTGTCCTCCCCCCGCAATCACTGCTGCTTCTCTGACCTTCGGGGCCGGAACCTCCGTGGGCCCGTCGCCTTCCTTGTGGCCACGGCCGCCATCAAGCCCACCAGGCAGCACAGGGACAGGGTGCTGAACTTGAGCGTGTCCAGCCAGCCGGGCCAGCCGGCCTGCAGGCGCTGCTCGGCCAGGTGCAGCCCCAGCAGCAGGGCCCACAGGCCGGCGCAGACGGCGTCAATCCTCCGGAGCCTGCGGGAAAGCGGGGGTGTGAGGCGCATCTCAGCCAGACGCGTGCCCTCGTCCCCCCACTCGCTGCCCCTTCACCCACCCCGCCCTGCGCCCTGCTCAGAGCACAGAACCCAGAGCCAAGAGCGCGAGTGCCTCTCGACCCGCCTCCAGCACCCACACGCTGCCCAGCGCTGAGCAGCCAGTTTCCCTGAGCTGAGCGCTCCAGCCTGGGGACGGGCTCAGAAACCTCCCCCAGCTCGGCCTGTGCTGCGCAGTGGCTGGGCACAAACCTATGAGCCGGGAGGTCGTGGTCTGATTCCCGGTCGGCACAGGCCCGGGTTGTGGGCTCAGTCTCCACAGGAGGCGTGCAGGGGGCAGCCGATCAATGATTCCCTCTCACTGATGTTTCTCTCTCTCCCTCTCTGAAACCGATACATTTTAAAAGGAAAGAAAAGAACCCCCCTCAGAGTCACTGAGAAGACATGGACACCGATCGGAACAGGGAGGAGAGTCGGGGCCCAAGGGCACCCACGCGAGCCTCCAACAGCCCACTAGGTGGGTGGCTATGAGGGTCAGAGGTGGAGAGAAGCGAGGCGCTCTGGCCCTGGGGGCCCCCACCAGCAGAGGTCAGTGGGGGGTCTGCTCTGAGCACACTGCCCCCCCTAAGGCGTGTCTCGCCCCTGGACGCCCAGCTGCTGGGAGAGGGACAGCTGTTTCCACTGCACAGCAGAGCCCAGTCCAGGCCGCGTGCCCACAGGCCCCCCGCCCCCACGCACCTGATGCGGCCGGCCAGCAGCATGGCCAGCAGGCAGGTGAGCAGGCCCAGAACCACGACGCCCGTCTGGTGGCCCCGGCCGTAGGCCCAGGCCTCCTGCAGCTTCTCCGTCACGTGCTCCGGCAGCAGGCCCAGCAGCTGCCGCCAGCCCTCGGCCCCAGGGGCAGCAGTGCCATTGTCGGGAGCAACCGAGCCATTGCCACCAGGGGGCAGAGCTGGGGGCAGGGCGACCCCCGGGGCAAAGGGGTCGCTGGTGCCGTAGAGCGTGGTGGCCAGCAGGAAGGCACAGGCCAGGAAGGCGAGGGCGCGGAGCACGATGACCTGGACCGGGGCCTTCGCCGCCGACGAGCAGAAGCTCTGGGGGAGGGAGAGACTGTCAGCGAGATGGCAAGAGCCGCTCACAGCACTGCCAGTGCGCCCCGGGCTCGGGGTCCGGCCAGGGCCCAGAGCACGTGCTGAAGAACCCACCCGGGACCTGCTGATCCGAGACGCCGTCTTGACCGGGCCCAGCACCCTCGGACCTTCTCGGCCGCCTCTAGACTTATGGCTGAGACCCACCGACCCGGCCCGGCCCATGGCTGCCTCTTCACCCCTCTGTGTGGGGAGGGGCCTACCACAGTCTCTCTCTTTCAATATATTTTATTAAATCTTTACACAGAGGAAGGGAGAGGGATAGAGAGTCAGAAACATCGATGAGAGAGAAACACCCATCAGCTGCCTCCTACACACCCCCCACTGGGGATGTGCCCGCAGCCAAGGTACATGCCCTTGACCGAATCGAACCTGGGACCCTTCAGTCTGCAGGCCGATACTCTATCCACTGAGCCAAACTAGCTTTGTCACCTACCACATTCTTTAAAGAGAGCTTTTTGATGTTATGGTGACCTTATTCTTTCCTATAAATTTTTCAATATTTTTGCCCAATTCTCACCATAATTTCCTACTGGAATTTCAACTGGAATCATATAAACATGTAAATCTGGCCGAAGTTAAGGTTGAAAATACGGCAGGAAGTTGTTCAGTGTAGAAACGCGTGGTGGTGGGAAAACCACGGGTCCCAGCGCCCTGCAGTGGAAACGTGGGCCGTGCGGGAGGAACCCACCTGCCAACTGGACACAGGCAGCCGGGCACTGAGGGGTGGGCGGTACGTAAGTCCACTCACCGCTGTGTCAGACTCTTAAGACCCGGAACATTGCACTAACTGAGCACTGCGATAAAAAATGAGTGAGTTTCAGCTCGGCCGGCGTGGCCTAGAGGCCGAGCGTGCGCCTAGGAACCAGGGAGCTACGGTTCGATTCCTGGTGGGACAAGGCCCGGGCTGTGGGCTCGATCCTGCGTGCAGAGGCAGGAGGCAGCTGATCTGTGATTCTCTTTCATCAGCAATGTTTCTACCTCTTGCTCGTTCTCCCTCCCTCTCTGGAATCAAAAACACATAGTTTTAACAAGTTAACGACTTTTAGCCCGAGCGCGTGCTGATGGTTCCGGGCTAAATCCTGGTGCCTCGGCACACGAGGCGGGGGGCCCTCCACAAGCCACTTCACCTCCCCGTCTGGTTTCCTGGCTGCGAGCGGGCGCTGCAGAGCCTAAGAGCGCGGGGAACGGATGCAGGTGTGGCAAAGTGCCCAGACACATCGGGGCTCCAGACTGTCAGGTATGCAAGTGATGGGTGGACCCCAACACCTAGCTCCTCTTCCGGGGACACCCTCTCTGGCTGCTGACACAAGGGGCTTGGGAACAGGCCCCCCCCGGGGGGGGGGGGGTTGTTTCCCAGGGAGAAGGGCCTTGGCTCTGGAGAGCTGCCCGCCAGTCTGTGGGCCCCGCCCTCGGTGAGGGGCTTTCCCGCACAAGCCCCAGGGCTGTGACCCCCCAATGCCCCGCGGGCACACTGCTCAGACCTGCGTGTGGCTCTGGTCGGCCTCCCGGCGCCTGAACTGGTGGCTGAGCAGCAGGGCACGCAGCTGGCGGTTCTGGTGCTTGAGGTAGTGCTCCACGGCGGCCTGGCACGGCCGGCACAGCTTGTAGATCTGCTCCAGGTGGTGGCGGTACACCTCGATCTCCTCGTCATACCGGCCCTGCGAGCCGGGGGCAGAGGCTCAGATTTGTGGGTTCACTGACAAGTGGGGTGACTGTGGGCACGCTGTCCCTGCTCTGATCCTGCTTCCGCCACTGCCCGACAGGACAAACAGCACCCGGAGCGCGTGCTGCCGGTTACAGTCATGTCCCCAGGCTTGGAGCCTAGAGAGCAGGCACCATGAGATGGAGGGAGGACGGAGGCATGCTCTGATGAGATGACAATACACCTGGAGGGGGAGTGGGCAGCACAGGCCAGGGTGGGAGGCCCTGTGGGCACTGTCTGGAGAGCCCTGGGCATGCCCTGCCTCCAAGCCAACCCCCACCCAGCCTCACCTCATCCCGAGGCGAGAAGGCGGCCAGCTGCTTGATCTTGGTGGTCTGGTGGTGGCTGCAGCGCCGGCACAGCAGCACCTGGCTGCTCACCCACTGCTGCTGCGCGGGGGCGAGGGGGCTGGGCGCGCTGCTCACCACGTGGTTCAGGTGCTCCAGGTACTGCGCGGGGATCGGCTTGTTGTAGTCGCCATTCTGGGGGCGGGGGGAGGAAGGGACAGAATCAGGGGGGAGCCCAACCCACAGGGTGAGTGTCCACAGCATCTGGGACTCTGGTGAGGCCAGAGGCCCCGGGGCGGTGACCCCCAAGTGGTAGCAGCTTCCAGCGCTCCCATTCCCTCTTTCCGTCAACAGTCAGCTGTTTGTCCTCCACAGAATTTACAAAGAAGCCCCCACAGGCAAGAGTGCAGCCCCAGGGGGCGCCCCGGACCGGGTGTGGTGCAGGGGCCTGCAAACGGAGGGCCCGTGGGGGGGGGGGGGGGGGCGCTGTGCCTGTGACCCAGGTGTCCTACTGTGATGGTGGCTTGGCCGAGCCGAGTCCTGGGGACAGGGACAGTGTGGGGGCAAAGCCTAGAGCCGCCCGCTGGCCCGGGGCTGAACCCCCGCCTGCCAGCTTCGTCGGTGTGCCTCTGGGCACGTCACCTGGGCCCCGGGCGGCGGGGAGGGGCAGGCTGCCCAGGGCTGGGCCCGCACCGCACCTCCTGGAAGCCGTTGTACTGCTCGCAGTGGGGGCAGTCCCAGCAGTTGCGGTTCCCGTAGGGCACCACCGTGTCCTGGGCGCAGAACCAGCAGTTGACGACGGTGTGTGTCGGCTTCGTCCTGTGACGGGGAAGAGCCGCGTCAGTGAAGACCTCTGCCTGGCACACCGGGGCCAGGAGGGGGCGGGGGCAGCACCGGGAGCACCAGCAAGGAGGCCACACGCGCCTGGGCTCCTCCTCGGCCTCCAGTCCTGCCCTCTCACCAGGCCGCTGGCTCTAGCACACCCACGGGGGGACCAGGGCCCCCCGCCGCTGGCTCCTGGGGCTCATGCTGCTCAGGCCACAAGGCCAGCCCTGACCCCCGGCCCTGAGGCCTGTCCCAGACTGTGGAAATGGTCTCTCGAGCTTCCAGGGGGGCCAAGGGGCGGGGACTCGACAGCTGTGGGCGGGGGCCACCCTCCCTGGCGGAGGGAGCGCACAGACACACACACACACATTCATACACACTCTCACATACACACACACACACACACACACACAGTGACAGGTGCCGCCTGCAGGGTAATCCCAGCCCAGACACCAGGATCTGTGCAGGGGTTCCTCCAGCCCCCTCGCTGGCTCTGGGTGTGATGGGGGTGTGTGTGCAGCAACTGCCCAGCAAAGCCCTGGTCCTAGGAGTCTAGACACAAGCAGGTGACGGGCGGCAGCTGCTTAAGCCCTGGCGTCCTGGCCAGGCCACCTCCAGCTCTGGGGGTGCCATTCGGACCCTGTGGTAGTGGCAGGCACACCACACAGGTGCCTCCACTGCCCACAGGGGGGCACAGCCCCCAGCTCCCGGGAGCCAGAGGGGCCAGCTCTGCCCACTTCTGGCTGAGAGCCCGGGGGCCCCTCTCCCGTTCTTCCTGCCTCCCTAGGGCCCCCGTTTGCGAAGTGTGGGATCACAGCACCTCGGGGATCGGTGCGTTATAAGGACCCGAGCACACACGCCACACGAAGGGCCAGCTCTGTCACCAGCCTGCCTGAGAGCCGAGCTCCCACTCCTGACACTGCAGCTGCCTCCTGTCCTCCCCGCCCCCAACCACGCCGGTTACAAGCGTCCTCCAGCCCCAGCCTTACACCTGGTAACCGGAGTGCTTACCGGTGCCCGGCCACGACGCCCTCCAAAGGGCAGGACATGGGGTGGGCGGCTCAGGGAGGTGCCCCCCAAGAAACCCCTCCACCCACTTCTCCCCCAAGCCAGACGGACAGAGATGGAACCGGGGATTGCCCCCTGCAGCTGCGCCCGCACCCCCAGCTCTGAAAACCCCCACAGTGGACAAGGGCCTGCTAGGTCACAACCTGTGGACAGCAGAGGGCAGGGCCAGGGAGAGCAGCATGCGGGCACAGGCGCGGCCTTTGGGGAGTCACCCTGCCCCCAGAAACCGCCACCTGCCTCGCTCCTCTGGGCAGCGGGGCGACAATCCTCCCGGAGGCCGCAGGGAGCTGACGGGCAGGTGGCCACTGAGCGGCACACGGGCAGTTTCGGGGGCTTCAGGCAGAGAGTCTGGGAGAAGGTCAGCCTGGCAGGGGGTGTGGGCGCCTCTGCTCTGCGGAGCCAGCAGTAGGCACCCCAGGAACTGGCACCCCGGGAACAAATCCCTGGGCTTTTTCTTAACCAGCACCTGCTTCACAGGGGGGCCCCCCAGTAACCGCCCGCGTGTCCCAGTGGTGACCATACAGGCTGGTGACCTCTCATCTGCCCCCCGGGACTCTCCAGCCCTTTTACCCCACAACCCCATCATGCGCACGGGCCTTTGCACTGAAGCCAAGCAGAAGAGCCGGCAGCCCGTGAGTAAAGAGATGGGGAAGGGGACAAAGGGACAAAGACGCCAGCCCAGGGGACGCAGCCTCGGCCTGGGAGCCAGCTCAAAGCCCCTCCCGCCCATGAGCCACCATTTCCACGAGGAACTGCTTCCTCCGGCTCCGTTGCTAGGGAAATGAGCCTGGCCTGGAAGCCGGGGCAGGAAGGGAGGAGTATCAGCCCTGGTCCCCGGGCTAGTGGCTCCAGCTCCGGTCACTCTCAGCCCAGCAGGTGAGTGGGGGATGGCCCTGTGGGAGGTGGGGGTCACAGGTCAGGAGCCACCCCCCATAGCGCCTGGGCGGTCCCTGCAGGGTGTGCAGGCCTGTGAGTGGCAGGTGAGCTGGCAAAGCGCTGGGCTGAATCAGCCCCCACACACCAGCACTGCGCCCCCCCCCCCCCCCCGTCAGACAGGTGGGCGAACGAATGGGAGCGTGTCCTCTGGGCCTCACCCCCTCCACCTGGCCTGCTGTAAGACATCTGGTCCACCTACTCTGCCAGCTCAGCCCTGTCCCCGTCTGGCTCAGGGAAACGCCCCCTCCCTCCCCCCTAAACCCCTCAGCCCACTCCTCCCCAAGCCAGAGCCTCTGGCCGGCGGGACTGGGGCCACCCCTCCCACTGCAGAGGTCTGATGGGACAAGACAGATGAGCCACAGGTCCCAGCAGGCGGGCACATGGGGGCCTGGAGGTGCTGGCCCGGCTCCCACTACACTAGCCCTGCACGCAGCTCTTGGCTCCACGGGGCCCGAAGCAGCGAGCAGGGGTCCCCAGGACCGTCCTCCACAGGCCTGAACACACACCGGGGAGGGAAGATGGACACAGCATCACCTCAACAGCTCCGATCAGAGTTTAGTCAAAACAATGCTTGCAACATCCCACCATTCCCTGCAGGTGGGTGCGTTCTAAGAGCGAGGCCCCACCGGGCCTGGGCCAGGGCCTTGCCAGGGGTTGGGCACTGCGGTGAGCCCGCAGCTAAGAGACCAGCCCCTGTCTGGGGGGAAACTGAGTCTGGGGGGGGGCAACTAGTTTCCACCAGGCCCTGAGGAGTGCCCAGCCTCCCCCAGAAGGGGCCTGGAGAGCGGGCTCCGGGAGTCCAACTTGGTCCCCTTAAGGGGCAAGAGGTCACCTCTGGCAGGGCCCCAGGACGAGGGGAGTCCTTGCTGAACCCCTCGCTTGCTCCTCTGTGCCCCGAGTGAGCCACAGGCTGTATGTCCAACAGGGAGAGTCCCAGAAGCTGCGTCGTGGGCCCCAGCGGCTGCAGCATCAGAGCGCCAGCCGGGGGGGGGGGGGGGGGGGGGGGGGCGCCTCGGGCAGAACGAGCCCGAGCCCCAACCACCTCCCGGGACAGACTGAGTCAGAGCTAGGCCCCCCGAGGGAGAAACGAGCCAGCTCCCCACTTCCGACCTGGATGAGGATGAGGCCGGGGCCTCACAGAGCAGCTGGTGACAGATGTCACCGGAGAGAAGCCAAAAGCACCAGGGCGAAGGAACAGATGGATTCACACAGGCGGAGCTGTGGGCAGGGGGACCACCCAGCGTGCGCCCGGAGCCGTCCTGCAGCCGGAGCGGGCACAGGGACAGCGGGCACAGGGACAGCGGGCATGAGGAGTGCGGAGTGAACACAGGACTCCGTGCCAGACGAGGCGCTGCTGCTTCACCTGAAGCCGCACGCCCTCGGCCTCCAACAGGATAACGTGGAGACTCCAATGAACCCCTGGGGGTGGGTGGTGGCCCCTGAGGTCCCGAACATGGGCGCAGTGCTGAGCAGCGGGGTCTGGGGATGGACCCCGAGCAGGGAGCTGCAGGCCGGGCTGGGAGCTGAAGCTGGCGGGGGGGCGGGTGCTGGTTTAACAGCTGGTGCGAAGGGCAGGGAGCCTTCCTCCCAGGCTGTGGGTGGAGAAAAGCGGACTTGCCCCCCAGGTGTCCGGGCAGCAGGTGGGAACCCAGGTGGGCCCTGCCTGACGCTCGGAGCCACCTCCCAGCGGCTCCCTGGCCAGTGTCCCCTCCATCCTGTGGAGGGCTCGCAACCCCCGACACCAAACCACTTTCCAAACACGATTCTCCTCAGGGGGACTCCACCCAAACCCAGCTGCGGCCAAAGGCCCCGCTCCTGTCACAGTGCTCTTCCCCCTGGGGGACAGGGCTCAGTCTCGGGGCTGGTCTTGCTTCCATCACGACCATGGCCTGTTTATGACCCAGACGAAGCCAGTGCCCTACGAGCATCTCAGAGCATCCTGGGAGGAGCTGGTCCTTCTCAGCAAGCCAACAGGCCCCAAGGCCACCCCACAGCACCCCTCCCGCTGCTGGGAGTCACGGGCCCCCCAGGACCCTCCCCGATCCCCTCGCCCAGCATGCCCTTCTCTGCACCAGGGCCCGGCCTCCGGCCTCGGGGACAGGGAACGCTGTGGCTGGCAGTCTGAGAACAGCCGGAGCACACAACACAGTCCGAACGCAGCCACACGACACACCAATGCGGCGTGGCCACGGGGGGACAGTGCCCGGCCCAGGCTCTGATGCCCGGGTCACCGGACGCAGCAGCATCCAGGAGACAAACGGGACTCTGCGACCCTGAGCGAAGCGCCCTGCGTCCTGTCCCCTCCGGTATAAAGCGTCCCCTTTCAGTCGGCGGGTCCGGAAGCCTGCCCAGCTTCCAGAACTCCGGCAGGAACCGGGCCACTGGGATGTGGGTTGTCAGGGACCCCCGAGTTGGGGCTCCTCCAATGCCTCACTGCCCTCCCCTGAGCCTGCCCCCTCCTCGGCCTGCCAGTCTGGCTCAGCCTGCACACAACTGATGTCCCTCCTCCCCCTTCCTCCTCCCTGTGACTCAGTCTCTCCCCCGGGGTGCAAAGTGGCACCCGGTGGTGGCTAAGGAAGAACAACCAGACTGCCCAGGTTCGAACACCAGCTCGGCCACGTGTGGGCAGGTGCCTTCGCTTCTTCCACTTAAAGCCTGAGCTTCAGCCAAAGCCGGTGTGGCTCAGTGGATAGAGCCTCGGCCTGTGGACTAAAACGTCCCGGGTTCGATTCCGGTCAAGGGTATGTATCCTGGCTGCAGGCACATCCCCAGTAGGAGGTGTGCAGGAGGCAGCTGATCGATAATTTCTCTCTCATCAATGTTTTTAACTCTACCCCTCTCCCTTCCTCTCTGTAAAAAATCAATAAAATATATTAAAACAAAACAAAGAAACCCTGAACTTCACACACCCCTAGCTGAAGCTACAAACCCACCCACCAGTTTCCCAGAATGTTCTCCCGGCCCTGCCTTTTCTCCCTGTCCCCTGGAAGGGGGTCAGATGGAGACACATTCCGAGGGCGGGCCGCAGTGCCTGCTGGAAGCTTTCAGCCCTGAGCCCGGGGGTCCTTGAGCCAGGCTGGCTCTGAATGGGGGTTGTTGGCACAGCCTTTGAGCCTGGCCCAGCTCAGCAGCAGCCTCCCCAGGGATGAGGGATGCTGGCCTCAGGGTCAGACCAGCCCTGACGCTTCTAGTTAAGGGGTGTGCTTAGTTCTCCTGCCCCTCAGCTTCTCCAGGGGGGCAGGGGCTGTGCCTGCAATGGGCTCACGTGAGATCCGACCTGGGAGCGGGATGAGGGCGGAGAGCATCGGAGTGCAGTCTGATCCCCGCCGAATTCTCCCGCAGGGGAGGGAGCACGGGGGTGGGGGTGGGGGTGGTGTGGGGTTGGGGGTCCTGCAGACCCTGCGGCTCCCAGCACAGGTCTCCCTGGAGAAGGAAGTTTGTAACCCACATGCGGGCTGCTCCCGCCCACCCACCTCGCATTCCGGGAGTCCCCGACCCATTCCTCAGCCGCTTCCGGTCTCATTTTGGGGACGGGAGGGGGGCGTGCAGGGCGAGTCTCAGCACGTGGCCCTCAGGCCTGGCCCCCACGCAAAGCCGCGGCCTCGCAGGGCGCGGGCGGGGAGGCGCCGTGCGGCCCGGAACCGCCGAGGCGGGAAGGCCGCGTGCGGAGGGCGGGGGCGGGGCGCACGGGCCGCGCACTCACCTCCGCGCGATCCGGTAGAGCAGCACGCCCGCCGCGGCGCACGCCGTGACGCCCAGGCCGCCGGCCAGGCCCGCCGTGGGGCAGCGGGCCAGCAGCGCGCTCACTCCCTCCATGGCTCCCCCGCGGCCGGCGGCGGGCAAGGGCGGCGACGCCGAGGACACCGCGAGCGGATTACCGGGCGGCGGCGGCGGCGCGCACCTCCTCGCGCCGTGACCTCCGTCGCTTTGTAGCGGGCGCGGCCCCGCCCCCTGACTCGGCGCGCTCCCGCCGCGCAGCCAATCGGCGAGTGGGACGAGCCCGGTGGGCGGGGCGCCGGGGAAGCGGCGGCGGCCCGACGGTGCCCTCTGGCGGCCGGAGGTGGGAGGCGGCGCGGCGTCCGCACGGAGCCTGGGCTCCCGCGCTCGCCAGGCCCCTCCCGCGCCTCGGGCTGTGACCACTTGGAAGCAGTGTTTGCTCCCGCCGGGCCGTTTCCCGGTTTCCCAGCCGGGGCCAGCCCGCCGGAAGCGCGCAGTGCTGTTTGCTGCAGTTCCTGACGCCACCTGCTCTGAAGCCACTCCAACGGTCCAAATAATTTATAGAAACATGATTATGTTCATAGAAACAGACAGCTACGAGGATGAATAAGTCATAGGACAGCCATTCATCCGAACATAGGTGTTGGCCTGGAGGGATGGATGATACACTGTTCAGGAAGAGCAACATGCACATTAGTTGTTTTTTAAAATATATTTTATTGATTTGTTACAGAGAGGAAGGGAGAGGGATAGTTAGAAACATCAATGAGAAACATCCATCAGCACCCTCCTGCACACCCCCTATTTAGGATGTGCCCGCAACCAAGGTACATGCCCTTGACCTGAGACGCTCTATCCACTGCGCCAAACAAGTTAGGGCGTGCACATTAGTTTTAATAATACCCGGTTTAACTAAATAAGCCCTATAACATGTGTGCTTCTAGGACAGTGGTCGGCAAACCGTGGCTTGTGAGTCACATTTGGCTCTTTGGCCCCCTGACTGTGGCTCTTCCACAAAATACCACAGCCTGGGCGAGTCTATTTTGAAGAAGTGGGTTAGCTCTAACTGGTTCGGCTCAGTAGATAGAGCGTCCACCTGCTGACTGGAAGGTCCCAGATTCGATTCCAGTCAAGGGCATGTACCTTGGCTGCCGGCACATCCCCAGTGGGGATGGGGGGGTGTAGGAGGCAGTTGATTGATGTTTCTCTCTCATCAATGTTTCTAACTCTCTATTCCTCTCCCTTCCTCTCTGTAACAAATCAGTAAAATATATTTAAAAAAAGAAAAAAGAAGTGGCGTTAGAAGAAGTTTAAAAAATTTGGCTCTCAAAAGAAATTCCAATCATTGCACTGTTGATATTTGGCTCTGTAGACTGAGTTAGCCGACCACTGCTCTAGGAAGTAGAAGATGGGTAATGAACTGCAGTTACCTGCAGGTGGAATTAACGAGGAAGATGCATATTTTGTTTCAGCATTATGGATTTTCATTAAATTACTCTTATAATTAAAAGAAACAAGTAGGCAGAAACTGGTTTGGCTCCATGGATAGAGCATCAGCCTGTGGACTGAAAGGTCCCAGGTTCGATTCCGGTCAAGGGCATGTACCTTGGTTGCGAGCACATCCCCAGTAGGGGGTGTGCAAGAGGCAGCTGATCAATGTTTCTCTCCCATCGATGTTACTAACTTTCTATCCCTTTCCCTTCCTGTCTGTAAAAAATCAATAAGATATATTTTTAAAAAATAAAAAGAAGAAAAAACCAAGTAGCAAATATTTGTACTTAATTCCATAATGTTTCAGTGTCCCCACAACTTTTCCAGTGGTTTGGGGGTCATCATTACAGTTTACTGCTGTGGACAGTGGTGGGTTGAGGGTTTCCTGTGGCCAGTTCAGCTGTCCCACACCCTCGTTCTGTGCGTTAGAGCTGCCTGTGGAGAGGGGAGGGAGCCCACCGGAAACCTGGGGTGATGAGAGTCTGCAGTGGAAGCTCCTCATTCTTGGAAGTGGGCGTCGGAGCAAAGGCCTCCGGTTGCAGTCTGTCTCACCACCTGGGGGGATCTGCAGAACCCCCAAACCCCCAAACCGGCACACAAAGGAATGAAGGCACAGCCGTGAAGCTGCACTCTCCACGTGCAGCATTCTCTTCCCGTGGAAGAGTATCGTTGGCAGAGTATCCCGCTCACCGGAAGGGCTCTGTCCTGGGCACCACGTGCCAGCGCAGCTCTTCGGGGAGAACACCTGCGGACGCACCATGGGGAAGCCAACTGGATGCAATGCTTTGCTGGGACTTGGCTTCATCTGGTCCTTCCACAGGCTCAGATGCCCCTGCTGCTTTTCATTCATCTGCTGGACTAGCCGTCAGACCTACTGGTCGGCTTATTTATTACTCACCCTCTCCGAGACTTCAAGCAAGTCATGTGAACTTCTGAGCCTTATTTGTCAAATGTGGACAGTAATACCTGCCTCACAAGGTTGTCAGAATGAACTTAAAAGAAAATACACAGCACTTTGCAGTGTTTGGCACACGGGGTAAGCAATAAGGGTTGTCTTTTTATAAATATACAAGAGGCCTGGTGCACGAAATTCATGCACTGGGGGGGGTGATCCCTCAGCCCAACCTGCCTCCTCACACATACTGGGAGCCTTCAGGGGATGTCCTACTGATCGCTCATCCCTGGCCTGCCCAAGAGGCTTTAGGTCTTGGGCACCCAGCTATCACCCTGCAATGAGACCAATGGCTGGCTCTGCTCTGGCCCCAGCCTTGCCCAGGCCAGTAATCGCCTGGCCCCAGGAGCTGCGTGCTCGCTGGCTGGCTCTGCCCCAGCTACTGATATGGTGTGGGTGTGGCTTGATTGGAGGTACGGTCAATTTGCATATTATTCTTTTATTAGATAGGACTAGAGGCCTGGTGCATGACAATTCATGCACTGGAGTGGGGGGGGGTAGGTTCCTCATCCTGGCCTCCCCTGCCCCCTCTCACAGTCCAGGAGCCCTCAGGGGTGGGAGGCGACCTGGTAATCAGGGAAAGGTGATGCCCCCATCACACCTCTGCTGCTGCCACTGCTGGCAGCAAGCCTCGACCAGCCCTAGGTGGCTGGGCAGCTGCCATCCGAGGCTTGCCTGTGCCTCGGGCAGCCCTGGGTGGCTGGGGGGCTGAGGGGACTGGGAGGCTCTGGAGGCAGGTACATGGAATGGCCAGACCCGCCTGAGTGGGCGCGGCTGTGCCATGCCCCTGCTGCCCCAGCAGGGCGGAGAACACTGGGCGCCAACACCTTTGAGGGTGTGACAGTTAGCATATTCCCTCCTTATTGGCTATGGGTGCTGCCATCTTTGTGAGGGCGTGACAGTTGATTAGCATATTCCCTCTTTATTAGATAGGATTAGAGGCTCGACGCATGAAATTCATGTAACGAGTAGGCCCTTGCAGCCCCGGTTTCGTCTAGGTGTTCCACTGTTTAGTCGATTTGCATAATATGCTTTTATTATTATAGAATACTTTTATTATTACAGAATATAAAATACTTTTATTATTATAGAGCATAAAAATAATAAAAGCCCGATGACTAAGCTTGTAGAGGAGAAATAAATCAAGGGATTTCTCCATTAACAGTTCAGTGACATTTTCCATTTAAAAACCCATCCCTGGCCCAGCTGGCGGGGCTCAGGGGGTGAGCGTTGACCTATGGGCCAGGAGGTCACAGTTCGATTCCCGGTCAGAGCACTTGCCTGGGTTGCGGCTAGATCCCCAGTGGGGGGCGTGCAGGAGATCAGTGATTCTCTCTCATCACTGATGTTTCTCTCCCTCTCTCTTCTGAAATCAATAAAAATACATGAACAAGCCCCTTTACAGAGGAAGCATCCTTTTCCTGCCTATTCTCACCCTACCTTTGGAGCTAACTTTCTTGCATTTCAGGGCCTGGGCAGGAGAAGCAAGCAGAGAACTAACTTGTACCAGGCCAACATCAAATTTATTAATTCAAGAATGTCAGTGGAGATTATTTTGAAATGGTTCTCTTATCTAATTTAGTGAATATCAAGCAACCTAATTTTTAATGTTCGTATTAAAATCTTGAGGAAGAATTCAGGCTTTAATAAGAATATTTGAACAAAGACGCTGGTGCCACTATCACAAACAGTTAACACGAGGTTCTGGAATATTAGTCTCTTTACTGTCATACATTTTGGAAGCATGAAGCATGCCCAGTTGTTGTTGAAGCGAATTATATCAGGAAGCTCACCACCACCACCAAACTTCCTTCATGACTCA
>CM050508.1:208280869-208520869 GCA_027563665.1 Antrozous pallidus
GTGTGGCTCAGCGGATGGAGCATCGGCCTGCGGACTGAAGGGTCCCAGGTTCGATTCCGGTCAAGGGCACATCCCCAGTGGGGGGTGTGCAGGAGGCAGCTGATTGATGTTTCTCTCTCATCGATGTTTCTAATTCTCTCTCCCTCTTTCCTCTCTGTAAAATATCAATAAAATATCAGGCAGAATGGGACGGGAAATATGGGGTCGAAGACCAATACAGAGGCTACTGAGGTCACTGGAGAGGAAGAACAAGCCACAGCCCCCACCTGCACTGGCCGAGCTTCCCACTCTCCGCTGCCCTTTCTGGGTAGCTCAGGTTGGTCGGGATTAGCTGGAAGTTTCCAGTGCCCCACAGTTACACAGGTTCTCAGAGAATCCTGTCACAAACCTCACTTACCATCACTCTACCTCTGAAATTACAGTAGATGCTGGCCACGGCCCGACTTAATATAGTAAGTAGGTGTAATACTGCATTGTAATTTAAAAAAACATTAATAACTGTATTTCAGCAACTGGTTTCCATTGCTTCTCTATTCTAAGAAGGGCCTGCAGACCTCCCCGGACCACAAAGGAATCTGCAGGCTCAGTGAGTCTCAGGCAGAAACCAGAGTCCGAGGCTTGGAGAGAAAACGGCCCCTCATTGTAAGGCATCTGCCCCCTGAAAGAGGAGCATCTGGGGAGAGCCCCTAGAAGCTGCAGCTGGGCTGGGGCCCGCCAAGCACAGGGACCCCCGGCAGTCTGCGGAGGTCAGGACTGCACACCAGGGGCCACAGCTGAGCGAACGTGCGGCCACCTGTTGGTCTGTCCCCACAGTGCTGGCCAGCACGCCTCTCCAGACAAAAGCAGCTGCCGTGCGCTCACATCCAGAAAGAACAAGACGTGCACTGCACTCCACAGGGGGCTGGGGGGAAATATGCCCAAGAATTCTTATGTTAAGGAAGCAACAATTAATAACTTACTTCCGTTCTAGCTGCATCCGGGTTTTAACCATCCATATAGGATTCATTAGGGAATTTGTGATAAAAGCTGGAAGAAAACACACCAGAAAATGTCATCACTGAACACGGCCACTGCCGATTAAAGCTGTCTATTCCGTCTGAGCGTGCTGAAACCAGGCTTTCGGTGGTTAGTCATAAAAACGGACAGCAGGAAGCAGCTCCATTTCTGGATCGCCAAGAAGCCCCAGCCCCGAAAGTAGCTCCTACCTAAAAGCCTCTCCACCTTCTGGAGCCCTGACTAGGGTTCCCAGCCTCTAGGTGGTGCTGTTGAGATTTCGGGCAGTGTGATTCCCATGGCAAACGCGAAACCACTCTCCAACTCAATTTATAAGCATCGGGCCCAGAAATAATTTGTTTTCTAAGGGAAGTTGCTGTCTTAATCCAAAAGGCTGTCTTCTATCAAACTTAAAATAAAAGAAACTAAGTCTCCATTTAACTGAATCCAAAGGCAGACATTTTAATACCTATTTCAGGAAACTGAAGTCTTAACACTGATCTGCTAACAAGAACCATTTGTTAGTGAGTCTCCATCCCAACACTGCTAATCATTCCAGAGCCACAGAGCAAAGCAGCCAGGCATCAGCCAGACTCAGGGGCCCTCCTTGTGACCTTGCCCTCCCCAGGCCGGGCACAGCAGTCCGATAAGGAACCTGGGGCGAGGCTGAAAAACGGCCGCAGGTTCGCTTTACGTACTGAGGGTTCTTCTAAGCCAGTGGTAGGCAAACTGCGGCTCTCGAGCCACATGCGGCTCATTGGCCCTTTGAGCGTGGCTCTTCCACAAAATACCACGGCCTGGGCGACTCTATTTTGAAGAAGTGGCGTTAGAAGAAGTTTAAGTTTTAAAAATTTGGCTCTCGCTGAAACTGGTTTGGCTCAGTGGATACAGTATCGGCCTGTGGACCGAAAGGTCTCAGGTTCGATTCCGGTTAAGGGCATGTACCTTGGTTGCGGGCATATCCCCAGTGGGGGGTGTGCAGGAGGCAGCTGATTGATGTTTCTGACTTTCTGTCCCTCTCCCTTCTTCTCTGTGAAAAATCAATAAAATAGATTAAAAATAAATACATAAATAAATAAAAATAAAAAATTTGGCTCTCAAAAGAAATGTCAATTGTTGTACTGTTGATTTGGGTCTGTTGACTGATGAGTTTCCCAACCACAGTTCGAAGCCCGATAACCAGCGTTCAGGTTGCAGCTAACGCCTATGGGTCTCCAGGTGCAGGCTCCTGGGAGCTGTGCACTCAGCACACACACTGACGTTTAACATCAGTTCCAACTGGGGTCAAGGGCATCACCTGTAAACCTCAGGGGCTCACTGGTGCTTTATGTGACGTAGAGAGGAGCATATACTTATAGACATAAACACAAATCTGAACAACATGGCCTTCTCTCAGCAATCAAAGCCCATGCTTTTTTTTTTTTTTTGCCAAGCATTTCCTGGTGAGGAGCCCTGTGACGTGTCCTATAGTGAGCAGGATGACCCGCTCATGAGGAACGCTCTCTGGCCTGTCCTGGTCCCACTAAAAGCCCACCAGCCCCAACCCTCGTCCTAGAACCCGGTGATTAGGACCAAGTGCCAGCTGCGCCCAGGAGTCACGAGAAAAGGAGCTCGAACTTCAGAAAACAATGTCATGAAACAGACATGAAAGGCACATTGAACTCCCTTGAAAAGCAGCACTGCGCCAACTCGCATGCAGGGACCCGGACACGTTGAGGCAGAACAGAGAGCGTTAGTGGCCGGAGAGACAGGAACCAGGTTACAAACTGATCGTAAACGCGTTATTTTATCAGCTCTGACATAAAGCATTAGAAAAGTGGTATCTGATGGAGAAGAGGAGAGAGCTAACTTCTAATTCCTAGGAAAGGCTGCTGGGCACAGCACATGCTTTCTCCACCCCCGGGGAACGTACCTGCAGAGCCAGCTGAGAAAATGTGCACAATATTGCTGTTAGGCACGAAAACGCCATTGAACTGCTCTTTGGCTTTGGAGTAACATGCAAAGTACACAGCCCTGTTAGAACAAGGGAGAAGGCGATGAAGACATCGGCACGGTGCTGCCAGTGTGAGGTCCCTCCGCAACCTCTACCACTCAGGTAAGTAATACGGGCAGGAAGTCAACATGTAACAAAAGCTCGGCCTCATCCTCATCTGTGTTAAACCCACACCCGCTGCAGGCTCCTTCTGGGAGGTCCTGCTCGCCCCTCAGGAAGTATGCGGTGGAAGGAAGAGTCCAAGGAGGAAAATGAGGTTTTGGTAACATACAAAGCCCATTTAGACTCTTCATTCTGGACAGATGCCAATCCTCTGAGCACCAACATATACTGTAACATTTAAAATGTGTAGTACTGCCCTAACTGGTTTGGCTCAGTGGATAGATCGACGGCCTGGAGACTGCAGGGTCCCAGGTTCGATTCCGGTCAAGGGCATGTACCTTGGTTGCAGGCACATCCCCAGTAGGGGGTGTGCAGGAGGCAGCCGATCGATGTTTCTAACTCTCTATCCCTCTCCCTTGCTCTCTGTAAAAATCAATACATATATTTAAAAATAATATAATAAAATGTGTAGTATTTCTAAAACATACAAGCTCTTCCCGCCTCACACCAAACTGAGCGTGTGTTCGGGGAAGGGAGCAAGGCTGCTGGTCACAAACACTCACTAGGAGAAGATTCAGGGGTGAGAGCAGACCCGTTTTCAGTTCAGTGAAATAACAAAATCTCTCTCTCCACGCACTGAAGACACTCAGCAGTCCCCACTACGCCCACGTGTCAGGCGTGTGGGGACCAATCGCGCACAGGAGAACGGCCACCTAGCGGAATAGCCCTCCTGGGGTAAGGCCTCGGGACGTCGCATCCGCACGGAGGGAACCGCGTGAAAGTTCCAAGCTTACCTTGACGGCGCGACTCCAACCAAATTTGGACCCAAGCCTCTGAAAAGTGACTTTGGTCCCTCCTTCTCCAAGATCGACCTGGAGAACATAAAGAAGATCCATCTTCAAAATCCGCAGACAAGGTCAACGCAAAGCGTGCGTCAGCCTTCCGCAAGCGCCTTGAATACAGAGTGACAGGCTGCTGCTCGGCCACGTGGTTTGGTGGCTGAGTGTCGATCTGTGAGCCAGGAGGGCACAGTCTGAATCCGTCAGGGCATATGCCGGGTTGCAGGCTTGACCCCAGTGGGGGGTGTGCAGGAGGCAGCCGATCAATGATTCCCTCTCACCATTTTTGTTTCTCTCTCTCCTCCTTTCCTCTCTGAAATCAATACAAATATTAAAAAGTAAAAAGAGTAATAGATTATTTACAAGACCCCAGGCTTTATCTGATTACATTTCAACACAGAATCGGAAGGCGGAAGAACATGCTGCAGTAGCAGTGAAAATCCAAGCTTTGTAAGCATCAGTCTGACATGTTTGCATGAAGCTTTTAACCTGCTCACGCAGGAGCAAGACACTCGAGGTTTGTGCAAGGAGACCCTGTAGGGACAACAGGCACTGGCAAAGGGGCTGACACAGGCTCCATGTTCCCACTATACCGAGGTCTCCTGAGAGACACGTTCAGATTCCTCTGGATGGCACTTCTTTTGGGTTTACTCCTTATTTATAACAAGGGGCCTAGTGCACGAAATTCATGCACTGGGGGTGGGAGGTCCCTCAGCCCAACCTGCCCCCTCTCACATACTGGGAGCCCTCAGGAGATGTCCTACTCACCCCCAGCCTGTCCAAAGCTGAGAGCCTCTGGCCAAGGCTTTCGGCCTTGGGCAGGGGACCCCAGCCAGCGGTCGCCCTTCGATCCAGATGATTGGTGGCTGGCCCCACCTCCACCCCACCCCAAGCTTGCCCCAAGGCTGGGGGGAAAAGCCTCTCAGAAGAGACTTTTCCCCTGGGCCTAAGGAACCCAGTAGATTGCCTTGCCATGGACAGCAGCCATCTTGTTTTAGTGTCAATTTGCATATCGCTCCTGATTGGCTTGTGGGTGTGGTTTATTGGGTAGAGCAAAGGTATGGTCAATTTGCATATTACTCTTTTACTAGATAGGATAACCCCATCTTCTAGGTTTTACTTACTATGGGCAAGCTCTAAACAGACATAAGGAATAGAAAAGGCTAGTAATTTCATGGGCTGGATGGAAAAGCCTAGTACCTCAAGTCCAAAGAGAATACTGTGCCTGCTTCTTCTTTCTTTTAATATATTTTATTGATTCTTTACATTGTTGTGATGGCTGCGCAAAACTATGTGAACATGCTAAAAACAGTCAATTGTCTGCTTTAAATGGGTAAGTTGTATGCGAATTTCATATTAGCAAGCTGTTTAAAAAGCCCTGCAGGGAGAAAAAGAAAGACTCACTAAAAAAGACTGAGAGATCAGCAGGAACAGAGTTTAAACAAAACTTAGCTTTTGTGCTAAATCAATCATTTACAAAATATAACTGAGAAAGGTGGAATACAGACCGCAGATGAGTTAAAAAGTAATACCATATTTTCTGGCATATAAGACGACTTTTTAACCCAGGAAAATCGTCTCAAAAGTCGGGGGCCAAAATCAAATCTGATTTTTAAAATTTTTATTTGGTGTGCATTGGAAGAGGGGTTTGGGTAGTCTTATACGGTGAGTATATCCCAAACTCTATAGTTTAACTGGAAAAGTTGGCGGTTGTCTTATATGCTAGAAAATACGGATATCAAACCCTGGCCAGTAGTGCTCAGTGGTTAGTGTTGGCCCGCACACCAAAAGGTCTCGCGTTCAATTGCTGGTCAAAGGCACATGCCTGGGTTGTGAGTTTGCTCGCTGAACCTGAAAGGGTGCGTGTGGGAGGCAACCAGTCGATGTGTTTCTCTCTCTCTGTCTCCACCTGACCCCTCCACCACACTCTCTCTCTCTCTCTCTCTCTCTCTGAAAAAGCAACGGAAAAATATCCTCAGGTGAGGATTAAGAATAACAACCAAAAAAAATAGTATATCAATATTAAATTGCTTGTATTTGAAAACTGCTGTGGTTTTAAGATATCTTTATTCTTAGGAAATAAATGCTAAAGAATTAAGGGAAAATTAAGGGGCACGATGTGTGGAACCTATTTTCTTTCTTTTTTTTTTTTTAATATATATTTTATTGATTTTTTACAGAGCAGAAGGGAGAGGGATAGAAAGTCAGAAACATCGATGAGAGAGACATCGATCAGCTGCCTCCTGCAGGCCCCCCACTGGGGATGTGCCCGCAGCCAAGGTACATGCCCTTGCCGGAATCGAACCCGGGACCCCTCAGTCCGCAGTCCCACGCTCTATCCACTGAGCCAAACCGGTCTCGGCTGTGGAACCTATTTTCAAATGGTTCATGAAAAACATGGATGCATACAGAACAAAATGACAACACAAATGTGGCAACATGTTAAAAATCTGTGACTCAAGATAAAGATAGAAACAAGTTATTGGTACCATTCCTGTAACTTTTCTGCATGTTTGAAATTATTTCAGGAAAAAAGTTCTTTAATAAAAGTAAGTTATAGGCAAGCCACAGGTTGTAAAAATATTGAACTCGTGATTATAGCCCAATGTAATGGGAACAAGGGCTGGGGACAGGCAAGTGCTAGGTTCTGTAAGTCAAACCCCCAAACGAAGGCCCTTCACACGAACCCAAAACAAGTCATTTGGCCCTTAGCAGAGGCATGAGAATTCAGTTTTTTCAACTCTAAACACGCTGACTTCTATCTTTCTTACAACAAGCCTGATTTAAAGAGCTAAGCTCTCTGAACAAAATCTTTGCTTAAATAACACCTGCAAGTGACCTACACCTTATAGCTGTCAAACGGTCAGAATATCCGAATGTTCCAAGTTCAGATTCTCTCTGTGGCTCCCGTTAATGAACAAACACTATGTGCCAGCCCCGGGGTCATTTAAACACGGTTCTGGGACTCTGGCTCCAGGAAGCCGGAGCCTCGCATCCATAATGCAGCAGGGAACGCCAGTCCTCAAGTGACCAGGGCTTCTTCAGCTCTGGCAGGCTGTCGCCATAGTGACGCACATGAACAGTGGGCAAGAAGTCAAGCCTGTTACATAACCCAAACTTCTAACCTTGCTGGCTGTGTACGGAACTCTTCGGGAACAATCAAGTGCCTGCTATAAATGGTGCACTTCAGCCTCCAAATAAAGCAGCCGAGCCGGGCCGGTTTTCCCACAGGCAGAGGAACTGCCGTTCGGGAAGAAGTGCAGAGAGAAACGGGGCCTCATTTGGAGCCCTTCATCTTCACTAGTTGTAGACCAGGACCCAAGACAGAGACCTCACCTGGACACTCGGCTTTATTTTTCTAACACAGACTAGATCACTAATATATTACTTTTCAGATCAAAAAGGCACCTGAGTAAAAAGTTACCCGAGTGACATAAAAAACAGGAGCTCTGATTAAAAAAAGAAAAAGAAAGAGAGAGAAGAAAAAAGCCTGGCCCGCCTGGCCCAGGGGCTGAGCATCAATCTATGAAGCAGGTGAGGTTCAATTCCGTTCCGGCTTGCGGGCTCGGTCCCCAGTGTGGGGCGTGCAGGAGGCAGCTGATCACTGATTCTCTCATCACTGATGTTTCTCTCTCCCTTTCACTTCCTCTCTGAAATCAATAGAAACATATTTTAAAGACACACACACAGATTAAGTCATCAGATTTTAAAGCAGACGCATGAAATACATTGATATATTATCCCCCTTTGGCGAATTGGACAGTGAGCCTTTTTAAGCAATCATCTTGAAAACATAAAGGTTAATGGTGCTGCAATGGAGAACACGTATCCTCTAAAGCAGCGGTCGGCAAACTCATTCGTCAACAGAGCCAAATTCAACAGTACAACGATTGAAATTTCTTTCAAGAGCCAAAATTTTAAAACTTAAACTTCTTCTAATGTCACTTCTTCAAAATAGACTCGCCCCTGGCCGTGATATTTTGTGGAAGAACCACACTCAAGGGGCCAAAGAGCTGCCAGTGGCTCTTGAGCTGTGGTTTGCCAACCATCGCTCTAGAGGGTTACCCTGTGACACACGCTGATTTGCATTTTGAAAAATAAACGTCCTGTGAGCCAGCTGATCAGCCTTTTAAAGTAGTACTTCCTGCAGAGTGAGACTAAGAAGCAACCTCACCGCCATCCCGCCCTGCCAGGAGAGACGGCTGCAGCCAGGCGGTGGCAGAGCGCCAGCAGCGCCCTTCTGCGGCGCCCGAGCGGGCTGCTGCTGGCGGCCGGCCAGCGGTGCGGTGACAGGCCACTCTCGGACGCAGTAGCAGGAAGACGCGCATTTCCCCTGCAGCGAGTGAGCTTTCCTCAGGAGAGAACTGTGATGTGATAGTCCCCAAGAAACTCAGTTATAAACCTTGTATTTAAAGAGCACAGGAAGTGGATGTTACTGGAACCGCCAATATCTAGTTACACACTGAGCTCTCCACATGTGATATTTTACTGATGTGCCAAAACGCCTTCTTTCCTTCTATTTGTTCTAAATGCTTACTGTGCGTGAGAGGCAGCATTCTAGGGGGTCGGGGACACCTGTCATCATAACAAATCAAAGTCCCTGCCGCGGAGGGCTTCCATTCTGGGGGGGACAGGGAGAAAATGAGCGATACTAACCAGTAAGCTCCACTCCACGTTGGATGGGGAGGTAAGTGCTGGGGACAAAATGAGGCAGGAAGGAGGGGTGGGGCACGAGGGGGGCTCAGTTAAACAGCACAGTCACTGCAGGCCTTCCTGCGGGGTGACACCTGGGAGCCAGCCATGCAGGTAAGGTCGGCACCAGGGCCCTGAGGCAGACTGTGCCAATGTTCCTGGCCTTTTAAAGGGACAGCTGAAGGGGTGTAGGAGGAGAACATCAGAAGTGATGGGAGCGTGGCAGCTGTGTGGAGGCTGCAGGGACAGAGGACAGGTGGTCCCCGGCGGGATCTGAGAGAGGATCTGGGTGGAGAAGAGACTGAGAACGGGAGGGGAGCAGGCCTTAGCCAGACCAGCGAGGAGCTCATGCGGTAAACAGGTGAGACGTGGCGGCTTCCATCAGGTGGGGGTGCTGACAGGCAGGGGCAAGGGTCAGATGCTGTGCGTACTCTGAAGGCAGAGGGGACAGACTGGCTGAGGGTGTGAGAATAAGATCCAAGGGTGACTGAGGCGGTAGGTACATGAAGCGGGAAGCTCGAGTTGCTTCGAGACCCCGGGCGCCCAGCAGGGTCGGGAGCTCAGCTCTGCACAAGTTATGCTTTGGTGCCACTGCACACCCAGGAGGAGCTGTCTATCAAACAGGAGGAGCTGTCTGTCAAACAGGAGGAGCTGTCTGTCAAACAGGCAGCAGGATGCAGCTGAGAGGCCGGGGCTGGGCCCTGGGCCTCCAACCAGAGGCTGCTAGCCCGCGGTGGGGGGAAGTAGGGGGGACAGGGGTTGTCCCAGTGTCTCTGAGGGGAACTTAGGCTCTAGTAGAAGCCGAGCCCCCCCTAGGGCACTTGGGATTATTCACTGCTTTCAAGTGTTTCTTTGAAACAGGTAAATGTCCATTAAAAGTGGCCTTGAGCTCAGTCAGTGTGGCTTAGTGGTTGAGCGTTCACTGACTTATGAACCAGGTCAGGGCTCGATTCCTGGTCCAGGCACATGCCCTGGTTGTGGGCTCGACCCCGTGCAGGGCACGCAGGAGGCAGCCGATCAATGACTCTCTCATCATTCATGTTTCTCTCTCCCTCTCCCTTCCTCTTTCAAATCAATAAAAATATATTAAAAAAAGAAAAAGGCCTTTGGGTAAGTTGTATAACTCCAACTTGTGTTTCCTCATCTATAAAACGGGGTGATATCCCCATCTGAGTGGTCTTCTCACAGGGTTGGTGTGAAAAACCGATAAAATAATACTACATAGAAGTGACAATTTTAATAAGAAAGTTATTAAATATCAGCAGAGAATCATAATAATGTACATAGATCAAGCTGATGAAATAAAGCTTTAATAAAATAGCTTTTGGATTTAAAAAAATGCCACTTTACAGACCCTTTTCTTAACAAAGTATCATCATAACAAGAATTTAATTTAAAATCCCATTACTTATATTTTCATGTGGACACAGAATAAATGGTTTTAAAAGCATCCATGTGTAAGTGGGTCTCGTTACTGTGTAGCCGTGGCTGCTTTAACCAGTGGCCGCTGTGAAACCGGTGGCCGTGCAGTGTGCTGTGCACTGCTCTTGGACTTCAAAGGACAGGACGCTTTGAAAATTTGATTTACGTTTTAGTAAACAATGGTCCTAACTGGGGAGAGAATCTATCCATCCACCCACCCACCCACCCACATACAGACAGGGAGAGACTGAGCTGTCGGAGCAGGAGAGGCACCAGAGACGTGGAAGACGCAAAAACCTGAGCTACAGAAAGCCTCACTTTGATTTACCTGCAGGCCCAGCCTCCAACACCCACAACTTTTGGGTAACTGTCCCAGTTACAGTAAGCCTACAAACCCACTAGTCATGAGTTATTAGCAATCGCGCAAGAGGAAGTTCATGGAGGATGTCAGTAAAGCTGGCAAATGACCCGTCTTCCCTTTTGCCCAAAGCGCTGGATGTTCCCAGAAGGTACCATGTGAGACTGCCTGCCCACACGGGTAAAAAGACGAACGGGATGGGGATGCTTGCACGGCCGTGTCTTCTGGAGGACATGGGGCTGTCCCTCTCCTTCCTGAGGTCCGGGGGACCTCCCATCAGTGTCCCCGACCCTGCCTCCTGGGCCCGTCCCCAGCCTGCTGCTCTGTGCCCGCTGCGCTCCTCCTCAGGGTTGAATTTGAAAAGTGGGTTCTGGGTGTTGGGTGCCAGCCTCTTCCTCTGGCTGGGCTTCCGGTTCTTCACTTGGGACCTTGCCCTAAGCAGCTGGCCTTGCGTTCGGTTTTGCTCGATAAGCTTGGATGCAGCTCATCCACGTCTGGCATGGAGCACTGTGTGCCTTGCAAACAGGCTTCACAAACAAAACGCGCCTAAAAATAAACCCAGCGCTTTCCAACGGTCTCCTTATCTAAAACGGACTGAACCCTGTCCAAAGCGCTCTGTGCGGAGGTTGTTCAGACAGAGCGCTGCCACTTTGCTGCGTCTTCCTCTAACGCTTCCCAGCTGAACGACTACACGGATAAATTGGCAGTGTCCTGCCGAGGCCGGTTTGGCTCAGTGGATAGAGCGTCGGCCTGCAGACTGAAGGGTCCCAGATTCGATTCTGGTCAAGGGCATGTGCCTTGGTTGGGGGCACATCCCCAGTAGGGGGTGTGCAGGAGGCAGCTGATCGATGTCTCTCTCTCATCAATGTTTCTGACTTTCTATCCCTCTCTCTTCCTCTCTGTGAAAATAAATTAAAAACAAAATAAAAAAAATAAATAGCAGTGTCTTTCTCGGACTCACCCTCTCCCAGTGATAAGTCTCAGATAGCAGGTGTAGTGAAATTCAACTATCATTTACTGACCACCTCTCTTTTAAAAAAAATACTTTTATTGATTTTTACAGAGAGGAAGGGAGAAAGAAACATCAGTGTGAGAGTGGAATATCAATTAGCAGCCTCCTACACGGCCCCCTCCTGAGGATCAAGCCACTACCCTAAGCATGTGCCCCGACTGGGAATGGGACCAGCAAGCTTTTGGTGCCCAGGACAACGCCAGCGAAGTGAGCAGCACTGGCGAGGGGTGACATTCTCGAAGGCACAGGCCCACGCTAAAACTCAGATGCCACCAAGAGGCCTTGATTTCTGATTCTAAGCATAGATCCCAGTAAGTCAAATTCCACTTATAAACATTTGCTGCTTCATAAGCAAATGAGATATTTTTAATGTAGTAAAAATAATAAATTAGGCAGGTAGCCTAGGTCTGAAACCAATTTTTTTTAAAGTATGTTTTTATTTATTTCAGAGAGGAAGGAAGAGGGAGAGAGGGAGATAGAAACATCAATGACGACAGAGAATTATTCATCGGCTGCCTCCTGTACACGCCCTACTGAGGATGGAACCCGTGCCCTTGACTGGAATCGAACCTGGGACCCTTCAGTCTACAGCCTGACACGCTATCCACTGAGCCATCCAACGAGGGTGAAACAAACATTCCAAAAACCATCTTACTAAGTAGCTATTGAACTTTTCAGGAAGTATGAAAGTGTTTCCAAATAAAAAGTAAAAAATTAAAACATTGTTTCCAGATTACTTCCCCTTAAAATATTTAATTCCATCACACCACAGCTTCCTGCTAACCCTCAGATTTTGACCAAGAACACTTTGATGCAACAATTTGACCCTGATTTTTCAGTTTGCTTTATTAGTTTTGCTTTAACTGTCCCTGGATGATGACCACATGCACACTGGGTGCCCTGTGCCAAGGGAGCAAGGTCAGAGTTCAAAGGGACTGGCACAGAAACCTAACTCTTAGGTCTGGAATTAGGCTGTGCAAACAGAGAGCCATCTGATGGGCTCAATGAACACGAGTATTGACAGTGGGGGCAGGGGTGTGGCAGGAGGCCAGGTTGGGGCCTTAACTTACTTCAGAACCTGCAGCAGCCCAGGCGTCACTGACGTTGGTCTCACCACTCCGGCCCCATCGATGGCCCCCAGGTGAACCTGCGGGTAATAGACTGTCCGCAGAGCTAGTTTCGAAGACTGCAACCTTGTCTTAATGACTTCGAGTGGACAAGTGAAAATAGCACCAACCGTGCCCCCACACCTGTAAAAGAAACCACAACAGGATCAGAGAAGCCGGGCCACTCTCTACGCCGGCGAAATGTGAAATGTCTGTTTCTTTATCTGAAAAAAGCTCGACCGGTTGAGTCCGGTGGTTGAGTGTCAGCCTATGAACCAGGGGGTCACAGTTCGATTCCTGGTCCTGGGCACAGGCCTTGGTGTGGTGTGTGCAGGAGGCAGCCAATCAAAGATTCTTTCTCATCATTGATGTTTCTATCTCTCTCTCCCTCTCCCTTCCTCTCTGAAATCAATAAAAATATTTCTCTTAATAAAGAAACATGTTCATTTGGTAATTAGAACATATGGGAGGTAAAAAAAATGACAGTTGAAATCACAGCCACTAACGAGATAACCATTGTTACTATGTCAGCACATCGTTAAGGCTTTTCCCACTGGCTCTTTAATCCCACTTTCCCCAGTTATCTAAATGTTGTGGATGTCAATATATACACTTATGCCATCGGTAATGGCCGAATACTATTCCCCTTTATTAATGTATATTAACCAATTTCCTACTGTTAGACATTAATGCCATTTCCAATTTCACTACCCTGTTGCAATGGATATTCTAGAAAATGCATCTTTTCAGTCAAACAAAATAGTTCTTCAGGCAATGCTCCTTTTTGAAAATCACTGCCTACTACAATGGACTTTTAATCAAGTCTAATTAATTTGGACCCTAATGAAAGTTAGGCTAAAGCTTACGTTTAACGACCAAGTCCTTGAGGTCTGAACCAACCAATTCATCCTGTCTCCGTTAGTCACAGTCTCTCTGAGACAGGGTTCTTACAATACTTCATACCAAACTATTACCTGTATTAAAACTTTAAGTATTTTTCTTCAAGACAACTACTTATCCCAAAACAACTCCTTCCATCTTTTCTTGAACAATGTCCATGAGACTGCACTCTGGAAGGGCCAGTGAGAATTGCCAATGTCATGTTCCATCCAAAGCCGCCCGCACCCCAGCCGCGCAGGTTCTACCCCTCGTACAAGGGAGCTCAGGGCCTGTGTCTCATTCATCTTTGTTTCCCCGGCATCAAGACTCCCAAGTTCACAAACAGTATTTGCTAAGCAAAGGAATTATTAAGTTGAAGTTTCAAGGAGGGGTCTTTAAAGGGCTCTCCATGTTTGAAGACAGAACTTGCTGTCTGCCTGCTATCACAGCTGGCTATCCCAGGAGCACCTCGCCAGGGCACAAGGAGTGCCTGGCACACTAGAAACGACACAGCCCCAGGACCTCCGAGGGGAAAGTGGTGACAAGAACAGGTCTGCCGGGCTCACACAATATTAAGTTAGGAAATCTGGCTGTGGACCCAGCCCCTAATATGGAGCCTGAATCAGGAATGGGGTAAAGCACCCGTGTAGTATTTTAAAATCAAGAGCCTGTTGCCGAAACCAGTTTGGCTCAGTGAATAGAGTATCGGCCTGTGGACTGAAAGGTCCTGGGTTCGATTCCGGTCAAGGGCATGTACCTTGGTTGCGAGCCCATCCCCAGTAGGGGGTGTGCAAGAGGCAGCTGATCGATTCTCTCTCATCGATATTTCTGACTTTCTATCCCTCTCCCTTCCTCTCTGCAAAAAAATCAATTACAGACACACACACACACACAAACACACACACACACCCACACACCCATACATAAAAATGAGCGCAAGTCAAATTCTGGTAATGGGACTCAGAGAGCTGGAAGCTACGGTTCAAATGCTAGCATTTCTACCATGGAGTGAATGACTACCTCATGGTAAGCATGCAATCCTCCAACAATCCTTTGAGGTAGGAACTCTTTAGTCTCAATTCACCCCAAGGAATCAGAATGTCAGAAAAAAGAGTAGAAGGTACAGATGGGTAATAGCCGTGTTGGGCTATTTAGGTAAACCTGCTTTAGAATCATGACGATCACACACCCTAAACCCAACTGATTATTTACAGGGTGTTTTCTGAACTGTGAGCCAAAGCCCGTCAGCCACAAAGCAGAGCAGGGGACCGGTCAGAACAGGTGGCCGGCCGGCAGGAACGGCTCGATAGACGACTCCCCAGCATTTACTCCTCAGCGGTTGGGGCTGACACAGAGAGGGGAACCTGGGTCTCAGGGAAATCACAAAGCAGCTCATTATCTAATCCGAAACCCAAATCCAGACCCTCTGTGCCACAGCCTGGCTCCTGTGCTCAGGTTTCCTCTCGGGAGCATTCTGGGAGACGGGCAGTGCAGACAGCTTGGCCAGCTAATGTCCGCTGTTCCACTCTTACTCAAAATGGAAAATTGTTGATCAGACAAGTAGGACTTCAAAACTCTAATGGGTCCTTCTGTATCAAGAAAATCTGTGAGCCCAACTGAACACTGTGCTGTAATAATCGGCTCTAAAGAAAATAGGATATAACGGGGAGTGTTTAAAAACATAACTGCCTAACCATGTCTATTCACACAAAACGATTACTCTTACCTATTACCATAAACATGTGCCTAAAAGGTGTATTTTAAAACACTGGAAGATTTATATGCCACAAAATCGGATAAAGGAATAGCTGAAACCCACTGATGCTCAATAACATGACTCCATGGCGGTGAAAACAAACAACCCCCCCCCGCCCCCCAACAGCTTCTGAGGAACTCTTTCATCAGAAAGCCAACAAGTTCGAATGGCACAGGTCAGCCACCTCCGCTTCGCCCAGGTCAGCGGCACTCCTTATCTGGCCAGCTGTCATCCAAATCTGTGCCGCTGATCAAAGGATGGCCTTTGGCCATGTGCTTGCCCAACTAGGCAAATGTCCTACTATCAACGAGGCGGTGGGCTCTTTTAGGATGGCGAGCCACGCTCACTACCAGTCACTGGCATGGCTGCCCACTGTGCCCATGGTGGAGGGGTGGCGGTGGTGCCAGGCCCGCCTGGCCTTCCAGTCCACTAACCAGGGGAAAAGGAAGGCGCTCTAAACGATGTCACCACTCAGAAGTCAGTCCCTTCTCACTACCAGGAAAACACTCAGATGACAAAACGTCGAAAAGATATTCTAAATCATTAAAGCTGTGGTATGACAATACTCTTAGAAGAACCTGATATTCAACTGAAATGTCCAAAGAAGTCTTCCTGAAACTTAAACCTTTCAGAGCAGAATTCTGTATCTTTCAGCTCAACTTCTTTTTCTTTCTCTGTGAGCCAATACGTACAAGACGATCACCTGAACCAAAATGCTGACTTCTCCAGGCTGGCTTTCTAAAATGTTCTAAAAATATTTCATCATGTTGGCCAGAGAGCACTTAAGAGCACAGCCAATTACATTCTTTGTAGAAGAGTCCCCGTCAATTCTCAGCTGTTTGACACAAAGAAGCCCTGCAGTGTCAGCCTGGCTCCTGACCTCGGCCCACTAGCTTGCATGGAGCCCCACCCACCGCGGCCCGCAGTTTGCTAAGAGGACTGACTGCTGGAGCCCCGTTCCGAACGGGTGGCGGCAGCCTCCCACCCAGCCTCCCGCCGCTGCTTCTCAGCTGTGTCTACTGAATGCCCCCCTTCCTGCCTATGAATCCCAGTCAGATTCCATGACTTTCTGGGAACTTTTGGCCCCAACGCTGCGAACCCCCATTTTGGTTCCACCAGCATCCCCTCCCCCAATCACCTTTCAGCCTTAATTGGCCTGGCAACCCTTCACACAGCACTAGGTGCCTCTCCTTCCTCTGGTCTTCATGCTCCTTGCCACCAAGCCAATGGGGACCTAGTATCCTCCCCTGCCGGCCACGAGTGAAAGACTGGCACTAGGGAGGAAGTCCCTGAGTCCTCTCCTCCTGGTGGCCTGGGCTGATGCAGCAGCAGCCTCCCACCTGCAGGGAGCCTCTGCCACACAGCAAGCGATTGCTCAGCCTCCCAGCTCCCTCTGCGTGGAGCCCAGGGCACTAGGGCAGGGGTGAGGACAGGGAGAGACAGTGACAGGAAAAGCCTCTCTCCACACCACATGCCACACGCTGACAACTATAACCTGCCTGCTCTGCACACACGATCCGGGGTGGGACAACTGGCGCAGGCGGGCAGCCTCTGCCCCCTCCCTCTCTAGGCCTCGGAGCAGCTTCTTTGGGTTCAGCCCAGGCCCGGGAGGCCGATGCTCAGCCAACAGGCAAAGTCACATTCAGAGTCCAGTCACACAGGGACACAGTGTGGGCATCAGGAAACAGACTGGTCCTGATCAGATACCAATACTTTAGACCTCATATCCAAGGTGAGGGCCATCCTTAAGCGATGCATTCTTAAGAGGTCCACAAACATACGGGAAGATAGCACAGAGAGAAACAGAGTTTCGTTACATTAGCCATTACCATTTCTATCTTTAATTTCTATTTTGTACATGTTTCTGATATATATATATAAATTTAACATGCGCAAACATTTTAACCAGAGGGCTGTGGGACCGAAGTCTGAAGACCACCATCCTGGACCAGTGGTTCTCGACCGGAACAACGTGCCCCGACCTGTGACATCTGGCAGTGCCTGGAGACATTTTTGGATGCTGACATAGGGGGAAGGGGTCTTAGCATCCAGTGGGTAGTAGGGAGGCTGCTAAACACCCTACAATTCACAGGACAGCCCTGCCCCACCCCAGGCAAATAGCCATCTGGCTGAGGCGGAGAGAGCAGTAAAGTGAACAAGGTATTTGAAGGCAGCGTAAGGAACGTGGAGGCCACTGTGTCTCCAGCATCCATGCCTTCTTCCTGTCTTAAGATTGATCCCAGATGTCCTAAGCCATACAGTTTAGATGCAGCTGAACCATTTCTAGGTTTCGCCCCGACCCAATCGACAACGCTGCCACGTGTTCAGCAATGGGCACCAATTCAGCCCAAGCAGCACAGTTCCCCGGGGATCGGTGACTGGTTTAGAGGGTGGTCATGTCCAGGTTGGTCCAGAGCTCAGCTCCAGCCAGACTTGTTCATGGGCGGAAACATTGGGAGCTGCTGTTAGCCATGCTGTGTTCGTCACGCAAGACCAACCCTGGAGTCCAGCAGGTATTTCTAGAAGGCAGAGCAGTCATCACTTGAGGTCCCAGTGTTACCGTGGAGCGATTTAGGTAAGTCCTCACCACGCCTAGCTTTCTCTAGAACTCAGGTGTATGCACCAATAACCAAGCCAGTCGGAACTGAAACTCTTATATGTACAACGGAAAGCCTCCTAAATGAACCTAGTCAAAAGCCTTATACTCAAGCTATTCAAGGAAGCGTGGCCCGAATTTGACATGCTTGGCTTAAAGGGTTTTACTCTTATCAGCCATCTTCCAAAAAGCAGTGAGGACTGTGTTTCTAAGTAGGCTAGGTTTCTAACAGCGAGGAGGAACTCCTTGGATGTTAATTCAATTCGCCCCTAAGGAAACGCTAGTCGCTGGTGTCAAAGTCCAGAGGACATTCTCTGGGGTACTCCATCCAGCAAAACCACCCAAAGTCTGCACAGAGCAGCAGGAAGACCAGGAGGGCATCTGTAACATGTTGGAAACTGTACCTGGGATGTACCAGTGAAGAAAACAGACATGGCTATTATCCTCAGGAAGCTAAATTCTAGCAGCAATCTTTCATCCAAACACCACACAACTTTTAAAAGTGTTTACTATAATCCTAACCGGTTTGGCTCAGCGGCTAGAGCATCGGCCTGAGGACTGAAAGGTCCCAGGTTCGATTCCGATCCAGGGCATATACCTTGGTTGCGGGCACATCCCCAGTAGGAGGTGTGCAAGAGGCAGCTGATGGATGTTTCTTTCTCAGCGATGTTTCTAACTCTATATCTCTTTCCCTTCCTCTTTGTAAAAAATCAATAAAATATATATATTTTAAAAAGTGTTTACTATAGATATGAAATATACTGGATGAAGTCAATTTATAGTCTTAGCATACTTACATAAGCCATATACAAAATATGCACACATTATATTTGTCTTATCCAAAGTTCTTCAAGCATTTGAAATAAATCTTGCATCTTCTCTAGATTGTCCCCCTAGCAAATATTTTAACACATGCCCAACACTTCAAAAGTAACCATTAGCCAGTGCAGATTAAACTTGTAGGCAAAAGTATGGTATAGGAGTATACTAGGTGACAGCTATTTAGAATAGGAGGGTGGAGAAGACTGAATTTCGAAAATGTCTTATATATTTTAAACCCCTAAAAACATACCATAGTGGCATTAAGATGTATTTTAATGCCCTGTAAGTATGCTTGATGACAAAAGAAAAAGTCATGGCATAAAAATAAGACCTACAGCATATAATCTAGGCCATTAGCCTCCAGAGCTAATGACAGCTTAGTCTATTTCAGGTGACGAGAACATCTTCTGATCGCACCCGGCTGTCACTGCTTGCTCAGCAGGGGAAGGACACTCCTCGCCCCACACGTGCACCAGAGCCCCGTCATCGAACAGGGAAAACATAAGGGGTTTTCTCAGCAGACATAAGGCCTGGACATAGAAGGGAATTTTACTGTTTCTCTTAATGAGATGTTAAGTTTAAATAGAAAAGGAATGATGGGTTTTGTTATGTAACAACAATAAAATCTGTGAGAACATTTTGTGTTTTGATAATATGACCCAGATTTTGAGATAGGAGGAAAGAAAGCAGAGAACAGTAAAATCGCTGACCATATAAAAGTCAGTATCAAATGAATGAGGTTCATTCACACAGAAGGCACCACCCTCAGAGATGGTTTTATGAATGTGCTGGTAGGTAGCAAAAGCCTTAAAAATGGTCTGGCCAGTGTGTCTTAGCGGTTGAGTGTCAACCCAGGAACCAGGAGGTCGCCGGATGGAATCCTGGTCTGGGCACAAGCCCAGGATGCAGGCTCCATTCCTAGTAGGGGGTGTGCAGGAGGCAGCCGATCAGTTATGTTTCTCATTGATGTTTGTCTATCCCCACCCTTCCCTCTCTCTAAAAATCAATACAAACACATTTTTTAAAAAGCCTTAAAAATGTTTTGACCCAACAATTGTACTTCTAATGTTTAGCCAAGAGAAATCATCAAGGAACTACACATATGTACACATAAGGATGTCTGGTTATGAGAAGGTGTGTAATCCGAGTATCACGTGGCCCTGTCATAAGTTACTGTAACATCCTCACGAACTCCAGTCGTGGGCTTGGGATTGGTTTGCCTCTTCACTGCAACCGCTGGACAGTAAGTCTCTACTCAAGGTACACAGGGGAATTCACTACCATTAAAACCTAACATGTTGCCGAAACCGGTTTGGCTCAGTGGATAGAGCGTCGGCCTGCGGACCAAAGGGTCCCGGGTTCGATTCTAGTCAAGGGCATGTACCTTGGTTGCAGGCACATCCCCAGTGGGAGATGTGCAAGAGGCAGCTGATCGATGTTTCTCTTTCATCGATGTTTCTAGCTTTCTGTCCCTCTCCCTTCCTCTCTGTGAAAAATCAATAAAATATATATTTTTTAAATGTAACATATTAGAAGAAAGCAACTCTAAAAATATGAGCCTATTTTAAAATTAAGTACAGAATTACATCTGGTCCACAGATACACGCACAGAACCTTCCTCTAAAGTGCTTACTTCTCGGTGTTGGTTTGTGGGTGGTTTTTCTTCCAGTTCTTTTCTTGAAGGGCAACATTATATTAAAAAGATGATTTGCAGCTTAATGTAGAGCTATTTTTACCTCGGAAACCGCCTTTTAAAAAATAAATAATTAAACCTGAAAGACTAGTGCGTTGTTTTGGGTGTAGCTTTTATTTTCAAGGATCTAAAAATAACTTTATCTATTCATAAGCCTGATCTAAACTTCAGATGTTAGTTTCCAATGGCTATTCAATAAAAGAAGAGCTGGGGCTGACTTCTTTTCAAAGGAAATGAGCTTAGTTCTTTGGAAAGATTCCACAGACCTGGAAACTAGTTACTTCCAGCAAAGCAGCATGGCACCCACTGGACCAAGCCCGGGGCTGGCTGATTTTAATTGTACAATACACCCGCTCAACACTTGGCTTCTATAATCTTCTTCCCTAAAAGAAATGCATTTTAGGCCAGTGGGAAGCAAGCAAAAGCAACTATTTTCAGAGTTGCTTTCTTCCTTCTAGTTACTCTGAAAGCCTCCTTTTGGGAGATTTATTTTCTTTCTGAGTGTCTTAGTAAACCTGAAGTGCCGCTAACGAAGAAGCTAAGTCCTGTTAAATTCAGGGCTGCAGGCACTACCCTAATGAACTCCCTACATTTTAATCAGTTTTCCTCCCTCACAAGGCTGGTGTTTCCCTTCGGAGAACCAGCAGCCAGAGGGCACTGTGAAGGGCGTGCGGGGAGACTCATCCAGACAGGGCGATCCATTCTGCAGGCTCCTGCAGACTGCCCCGGAACAGGTGACTCTCCGGTATGAAATGCAGAGAATTTTCCAGAAACCACCTCACTAAAAACAGTAAATTAAAATCAGAGTATGCCATCATTAGGAAAAAAAATTATCCTTCTTGGCTTATATAATATGGCCGACTAGTTTAAAATTCTCCAGAATGACAAATTAATACTTTGCCATAATTTAAGAATTGCTGCCCGCCCCCCTCCCCAAGCTGAAACATCAATGGGAAGAAAATACCAACGGGGAGATGGAGTGACAGGATGAGGGGGAATGACAGGGAAGATAGGTCCGGGTTGGAAAAACAAAGAAACTGCCTGAGCACCTACAGTCAATACACAGAACTCAGAAAGAACCCTTTCACCACAGTTGTTTTCACAGACAAGTTCTCAACCATTCCTCTCTGTGACAGGGGACATACCGAGGCAGAGCAGTCTAAGCTGCAACTAAAAAATCCTCACGCCAAGATGACGAGCCAGAATAAATTCGATTTTATGCAGAATGTCCGATCCTTAAACACTGCTCTGCCAGGCCTGTGAGGTCCTCCAGGAAGACTCCCCAACGAATGGGGGACTCCAAAGGGACCCAAAGCCACCGGCTGTATTGAAAGAAAACAAGTACTGATAACTCAGAAACGTGGAAACATCTGAAGAAACAACAGATCTGCTCGGTAACGAACCCCGTGATCACCCATCCTCCTTAGCAATGCGTGGCCTCCACTGAAAAGGAGCAGCAGCCGCCGCGCGTGATAATCAAAACAGAAACGACTTACCTTGGACGCGTCTACCAGCAGGAAGGCAGCATTTCAACACCTTTTCCGGGCCTTACTTGCTCTCAGGGGTGGGGGTTGGGGGGCCGGGGGCGGGTCCCCCAACAGACTCCCACAGGTTGCTGGCTTCATTACAGTGGCCTGCACTTCCCGGGCCCTTGCTGATACCCAACACCCACAGCCCCCTGGACTGTCTGAACTCGGCCCGAGCTCCCCTGCGAAACTCCGGGGCCACCCCGAGCATCCATCACACCCCCAGGCTCTGGGGGGCAGAGAGGGGGGAGTCCAGGCAGAGGGGCTGCAAGGGCGGCTGACAGAGAGGACGCAGGGCAGCTGAGCCACGGTGACCAGGCAGGGCCGCCCGGGGTGACACGCGTCACACCAGCCGGTTATTGTTTAAAAGGACCAACAGCTGGAGACGCCACGCGGAGGGGGAGGGGCGTGGGGATGCGGCCGGCTCCCGGTGAAGCCAAGCTCGGGGGATGCGGACCCCCGGCGGGGAGGCGGAAGGCCGATGCCTCCCGGGCCTCTTCGCCGCCCCGACGCCGGGATTTCCTCCTCGGGGAGCCGGCGCTTCGGCCCGGGGAGGGCCGGTAACCGGCCTGGGCGCACGGGGGGCGTGAGTCGGGCCGGGACGCTCACCCGCCGGCGAAGAGGTGGAGCAGCGTGTTCTCCTTCTGCTGAGAGCCGGTCGCCATGGCCGCGCCGGTTTCGCGGCCCGCCGCCGCCGCCGCCGGTGTCACAGGCGCGAGGCGGCTCGGAGGATGCGCGAGGTGGCCGGCTCCGCTCGCCCCGCCGCTCTCAGGCGTCCGCCGGCGCCGTCCCCATGCAGGCGCGTCCCCGCGACCTGCGACCCGCTCCCTCGGACCGCACACCCCGCGGCGTGGCCGCCGGCCCTTCACCCGCCTCTGCGGCAGGAGCCCGGCGTCCAGTGGAACCACACCGCGCGGCCGTCACGTGGCGGGGGCCGGGTCCGACGTCACGCGGCGGCGCGCGCTGGGGCGGTGAATGGCGGGGGTGTGGACCCGGATCTGTGCTCCCATTGGCCTACGAGCGAAGGTGGGCGTGGCTACCGCACAGGCCGGGGCGGGGTTCCGCTGGGAGCGCGAGACTGGGCGGGGCCAGCCTGTGTGGAGGGAGAACCGGCTTAAGCAGCCTGCTACCTGCTCTCAGACTGAGGCCCTGGCCTTTTTTTTACTTTTTTAGTCTGTATTTTCCTTTACTTTATGATACGCACCGTGTGCAAAAAGGCATGTAAATGCTCTGTACTCACCACCCAGTTTAGGGGAAAAAACACAAACAAAAGCACTAAAACCGCCCTAGCCTGTTTTGCTCAGTGGAAAAAGCATCGGCCTGAGGACTGAAAGGTCCCAGGTTTGATTTCGATCAAGGGCATGTACCTTGGTTGCAGGCACATCCCCGGTGGGAGCTGTGCAGGAGGCAGCTGATCATCGATGTTTCTCTCTATCCCTCTCTATTCCTCTCTGTAAAAAATCAGTAAAAATATATTTTTAAAAAGCACTAAAACCCCCAGTGTACGCCTAGTATAATTTTGTATAGTTCTTATTTTTCTAGAAATAGCGTTAAATGCTGCAGTATGCTTTCTGGCCTATTGTTGGTAATCATCTCCAAACCGCTTCTCTACTTGTACGTCCTGAGGTCGCCTGCACCCTCAGCCTGGCACCTTCTCACCTCCAGGTCCCCACATGCAGGCTTTCCCCAGCTCCCCTGGCAGCGCGTCTATCAGATGACTCCGTGTAATTTCCTCGTGTAGGTCTCTGGTCTCTGCCGTTCCTTTAGGGATCAATTGGTTCAAGTTGTCCTTTGGCCAGTGGGATGTCAGCTTCAGGAGTGCGGGGACCTTGTTTCTTTTGCTCACAGTTGCTTCTGGCAAAGTATTTGAGGCTAGCAACGCCCAAGAAATGAGTGAGTAAATGTCCCTAACTGAACTCATCATCCCATGCCTCTTTTATTTCCTGTCCTGGAAATATGATGACACCACCATCTGCGCACCCACCAATGCCAAAAACTTTCATGTTACCTTGAACTTCTCTCTCTCTCTCCTTGCCCCTCCGCTCCTCCCAAAAGTCTATCACTCACCTGGCACTTTTGTCTCCTAAAATTCTCCCTTTCTCTGTGTTCCTTCCACTGCTGCTGCCATTTCAAGTCAAAGCAGTGCCTTGACCAGACAGGAGCTGCTATGCGCCTGTGTGTAAACACAGAGAGAGCTTGAGTAGAAGGGGAATCGTGTGCAAACACAAGGTGCTGGGGATTTGATTGCCGGGACTCTTTAAAAACAACTCTCGGGGGCAGTCATCCAAAATACAAACACAGTGAGTACTCTATATTAAAACCATTACCCCCAGGCCCGGGAAGGGAAAGCCACACGGCACTCCACATGATGGGGAAAAGGAAGGAAAGAAGGCAGGCAGTGAGAAAAAGTGTTTCCGATGCTTTCTGGATCTCCCTTGCTTTGGTTGTTAGGGAGTCCGTATTGGTCTTAGCTGAAGATTTATGAGGCAGAAGGAAAGAGGAGGGGAAAGTATGCGGCCCCGTTAGCCAGGAGGGAGCTGTGCCCATCTGAGTAAAATGATAAACCCAAGGAGACACTGCTATCCTTAGATGCTCTCTCACAGAGGTGTCTGAGGCTGGGACCCAGGCCTCGGATGCTACAGCAGCACTCAGCCTCCTGCCTTTTTTGGGGGGGTGGGGTGGGGGTGGAGGTGTGTGTGGGGGGCACTGACAGTCTAGGGCTGAGCTAGACACATAAACAGGCTTGTTCATAGTTATGTTGCCTGGGATTGGAGTTTTTCCAAGGTCTTTCATGTATATTATCTTGTTGGGTACTCACAATGTGTGTAGCCTGTTGTTTTCTTCTGTTTTTTATGGATAAGCAGGATAGATTTGCTCAAGGTCACACAGCCAGCTAGTGGCTGATGCAACAGCCTTTCACGCCTCCATGCTTGGGGACATGCTGTTGCCTAGGAAGCTCCCTTCTGCTGCGGGCCAGCCAGAGGAAGCTATCCAATTCATCCATTCATTCATTTACCCATTCCCCCATTCAGCATGTATTTGTTGAGCTTTTACTCTGTTCCAGTCAGTGTTATAGGCTCTAAGGATATACCAGGGATTAAAATGGATGAAAATATCCAGCAAAACGGTAGCAATCAGATCCAGCAATAGGTGAAAGGGATGATGTGAATATTTCTCTCTTTTCCACGTCCAGTGAGGTTGGAGAGTGGTCCAGTTCCTGAGTAAGGGCTGCTGGGCATTGAGAAAATGAAAGAAAGAGACAGACACAGAGATAGAAGGAAAAAGCTGGGGCTGGGTGGGGGGATAGCTGTCCTCTGATGGAGAGACATTGACCCAGAGTCAATACAGCTTATTTATTTTGCAGAGCAAAATACCAGGATATTTTACTAAAGCCCAAGACAAAGGAGAGTATTCGAATTCTTGGGTGGGCCCGAGTGGTATTTATTCCTGGTGCTTGGCTTGATTTAGATAACAAAACCCCACCCCCTGGTACCTGGGCGGAAGGTCCAGCTGACAACACTCCAGCCTCTGGAAAAACATGTTTCCAGGACATGGCTTTGCTAACACCACTGGATTCACCTGACAATAATGAAAGAAATGCCCATGTGCCTTCCCAGGAGCTCTCTATAGGATGATATTTCATGGCCAAATGAGATATGCCCCAGGAATGTGAGGTTGGGTTAACATTCCAGAATCAATCAGTAACGTTCAGTACATGTTGTGTATTGCTTTAATATGATTTCCAATCCACCTGTTTATGACAAAGAAAAAAAAAGGTGCTTTGGTGTAAGAATGATGTAAGTCTTGCCAGGATGTCATCATTTTACATCTGTTGTCATTGATAAGCAGCCAGCAGCCTAGCTACTGGGGCGCCCCTGGAGCTTATCCATTAGAGCATGTGGGGAAGCAGCTATGGCAAGGGGAGCCTTAGGCGATAAATACTGAGAACTTGGGAGGATTATCTGAGAGTTTCAGTTTGGACGGAGGGACTCCTGTTAATATAAGAACGTCTAGAAGATACTCAGGCACCTGTCCTGTCTTGATGAGGTTCTCCTGGAAGACAGTGGTGATAAATATCTCAGCTCCAGGTGAAAGAGAGCAGCCCACCTACACTGACATCTTCGTTCCCTAGCAACAGGCCCTAGCAACCCAGGAATTAGACTTTGGAGCTAGCAGCAGGAAGTTGGCTCTTTGGTTGGTTGCCATCGTTCCCAGTGCCTACTCACATCAAAAGATTCACCTCTGTTGAAATGTGGGCTCTATTCCTTTGCCTCCCCTTGCCGGGAATAATAGTGTGATTAACCTGTTATTTGTTTGGAATAAGTCATTTCTTTATTTGACTTACTAAGAGATATCCTGTCTATGATTGGCTTGTGAAATAATTATACACGGAGCCCTAACCAGTCTGGCTCAGTGGATAGAGTGTCAGCCTGAGGGCTGAAGGGTCCCGGGTTCGATTCCAGCCAAGTGCATGTACCCTGGTTGTGGGCACATCCCTGGTGGGGGGTGTGTAGGAGACAGCTGGTTGATGTTTCTCTCTCTTTGATGTTTCTGGCTGTCTATTCCTTTCCCTTCCTCTCTGTAAAAAATATATTAAAAAAAGAAATAATTATACACAAATTATTATGATCTCTGAATGCATAATAATTAGAGGCCTGGGCATGAATTTATGCATGGGTGGGGTCCGACCAGCCTGGCCAGGGAGAGGGGACACGGGCAGTTGGCAAGCCTGCCTGTTGGTTGAACTCCTGGTCGAGGGGACAATTTGAATATTAGCCTTTTATTATATAGGATATAAACTGAGTGGCCAGATTATTATGCATTCAGAGATCATCATAATCTGGCTACTCAGTGTATAGATACTTGGTTAAAGCACAAGCCGGACAACTCAGCTAATCTGAGTGCCCTTCCAGGTGGAGGCTCAAGGGTGTTATACACGTCCCCCCTCTGGGTTTCAACATTCCTCTGCTGGATATCTTGGTAAAGGACTAGATTTCAAGGTCCCCTTTTACATGGTTGTGGTTTTTCCCAGTATTTGTGAGAATGGTAATTTTATCTTGGCAAGTCCCACCACTGCTGACTTCTTTGCTCAGTGGGTGAGATAAACTCCCATTTCTTCATCTCCACCCCTTCTCCTCATCCTGCCCTAGAAACTATCTATACTGCTTAACAATCATAATATACATAGATCAGTCAAAACTCATTAAAAGCTATACTTAAAGTGGCTACATTTTATTGTATATGAATTATATCTCACAAGAGTTGATTAGAAAGAAAACAAAAAGCAAGGCAAATTCTACATCCTATATCCGTGATGGCGAGCCTATGACACGGGTCTCAGCACTGACACGTGTAGCCATTTTCGATGACACGCGGCCGCATGCGGTCGCATACACAGAAGTATGTTTTTTTCCTCGAAGTGACACACCACCCGAGTTATGCTCGTTTTTTTGGTGAATTTTGACACACCAAGCTCAAAAGGTTGCCCATCACTGTCCTATATAATAAAAGGCTAATATGCAAATTGTCCCCACAGGTGGGAGTTCCACCTACTGGAGTTAGATGTGTACTGGCCACTAGGGGGTGGCATGGAACATGGTGGGTGTGCAATGTGGCTCTGGCAGCAGGTAGCAGTGGAGACACTGCCGCCCTGATAGGCTCTGATAAGAGCAGGACTGCGGTGGGACGGTGGAGCAGGGGAATGGGTGGCGCCAGGCCAGGGCAGGTGCAAGAGGGAGCCCCAATCGCCCCACCGGTCGCCCCACAGATCAGCCCTGATGGCTGTTTAGGCCTAGGGACCCTACCTGTGCACGAATTGTATAAATATAAACAACTAGAGGTCCGGTTCACGAAATTTGTGCACAGGGGGTTGTGTCCCTCAGCCTAGCCTGCACCCTCTCTAATCTGGGACCCCTTGAGGGATGTCCGACTTCCCATTTAGGCCACTCCTCTGCCAGCCTGTTTGTCCCTCACTGCCCTCCCCTATAGGCCTGGTCCCCCCCAACTACCCTTCTCTGCAGGTCCAGTCACCCCCAACTTCCTTCCTCTGTGGGCCTGGTCACCCCTAACTGCCCTCCCCTGCAGGCTTGATCGCCCCAACTGCCTTCCCCTGCTGGCCATCTTGTGTCCACATGGGTGCAGCCATCTTTGACCACATGGGGACAGCCATATTGTGTGTTGGAGTGATGGTCAATTTGCATATTACTCTTTTATTAGATAGGATAGTATAAATATAAAAATATATATAAGTTTGGCAATAGGTCAGGCCTTGGACAGATAGTTATACCCAGAAATCCCCTTGGTGTTGCTGAGTTAGGGGACCACTCCCAGGCTCGATGGGGTAGGGAGGAGTAGCTTCTTCGCTTTTTGTTTCTTGTAACCATTCAAATTCTAAAGGACCCCAAGTTTTCTGCTGATGGGTTGCCAGTTTCTGCCAGCTTTCTTTCTCTGGCTATTGGCTATCAAACTTTTAATTGCTTCTTCCATGCTGTTTTTTTGCAAAAGCTGCTGGTGGTTGGGAAAGCATCCCAACCTCACCCCCAGAGGCTGGGGTTTCACATCTTGCAGAACATTGTAAGGGGCAGTTCAGTTTTGCAGAGCAGGGAGCCTAAGGCTGGGTCAGGGAGCCTAAGGCTGGGTCAGGGAGCCTAAGGCCACAGCAGGGAGCCCAAGGCTGCAGCAGGGAGCCTAAGGCCGGAGCAGGGAGTCTGAGGCTGGAGCAGGGAGCCTAAGGCCACAGCAGGGAGCCTAAGGCCATAGCAGGGAGCCTAAGGCTGCAGCAGGGCCGGTTTCGCTGAGGCCCCACCTAGAGTGAAAGCACACACAGGGCCTTTGTCTGCTCAGGGGCGGCCGCAGGGCAGGTGGTTGGGAGCAAAGGGAAAATCCCAGCTGCGCTCTCTCCTTTGCTTTCTCCTTAACAGATCCACCCAGAGCCAAGTTTCCGCTACAGCCTTTTTTTGTTTTTGTTAATCCTCCCTCGAGGATATTTTTTCCATTGATTTTCAGAGAGAGTGGAAGGGACAGGGGAGGGGGAGACAGGGACTAAGAGGGAGAGAGAGGTGGTGTGTGTGGGGGGAGAGAGGTGAGAGAGACACATTGATTGGCTGCCTCCCACATGTGCCCGCCCGGGATGGGGGTTGAATCTGCAATCCAGGTACGTGCCCTTGACCAGGAGGCGGGACCTGAACCCCTGGCCCTCCGGTATGCAGGCTGATGCTCCATCAGCGACCCCCAACAGCCAGGAGCCAGGGCCTGCTTTTTTGTTTTTATTTTTATTTTTAAGAAAAACAGAGCCCCGCATACAAAGGGAGGCGAGCACAAAAAATCATCCGATGGCCCTGGCCAGTTTGACTCAGCGGATAGAGTGTCAGCCTGCGGACTGAAGGGTCCTAGGTTTGATTCCGATCAAGGGCACATGCCCACATTGCAGGCTCGATCCCCAGTAGGGGGCATGCAGGAGGCAGCTGATCAATGTCTCTCTCCCTCTTTCTTCCTCTCTGAAATCAATTATATATATATATATATATATATATATATATATATATATATATATATGTATGTATTAAAAATTCACCTGATACAGAACAATAACTGAAAAGTCACAAGGATCCAATGTTTGAAATTACTTTCCAATTTCTCAAACAGCTCCTCTCAGGAAAAGCAGAAATGTTTATTTGGGTTTTTAAAAAAATCAGAACTGCTTTAACATCCTGGGGATGGAGCCCAAAACCTGGGCATGCGCCCTGCCTGGGAACTGAACCAGGCACCTCTTGGTTTCCGGGCTGATGCTCAACCGCGGAGCCATACTGGCCGGGCTGCTTTAATGCTTCTTTGACTGTTGGAGCCGTTAGGAAGGACACCTAGGTCCTCGCAGACACTTGGTTCTGGTGTCCGCTGTGGGTGGTTCTACTGCTCTTTAAACAGAGTCGCCCGTGTCTCTCTGATTGCCGCTCCGGGCCCGGGACAGGGGGAGGGGACACGCGTGCCAAAGGGACCCCGAATCCGAGCTCACCTCGTTTATCGAGCCTGTGCTTGTCCCAACGACCCTCCAGGGGGAGGCCACTCTGATTGTCCCCATTTCACAGATGAGGGGACTGAGGCGCTCCAGCCCCTCCCAGACTGGGTTAGAGGCTCTGAGCAGAGGGGTCCTCAGACTCCCCCCCCTTTCTTTTTTTAAAACAATATATTTTATTGAATTTTTACAGAGAGGAAGGGAGAGGGATAGAAACTCAGAAACATCGATGAGAGAGAAACATCCATCAGCTGCCTCCTGCACACCCCCTACTGGGGATGTGCCCGCCACCAAGGTACATGCCCTTGACTGGAATCGAACCTGGGACCTTTCAGTCCGCAGGCCGACACTCTATCCACTGAGCCAAACTGGTTAGCCCCCCTCCCCGCCCCCCCCTTTCCAGTGAAGCTGCCCTGAAAGCCGCTTCCCAGCAGCCCGATCACCCACCCGCCGGGGTGTAGGTCTGTCGCAGGGAGGGCCAGGAGGCAGGGGAAGGGAAGAGGCAGGCGGGTTCTCGGTACCAGAGGCTGCTCCTCCCTCCGCCATGGCCATCACCCCATCCCCGGCAAAGCTTGCGAGAGCCGAGCGCGTCCCTGGGTGCCCGCCCCTTGTCGGCTGTGTGACCTGCAGCCAGTTACCTGCCGTCTCTGGGCCTCACCTGCCTCTTCTAGGAAAAGGTGCTTCGAATGCCGCCTTCCCCCCTCCTCCAGTCTCCCCCATCACTCACCTTCTCACCTTCCGTTCCCTGGAGGCTCGGCCTCCAGGCTTCCCCCGCAGGACACGGGCAGTGTCCTTCCCACACGGGCGCTGAGGGCCGGGGGGTGCCATTTAGTGGATAAATGGGGGGGTCATTTTCCCGTGGGGGAAACTGACGCGGAGAAGCCGCACTGTGCTGAGTGTCCAGCTGGTCAGGGACAGAGGTGGGAGGACCCCCGAGGCTCAGCCTCCCCCCCCCGCCACGCTCCTGCTGCGACGCCCGGACGTCCGCCCGAAGGACCTGTGCCGGCAGGTGACAGAGCGCTGTGCCGCGTGGTCCCCGCACCCACAGACCGCCACGCTTCCTGGAGCCGTGGTTGGGGCCTTCCCTGTCTCTGGGTGACCTCGTCTAGTCCCACACGATAAAGGCCATCGATGTGGCATCCGTACCCCCCCTCCCCTCGTTTCTATCTGCAGCTTCATTCTCCCCGTGGCGTGTTCTGGGACATCACCTACGTGACACTCGCTGACACGGCACATCTATGGCTTCCTCGTCCCATCCTCCCCACCCACTGTCCCCAGCGCCTCCCAGTCCTCGCTGGACAGTGACCGTTGAGGGACGCGGCCCCCCGTGGGTTGATTTCTGGGCCTAGAGCCCATTCCGGGCTTCAAGGTGCCCCTGAGCCATGGAAAACCGGGTCCAGTTTGCCCAGCTCCCAGGCCGGCTCCTCCTGGGTGGACATAGGGTCTCGGGTGAGGACAAGAGGCGGCTCCCGCCCCTCAGGGAGCTCAGGTTCCAGTGGGGGAGCCACCCCTCAGCAGAGACGAATGTACACGCTGTCACGACCTCGTGTCCACGCCGTGGGGGAAACAGCGGGGTGCAGTGACGGCTGACTGCTGTACATATCTGGCGCTCCCTCTGGAGATGGCTGAGGGAATAGGGGTGCAGTGTGGGGGGACTGGAGGGGGCGGCCTCCAGGAGCCACAGCCCCTGTGAAGGGCGGACCCGGACACATCTCCCAGCGAAGATTAAGAGGAAAGTGTCTGTGCATCGGACTCTGGGAGCAAGCAGCAGGTGCACCCCCTCTGGGAGGCTGGCCCAGGGGAGCTGGGTGTGCGTGCCGCCACCTCGGTGAGCCAGAGAGAACCAAATCCCGGAGCTGCCTGAGCCTTGGCTGTCCCCCCAGGCACGGCCTTGGCCAGGCTGGGCAGCTAGTTTGTCTGGGGGAGGGGCCCCTGGCCGCAAGGGGGTGAGGGACGGGACGAAGGTGTAAAGGGGGTGGAGAATGAGCTGTGCCCACTGGGGGGACATTCGGCCAGATCCGCTGGCACCCCAAAAAGCTGTGGGAGGAGCTCAGCACATCCCCCAGAGGGACATGAGGCTGACCCCTGGCTCCCTCACACCGCACGTGTCCCCACAGCCCGGGAATGGGCTCAGGACGCCCCAAGGGCCTGCCAGGGACCTGCCCGCCGTGACTTTGGGGGCTGGCCGAGGTGGGTCCTTAGCAGTGCTTGACCCACGAAGTTATCTAGTCCTGGGGGGACAGGCTCAGCAGGTCCCCATCCTCAGGTGCCCACTGAGCGTGAGCTCAAGCCCCCCTTTCCAGAGCCCAGCCTGCCCCTGGCGGTATTTCCAGATTCTTCTCCCCGGGCACCCCTCCAGGCCTTTGTACACACTGTGCTGGGAGCTTACCTCAACTGTCCCCTCCCCGGAGCGCTGGCTGCGGCCTGTCCCCAGCCCAGCTGACCCGGCTCCCGCTTTGTTTACATGTGTGTCCCCTCTGTCTCCCGGCCCAGGAAATACGCGTCAGACAGACACAGTTCCCTTCCCTGGGAACCCACCGAGGAGCCGGCCAGCTCAGTCTCTGTAACGTGACCTTGAAAACAATAACACTGAATTCTTAAAAACATCCTGCGAGGTTCAGGCCAGGTCTCCCTTTAGGGTGGATGTGGGTGCTTTTGTTTTCAGGCACCAGATCCGCCTCGCTGGCGTGGGTGGCTTTCAGACACACCCTCGGTTCGGGGCACACGGGGTATGTGTGGGGGTGCTGCCCAGCCTGGAGCCTGGCGGGGACCTTGCTGTGCTATGGGTGCTTCCTCCCCCCACCTGCCCCCTCTCACTCCGAGGCGGAGACAGAGACTCAGCAAAGGCTCCAGGACAAGGCTGGCCGGGCTGCCAGCGCTGCTTAGAAAACCCCGGGGACACGCCGGTCTGTCCCTGCTCTGCGCCCCGGCCGGCCAGGCCCCGGCACGGCGACGGGCGGTCACGGGTCACTTTTCCGTGCCCAGAACCAGAGGGGCACGCTGTTCCTGGATGGCCCATGCTCACAGGTCACATGTCTGAGTGAGGCGTGCCCCGGGAAAGTGACACTGAGTGGTGTTTTCACCCCAGGACCGACTCCGGGAGGGGTGGAGACAGCCTTTCTTGACTTTTCCCCAAAAATATGTTTTTATTGATTTCAGAGAGGAAGGGAGAGGAGATAGAAACATCCACGATGAGAGAGAATCATTGACTGGTTGCCTCCTGCACGCCCCGCACTGGGGGTTGAGCCCACAATTTGGGCATGTGCCCTGGCCTGGGAACTGTGAGCTGCTGGTTCATGGGTTGATGCTCAACCACTGAGCCATCCTGGCCGGGCTCTTGATTTCGTTTTTTTTTTTTTTTTTTATAGCTCAGATTTGACAGCAGGAATTATATCCATCACCAAGGACTGAAGCAAAGAAAAACTGATCAATCAGTTAGACTCAGTCTGTGTGACACACCTGGCTTACTGGATTTTATTTTTAATTTTTTTTAGAATAAGGATTGTCAGACCACAGCCCGTGGGCCTGTTTTTGTATGGCCCGGGAGCTAAGAGTGTTTTTGACATTTTTACATGATCGGAGGAAAAGCACAGGAGAATAATATCTCGTGACATCTGAAAAGCATAGAGATGGAAATCTCTGCGTCTTTTTTTTTTTTTTTTTTTAAACCTAAACTTCTTTTTTTTTTTTTTTTTTAAATATATTTTATTGATTTTTTTTACAGAGCGGAAGGGAGAGGGATAGAAAGTCAGAAACATCGATGAGAGAGAGACATCGATCAGCTGCCTCTTGCACGCCCCCTACTGGGGATGTGCCCGCAGCCAAGGTACACGCCCTTGCCGGAATCGAACCCGGGACCCTTCAGTCCCCAGTCCGACGCTCTATCCACTGAGCCAAACCGGTCTCGGCTCTCTGCGTCTTTAGATAAAGTTTTATTGGCACCCACTCACTGACGTCTGGTCTGGAGCAGCTTTCCCTCCAGAGGCAGAGCTGTGTAGCCGAGGCAGAGACAGGACTCGCAAAGCTGAACATTGGTCCTGTTTCCCCGCACGTTTGTGGAGACCTGGGTTACCGAATTGCCGACAAAGCCATTAATGATGTCGCTCATCTGTGGCACCTGGCAATACCGCACTGCATATCGAGTGAATGAATGAATGAATGCATGAAAGGGAACAAACAAGGGATTTAAATATGTTTTTATTTTATTAAAAAAATTTTTTTTAATTGATTTTTCACAAAGAGGAAGGGAGAGGGATAGAAAGGCAGAAACATTGATGAGAGAGAAATATCGATCAGCTGCCTCTTGCACACCCCCTACTGGGGATGTGCCCGCAATCAAGGTACATGCCCTTGACCGGAATCGAACCTGGGACCTTTCAGTCCACAGGCCGATGCTCTATCCACTGAGCCACACCGGTTTTGGCTAAATATGTTTTTATTGATTACTTTTTTAGAGAGGAAATAGAGAAATAGGAGCATTGATGAGAAAAAGCTATAGAATCATCCATAAGAGAGACATGGATCAGCTGCCTCCCGCATGCCCCCTACTGGGGATCGAGCCCATAACCCACGCGTGAGCCCGCAACAGGGGACTCCTTGGTTCATGGGTCGATGCTCGACCACGGAGCCACCTGGCCAGGTTCACAGAGATTTAAATGCCGTGGGTCAGGATCCAGGCTGCACCAGTGGCTGAAACAGGACGTGGTGGGCATGGCCCCTGCAAGCTTCTGGGCAGTGGGGTCTGTGCCCCAGGGATGAGTCCAGGGCTTCGGGAAAGCCCCCTAACAGCCACCATGCGAGCTCTGCTCAGGCGTGACTGCCTCCCTGTGCTCGCAGCCGGGCCTGTCGGATTGCCTGGTGTCTCCGTCTGCGAGGGCGGCCTTAACAAGTTCCCACAGTCTGGGTGGCTCAACCACATTTATTTTCTCACAGTCCAGGAGGCCAGAAGTTCAGGATTAAACGTATTATTTAAATCTCTTGTTTGTTCACTCTTCTTTTTCTTTTTAAAACATATTGTTACTAGAGGCCAAGCGCACACATTTGTGCACCAGTGGGGTCCCTCGGCCTGGCCTGCGGGATTGGGCTGAAACCAGTTCTCTGACATCCCCTGAGGGGTCCCAGATTTTGAGAGGGCGCAGGCCAGGTCGAGGGACCCCACTGGTGCACGATAGGGGCTGGGGAGGGACTCGGGAAGTTGGCCAGCCAGGGAGCGACCGCAGGAGCGCTCCAGGGCGTGTCTGGCCTGTCTCACTCAGTCCTGATAGGCCAGACCCCAGCAGCAAGCTAACCTACCAGTTGGAACACCTGCCCCCTGGTGGTCAGTGCATGTCATAGGGAGTGGTCGACCGGCTGACTGTCTGTCCCCTGGTGGTGAGTGCATGTCATAGGGAGTGGTTGAGTGGCCTTAGCATATCATTAGCATATTATGCTTTGATTGGTTGAACAGCTGATCAGACAATCAGACACTTAGCACATTAGGCTTTTATTATGTAGGATTGATTTCAGAGAGGAAGGGAGAGGGAGAGAGAAACATCAAAAATAAGAGAGAACCACTGACTGGCTGCCTCTTGCACATCCCCTACTAGGGGTTGATCCCGCAACCTGGGCATATGCCCTTAACCTGAATTGAACCCGGGACCCTTCAGTCCACAAGCTGATGCTCTACCGACTGAGCAAAACTGAGGGCGTGTTTGTTCACTTTTCATTCATTCATTCATTCCCCAGTAGATATGCAATGCTGTGTTGCCAGGTGCCACAGATGAGTGACATCATTAGGGCTTTGTGGCCGACATTGTAGCCCAGGGCTCCGCCAGCGTTCTGGGAAACAGCACCGACGTTCAGCTTTGCGGCCATCTCAGTCCCGCAGGCTGGAAGTTCACGATCAAGGTGCTGGCAAGTGTAGCTTTTCCTGGGCCTCACGCGGTGGTCTCTCTGTGTGTGCTTCCCCGTGTCTCTCTCTCTTCTTAGTCCGAATTCATTTGATCCCAATCACATCTTCAAGGCCCCTCCCCCAAACACAGGCACGTACTGAGGGACCAGGAGCTGGCACTCCCACATGTGAATTTTGGGGGAACATAATTCAGTCCATGGCAGTCTTCCCTAAACCCAGGGCCCTGTCCTTGGCACAGACAGGAAACGCCTTATTGGGCTTCAAAGCCGCTGCCGGCTCCGGCCTTCCCGCCCTCGAAGCCCTGAGCGGCTTCTGATGCCCAGACTTGGGGGAAGGACCCTCAGAACATCCAGTCTCCGGGTCCCTGCTGGTCTGCTGTCGGACTTAGGTGAGCTCTTCCCGATGAAGGTGGGAAACCCTCCCCACCCCCAGATGCAGAGTCTGAGTGTGAGGGCCTCCCCCATGTACCTGGAGCCCTGAGGATAGAGGTGAGCCTCCGTCTGCCTTTCCCTGACGGCCGCTCCCTAAGCCCCAGCCTCAGTCACTGCAACTCTTTTTGGAGACGAAAGAAACTCTGAACTTGGGCCCATGGGTTGAGGCACCCAATCGAGCAACCAATCGATGTCTCTTTCTCCCACCCCCTGTCTTCCACTCTCTCTAAAATCAATGGAAAAAATATCCCTGCGTGAGGATTAACAACAACACAAATAGGAGAAAGCAACAAAACAACAAAACAGACCCTTGCTGATGGCTTTCAGGCAATAAATAGGATTTATTTACCTTAGTCCGGCGGTCAGCAACTCATTCGTCAACAGAGCCAAATATCAACAGGACAACGATTGAAATTTCTTTGGAGAGCCACATTTTTTAAACTTAAACTTCTTCTAACGCCACTTCTTCAACATAGACTGGCCCAGGCTGTGGTATTTTGTGGAAGAGCCACACTTAAGAGGCCAGAGAGAAGCATATAGCTGGAGAGCCGCAGTTTGCCGACCACTGCCTTAGTCATTCTGGCACATGGGAGGTGTCACTGTGAATTCTGGAGGTGTCACTGTGAATTCTGGGAGGTGTCACTGTGAATTCTGGAGTTGTCACTGTGAATTCTGGGAGGTGTCACTTGAATTCTGGTAGGTGTCACTGTGAATTCTGGAGTTGTCACTGTGAATTCTGGGAGGTGTCACTAAATTCTGGAGGTGTCACTTTGAATTCTGGGAGGTGTCACTGTGAATTCTGGAGGTGTCACTGTGAATTCTGGGAGGTGTCACTGTGAATTCTGGGAGGTGTCACTGTGAATTCTGGAGTTGTCACTGAATTCTGGAGGTGTCACTGTGAATTCTGGGAGGTGTCACTGTGAATTCTGGGAGGTGTCACTGTGAATTCTGAGAGGTGTCACTGTGAATTCTGGGAGGTGTCACTGTGAATTCTGGGAGGTGTAACTGTGAATTCTGGAGGTGTCACTGTTAATTCTGGAGGTGTCACTGTGAATTCTGGGAGGTGTCACTGTGAATTCTGGGAGGTGTCACTGTGAATTCTGGGAGGTGTCACTGTGAATTCTGGGAGGTGTCACTGTGAATTGGCAGGCCCATTCAGACTTACTTACAGGGCGACCCCAGCTGGGGCTGAGAGGGCCGCCCAGGTGGCCTCCTCACTGAGCCGGGGCTGCAGGGCGGGGAGCCAGCCTCTCAGGCTGGGGTTGCAGGGCGGGGAGCTGGCCTCTCAGGCTGGGGCTGCAGGGCGGGGAGCTGGCCTCTCAGGCTGGGGTCCTGAAAGCTGAGCGGGGCCAACAGCAAGCAGGCCGCACACACAAGGGTCACACCGGTTCCAGCTTCCAGTTGTCGCCTCTCTCCGCTCTGAGACGCGGACTTGGGATGGGAACCCCGGGGCGATTTTGCAAGTGACCGGAATCCAGCCTCGTCTGCGGCCCGCTGCCCCACCCGGGGAGAGAGGCCCGTTCGGTGCCAGAGCAAACGCAGACCAGACGGGGTTGCGGTTAGGAAACAGTGAGAGGCAGCCAAGGCCATCGGCTCCAGGGGCGCATCTGAGCACAAGTGCCACACGCACAGCGCCCCTGAGGGTGACCGGCACTGGGTCACAGAGGGAGGTGGGGTTTCGGAGCAATTGCAAAAACGTGCTGGTGCTCAGACGCCAGCCCCACCCGCAACGGACACTCGGCGTATTTCCTGGAGCCCATCTCCCTGTCTGCCACCAGACGGGCCATTCAGGCAGCTGGTGCGAGTGCCCCTTCCACCATTTTCACTTTAAAAACAATTTTTAAAAATTGATTTCAGAGAGGAAAGGAGAGGGAGAGAGAGAGAAACATCAGTGATGAAAGAGAATCATTGATGTGCTGCCTTTTGCACGCCCCCACTGGGAATGGAGCCCGAAACCCCGCATGGGCTCGTGCCTGGAATCGAACCGTGGACCCCTCAGTCCGCAGGCCGACACTCTAGCCACTGAGACAGACCAGCTGGGGCCACCTTCACCTTTAACCGCCCTGTACGGGGCTGAGTGGCGGCCCCTCCCCAGAGATTTCCATGCAGAACCCGGGAGCGTGGCCTCGTCCGGAAAGGGGTCTCTGCAGATGGAATGAAGTTAAGGGTGTGCGGATGGGACGATCCAGCCACGGCCGGGTCTGGACCTGCTGTGTGTGGTCGGCTACCCAGCGCTCTGGCTCTTGGCTGCCTAATGCTCCGAGCATGGAGTCAACCCCAAGCCCTGCCTGGGCCGGCCCTGAGAGCTCACTGTGTCCCAGGTAGCATGGCGGGGACCTTAGGGGCCACGGGGGCATTTCACGGGTTAAGCCCAGCCTTGCGTGGCCAGGCCTGTGAAAACTCTGGGGCCTCCTACTCTCCTGCCCAGAAGCACCCTCTCACAGCAGCTTCCCACTCTGCCCCCCAAGGACCAAGTTAGGACAGGGATACCCGGCCAGGCAGGAGATGGGAGGTAAGGCGGAGGTCACCCAAAGGTCATCTCCTCCTGCAGATGCCGGCCCATGGCTTCGTGTCAGGAGGAGTGACGGCGGGTGGTGAAGGCTCAGGCGGGCCCCGTGAGAAGGGACAGTGGTCACCGACAGTGTACAAGGGCAGGTGGGCGCACGGGGACCCTTGGAGGTGGGGACCCCTTGTCCCTGCACGCGACCATATCTTCGAAGGATGGATGGCTCTTCTCCCCACAGGCACCCCTCATCTCTCATGCTTGTGCCCAGGGAAAAGAAGCGCTGGTTGTTAGAAAACAGTTAATAATGGCCCTAGCCGGTCTGGCTCAGTGGATAGAGCTTTGGTCTGCAGAGGGAGAGGTCCCGGGTTCAATTCCGGTCAAGGATACATACCTCGGTTGCAGGCTCGATTCCTGGCCTGCCTGGGGTCCCTGTGGGGGACAACCAATTGATGTCTCCCTCTCTCTCTCTGTCTCTCTCTCTCTGTCTCTCTCTCTCTGTCTCTCTCTCTCTCTCTCTCTCTATCTATCTATCTCTGTCTCCCCCTCCCTTCCACTCTCTCTAAAAATCAATGGGGAAGAATATCCTCGGGTGAGGATTAACCAAAAACAAATAAGCCCCAGCTGGCGGCTCAGTGGTTAGAGCGTTGGCCCATGGGCCCAGGAGTCCCAGGTTCGATTCTGATCAGGGGCGTGTACCTCGGCTGCAGGCTCCTCTCGGACCCAGGCCCTGGTTGGGGCGCATGCAGGAGGCAACCAATTGATGTATCTCTCTCACATCGATATTTCCCCTCTCCCACTCTCTCTAAATATCAAGGGGAAAAAATCCTCGAGGAAGGATTAAAAAAATAACAATAATAAATAAAAGATAGGTAAACAAATCAGAGAACCTCCTCCAACCAACCAACCAACCAACAAAACAAGCCCATTAAGTGGTCAGTAAACAGGTGTGGGTCCCGGGGTGAGGGCTCTGGGGGACACCTGTCAAGGCCAGTAACTAGTCCTGTGTCCTCCTTCAGCGAGCTGGCCCCTCTGTAACTGGTCCATCTGTCGGGACTGAACAAGTGCACGGGAAAGTCATCTGCCCCCTTCTCCCGTGCCCTCCTTCTCCCTCTGCCCCCCACCCCTGCAGTAAATAGTTCCCAGAGGCCTAGGGGACGGACTGTACCGGGGCCTGGCGGGCCGGGCCGGGCCAGGGCAGTTATTTATAAGTCCGGGCAGCCGCCAGAGCTCTGAGCAGACCGGTTTGTTTGAGTCTCCCTGTGCCAAGTTTGTTCTCCTCCCAGTGACAGTCTGAATCTGCACTCAGCCAGGTAAACCAGGATCCAGCCCCTGGATCGATGCTGGCCCGCTGGCCCCGGGCAAGGCCCGGAGAGTCCAAATGTCGAATTTGTTTCCCACGCCCCTCCTGGATTAAGTCCCTTACGGGGGGAAGGAAACAGTGGGCTGAGGGGTGTGTGTGTGTGTTGGGGGGGGTGCTCCGAAGCCCAGCTGCCCCGAGTCTGTCCTGGATTGTGCCCTCAGAGAGGGACACGCTAGGGCTCACTGACTGACAAAGGAGACAAGTTCCCGGGGAAAGGCCTTCGGAGCGTCCGCCGAATCCGGGGCTCAGGGCCCTGGGCACGTTTGCCTTCCTGGCTCTCTCCCTCCAGAAACATTGTTTAAAGCTCTATGGGGCTCGGCCAGTGTTGCTCAGTGGTTGAGCATCGGCCTATGAACCAGGGTGTCAGATTTCGGGCTTGATATCCCCAGTGCGGGGGCGTGCAGGGGGCAGCTGATCAATGACTTACTCTCATCATTGATGTTTCTCTCCCTCTCTGAAATCAATAAAAATATATTAAAGCCCTAACTGGTTTGGCTCAGTGGATAGAGCATCGGCCTGCGGACTGAGAGGTCCCAGGTTCGATTCCGGTCAGGGGCATGTACCTTGGTTGCGGGCACATCCCCAGTAGGAGGTGTGCAGGAGGCAGCTGATGGATGTTTTTCTCTCATCAATGTTTTTAACTCTACCCCTCTCCCTTCCTCTCTGTAAAAAAATCAATAAAATATTTAAAAATATTAAAAATAGTTTTATAACTGTTGGTATAAAGATAAACGTAATTCAGACTAGATTCATTATTATGCATTTATTTAAAATGTATTTTATTGATTTTTTACAGAGAGGAGGGAGAGGGATAGAAAGTCAGAAAGATTGATGAGCGAGAAACATCGATCAGCTGCCTCCTGCACGCCCCCTACTGGGGATGTGCCCGCAGCCAAGGTACATGCCCTTGACTGGAATTGAACCCAGGACCTTTCGGTCTGCAGGCCGACGCTCTATCCACTGAGCCAAACCGGTTTCAGCTATACATTTGTTATCAGTGTACTTATTTTTTCTTCTGATCTTATAAAGTAATTCAAACATTTTTGTGGGCTCCGAAAAGTCTGAGGATCGAGGGCCTCCTGGGTGTGGAGGTTGGGGCTGCCCGGAGCCGCCCTCCCCTCCCCCCCCCCCCCCCGCCGTTTTATTCTTTAACAGTTGTCTGTGTCCAGGTGTACCATGCCAAGCGTCTGACACACACAGTCCTATTTCTCCTCCGAAACAGGCCCAGGGCATGGGGAGCCTTGCTGGCGACCCCCAACCCACAGATATGGAAACGGAGAAGTTGGATAACTCGTCCAAGGTCACACACAGCTGGGCTGGGCTCACAGCTCCTCACACCCCACAGCCGTGTCCGTAACCTCTGTGCCGGGTGCCCGCTCACCCACATGTGACTTTGGAAAGTTCAGGTGCCCACAGCCAGAGCTGCACACGGCTGCCTGGGGCCTCCGTTAATCAGTAGCCGCTTGCACCTGGCCCAGTGGGCGGACCCGGAGCGGAGAGTACAGTACGGATGGGGCCGCCGGGCTCCGCACGCCCACCCCTGCCTCCCTCTCCCGGGCCCAGTCCTGGGTGTTGGCAGCACCCTCAGCTCTCCCAGGCCCAGGGCCACTGCCCCGTGAGAGTGAGCAGAAGGTGCCCCTTCCTCGAGACCCCTGCCTGTAGGAAGCTGGTGCCGTGAGGTGACAAGTCTACCGTGTCCAGCAGGTCCATGCTGTGCATGATGCTTCCTTCAACTGTATTGGGGGGGTGAAGGGGGAAGAGCTGTGCAGGACTCCCAGTGCCAGCGCTACTGCCTGATTTCACAGTTTCTGATCTGGTGCCAGAGAGAGAGAGAGAGAGAGAGAGAGAGAGGGAAAGAGAGGAGGGGCTGGCAGGAAAGGGCCCCGGGAAGGTTGCAGAGGAAGCGAAGGACCGCAGCTGTCCCACGGCCAGGCCTGCCCGGCATCCTCCCATCCCCAGGCCTCCTCAGTCTGCAGGAACAATGGGTGGTTTGGGGGTCGGTGATTGAAAAGCCGGGGCCGGCCGGCTCCCTCCTCTGTAGGCTGCGTCTGGGCTCCCATCGGGTTTCACTACTTTCCAGCTGGGACGCTTGGCAAAGACAGCGCCATCTGTAAAAACGGGGGTAGCAAGGGCACCTCCCGCGGGTGCGGGTGAAGGTTTTGGAGACGACACAGGTGGAAGGAGAAAGAGGAGGGAAGGTAGGCAGGGGAGTTGTTAGTTCCGGGGGCGGGTCCTGCTCGCGCCGCTGCGCCCCCTGGTGGCCGAAGAGGGAACTGCGCTCTGGCCAGCTGGCTGCTTGGGGCTGGGCAGCTGCCTCCACTACCTTTTTGCTGATCCCGTGTCCTCGGCCTGCCGGGGTGGCCCAGTGGTTGAGCACCGACCTGTGAACCAGGAGGTCACGGTTTGATTCCCGGTCAGGGCACAGGCCTGGGCTGTGGGCTTGCTCCCCGGAGGGGGCTGTGCAGGAGGCAGCCGATCAATGATTCTTTCATCCTTGACGTTTCTCTCTCTTTCACTCCCTCTCTGAAATCAATAAAAACATATTAAAAAGAAAGCGTCCAGCCGAAACCAGTTTGGCTCAGTGGATGGAGCGTCGGCCTGCGGACTGAAAGGTCCCGGGTTCAATTCCCGTCAAGGGCATGTACCTTGGCTGCGGGCACATCCCCAGTGGGGGGGCGGGGGGAGGAGGCGGGGGGGTGCAGGAGGCAGCTGATCGATGTTTCTCTCTCATCGGTGTTTCTAACTTTCTACCCCTCTCCCTTCCTCTCTGTGAAAAATCAATAAAATACATTAAAAAGAAAGAAAGAGCCCTCAAAGGTGGCCATACTGAATTTTCTCTGCTTTGAGGGACATGATTGGTGGACACTTTGGGGTGAAAGCGTTGGCAAAGTGTTTCACATTCTCAAGTTGATGGCACTACTGTTTAAGTCGTGAAAAGAATACATTAAAAGGGAGGGGTAATCTACCGGTGAAACAATTGCTTGGCCATTAGGGGGAAATTCTAGATTCCGCTGAGAGAACCCTATTACGGTAAGTAACCCATTTGTGAAGATCAAGTATTTGTCAATACAGTCTTTCTGCATTAGTGTTTGGGGGTGTCCTTGGACGGCCAATAAGATCTTTCAGGTGACCGTGTCCCCAGCCCTCGTCGGGGGGGGGGGGGCTCCCCGGAGCCGCACTCCCCACACAGACCCTCTGATCTTGTCCTGGGGCTTCCTGAGCGGGGGGATCCGGAGCAAAGGTCAGAGGGCACAGGGGTGCTGACCTGCAGCCGAACCGCGGGGGGCGACCCCCACCGCTGGGAGGGCAGAGTGGGAACCCCGCGGAAGTGAGTGAGGATGGTCCATGTTTGCGGATTTAGTCTGGACTCCAGGTTGGGAAATCTAAATGTTTGCATTTCAAAAGGCCGAGTCTGCCACGGGGACATCGGAGCCGGTCACAGTATTTATATCGCTGGACGCCGGTGCTGCCTGCCAGGCTGTGATGTGGTGACTGTCCCGGGAGCAGCCGCACAGCCCCCCCCCCCCCCCCCAGGGGCGGCTCAGAGAGAGGGGCCTGTGGCTCAGGACCGAGGGGAGAGGCCGGGCTCAAAGCTGGACTTGGGTTCTCAGAGCTCCTCGGAGTTCACCCCGCCTTCTTCCCAGACAGAAGCTCTCTGCTCTCGGGCTCAGGACCCGGGGCTGGAATAAATGCTAGGCTCCGGCCATTTGAAAGGGGTGCCTCGTGCAGCGTTTGTTCATTTTCCTCCGACTTTGTCTCAGGTGCATCGTCTGTTTTTTAAAAAAATGTTTTGTTTTGTTTTTCCCTCTGATAAAAGGACCAGAACCACAGAGGGCTGGGGAAATGGGACAGAAAAACGAATCACATCCGTGGGTCTCTACCCACAGAACACGCAGCCCGGGTCCCTCTGGCCATGCACACGCCGTCACCCGGAGCCCCGGTACGTGTCAGGGATGCGTTACGACGGGAAACGCTGAGAGGAGACGGCACACGTGCTCCCCGCACACAGAGGCGGCCACGTGAAGTGATGACGCGGTGCCAAGCTCGATGGTGGGGATCATTTCACAATGTTTGTCAGGAAGCCGGACGGCCAAGGGGTCCGGGCTGCCTGTCACCATGGAGCCAGTTAAGCAGAGACAGAGTGGAAATCAGATGTGAGCGTTTGTTCCGATCCAGCCGGCAGGTGGGAGAGCAGCGGGTCATCCAGAAAATCTGCTCTGCGCCCCTCCACAGCCAGCTGCTCATATTGGATAGGGCTCAGTGTATAGCCTGTATAATCCTATCTAATAAAAGGCTAATATGCAAATTATCCCCTTGACAGTTACATGGGGAAGGAGGCACGGTATACACTGAGTGACCAGATTAGTATGATCTCTGAACGCATAATAATCTGGCCACTCCGTGTGTGTGTGTGCGTGTGCGTGTGTGTGTGTGTGTATTAGAGGCCCAGCGCATGAATTTGTGCATGGTTGGGGTCTGGCCAGCCTGGCAGGGGGAGGGGACATGGGCAGTTGGCCGGCCTGCCTGCTGATCAAATTCCTGGTCGAGGAGACAATTTGCATGTTAGCCTCTTATTATATAGGATATACACTGAGTGGTCAGATTACTATGCGTTCAGAGATCATCATAATCTGGCCACTCAGTGTAATCGTTACAGGGTACAGTAATGCTGGCTGGAGGTAGGGGTGGGGGCGTCACAGAGGGCAGGCGGCTCCAGGAGTAGATTGTCTCAGCCATGAGGTCGTAACTCTTTCCATAACGACAGGCAGTCCTTGAGGAAGGAGGGTGGGTTGCATTCTGATGTGAGTGACTCTGTCCCAGGGCGTGTAGCCAGCTCCCAGCCAGGTGAGAATGCGCTTTCTCTAACCAGCACTGTTAACAGAGTGTGATTCGTATTTCTTATCATTGCAGCTAGTCCCCAGCATCCTATTTCTGCCCGGACACCATTTCTGCCCCTAGCACGTACACCAGATCTTCACGTTGTACACCTTAAATCTATACACCTTTTTTCCCCCCAGTTTTTATTTGTCCATTATAGGAAACCACTTTTCTTCAAATAATTTGCAAAATGAAGAGGGAACTTAGAAATAAAGAGAAATTGAACTGACAGGCCAGTGAATCTCGGGGGCCCTGATTGAGACGGTTAACAAAAAGGAAGGAAGGAAGGGAAGAAGGAAGGAAGGGAGGAAGGAAGGAAGGGAGGGAGGAAGGAAGGGAGGGAGGAAGGAAGGAGGGGAGGAAGGAAGAAAGAAAGAAAGAAAAGAAGCACATTTGGCGTTGATGAAAGTATTGGTGACATGACAGAGATACCTTCATCATGATGGTGAAGAGTTTTAAAGGTATTAAGGTGATGTTAAAAAAGAGTCCTTATCGCGTTTGCATTAAAAAACACTGTATTCACAGGTGCAATAATATGCGCTCTGGAATTTGCTCCAAAATAACGCAGTTGGAGGGAGCGGATGGAGATCAGGGTGAAATGAGGATGAGATCGGGCACACATTGGCAATTGTTGAAGCAAGGTGCTGAGTGTGTGGGGATTCATTAGACAATTTTATGTGTTATTATATTTAAAAGGTTTGTATTGATTCCAGAGGGGAAGGGAGGAGAGAGAAACATCGATGATGAGAGAGAATCATGGATCGGCTGCCTCCTGAACCCCCCACAGGGACCTGAGCCCACAGCCCGGGCCTGTGCCCCGACCGGGAATCGAACCGTGACCTCCCGCTCCATAGGTCGACGCTCCACCGCTGAGCCCCGCCGGATGGGCTGATTTATTTTTGTATGTTTGACATTTTCCATCATGAATGTCCACAGCAAAAAGGTTTTAAAAATAAAAAGGGGGGATCTTCAGGTGCAAAGGAACTGAGTGACGGAGGGGTACCCCTGGGCCGGGAGAGGCCCTCCAGATGCCCCTGCTGTGGCCCATTCCCAGTGGCCGCCAGGGGGCGCCCGAGACCATGGTAACTGACGCAGGCCCAGGAGCCGGGCTGGGCTCTGGGCGGCCTCCCCTCCCTTCTCACCCCCTCGGCAATCTGCTGAGGCTTCACACTCCTCGGAGGTGTCTGGGCACAAACCGGAGAGGCGCATGCGGCCCAGGCCAGGACCAGGATTGCAGGATGTGGCTGGAAACTTGCGGATGACAACGGGATTTTCTTCCTGTTTTCTTATTCTGGGGCCACTTCAGAGACCTGTTTCTTTGGTTTCTGTCCCAGGATTTCTCAAGTCTCCCTGGTGTTTTTTTTTTTTTTAAATTGATTTCTTAGGATATAATTCGCATATACAATTCTCCCATTTAAAGTGCACAAGTCGCCAAAACCCGTTTGGCTCAGTGGACAGAGCGTCGGCCTGTGGAGTGAAAGGTCCCAGGTTCGGTTCTGGTCAAGAGCATGGACCTTGGTTTCGGGCACATTCCCAGTGTGGGGTGTGCAGGAGGCAGCTGGTCAATGTTCCTCTCTCATCGACATTTCTCACTCTCTATCCCTCTCCCTTCCTCTCTGTAAAAAATCAATAAAGTATATTTAAAAAACAATAAAGTCGTTTTGAGTACATTCACAGATATGTGAAACATCACCTCCGTAATCGTTAGACTTTTTACCACCTCTAACGGTAACTGTGTACGGTTAGCTGTCACTCATCTATCCCCCCGCCCCCGCCTCAGGCCTGAGCACCCGCCAATCCACTTCCTGTCTCTAGATTTCTCCAGTCTGGACAGTCCCCTGCCTTTGTTTGTTTATCTTTATTGATTTCAGAGAGGAAGGGAGAGGGAGCTTGAAACATCAGTGGTGAGAGGATCATTGATTGGCTGCTTCTTGCATGTCCCCGACTGGGGATTGACCTGGAAACCCTGGCCTTTTCCCCTCACCAAAATCCAACCTGAGACCCGTCAGTCTGCAGGCCGACACTCTACCCACTGAGCCACACCAGCTGGGCTCCCCTGCGGTTCTGATGAGCCAGCAGGCTTCCTTCTATCCATCTGGAGGTGGAACTCTATGGGGGCCCCTCCCTCTGCACGCTGGGCCCAGAACACGGACGTTGCAGATTGCCACTGTAATCTCTGCACTGCCCATGAAACCGGTTTCTCCAAATCAGAGTCTAAAGACTCGGGGTCGCCCGGCCAGTGTGCGTCGAGCGTCGACCTGTGAACAGGAGGTCACGGTTCGATTCCCGGTCAGGGCACATGTCTGGATTGTGGGCTCCATCCCCAGTGGGGGGCATGCAGGAGGCAGCTGATCCATAATCCTCTCTCATCATGCATGTTTCTATCTCTCTGAAATCAATTAAAAAATATATCCTATCTAATAAAAGAGTAATATGTAAATTTGGCCATACCTTCTCTACACCTACCAGCCAATCAGGAACAGATTATGCAAATAAACCCCAACCAAGATGGCTGCCATAACTGAGAGCAGGAGGAAGGTTTGGGTTTCCCCGGCAACAGAGGAAGCCAAGCTTTCTACCTGCCATTGCTGGCCTAGGCCTCTACTCCAGGCTACAAAGTTTAAATTATAAAAGATACAGAAATGGCAGCAGCCACTAAGCTGGAAAGAACAAAGGCTTGGAGGAAGCCAAGCTTTCCGCCTGCTGTTGCTGGCCTAGGCCTCCACTCTAGGCTACAAAGTTTTAAACAGAAATGGCTGTCACCATGGGGCGAGCAGAAGGCTCCAGGCTACAAAGTTTCAATTGTAGAACATAAACTAATCCCAGATCCCAGGGCCTCCGCTTAGGTTGCTGGGGGCGTGGCTGGCCTGCAAACCTCCACAGGGCCCTCGCCCAGGCCGCCCCTCACCCCAAGGGAACCCCCACCCTGATCTGGGACACTCTTCAGGGCAAATCAGCTGGCCCCCACCCATGCACCAGGCCTCTATCCTATCTAGTAAAAGAGTAATTTGCAGATTGACCATCACTCTAACACACAAGAGGGCTGCCCCCATGTGGTCAAAGATCCTGTCCCCATGTGGACACAAGATGGCCACCACAAGATGGCCAGCAGGGAAGGGCTGTTGGGAGGTTCCAGGCCCGCCCTGCAAGGGAGGGCAGTTGGGGGTAATCAAGCCTGCAGGAGAGGGCAGTTAGGGGTGATCAGGCTGGCAGAGGAGGGAAGTTGGGGGCAAACAGGCTGGCAGAGGATCAGTTAGACATACATCAATTAGACTGGCAGGGTAGTGGTTAGGGGTGATCAAGCTGGCAAGCAGAAGTGGTTACGGGTAATCAGGGAGGCAGTCAGGGGCCTAAATGGGTAGTTGGACATCCCTTGAGGGGTCCCAGATTGGAGAGGGTGCAAGCTGGGCTAAGGGACATCCCCTGCCCCCTTCCCTGTGCATGAATTTTGTGCACCAGGCCTCTAGTGTGTGTGTGTGTGTGTGTGTGTGTGTGTGTGTGTATATATATATATATATATATATATATATAATTTTTTACAGAGAGGAAGGGAAAGGGATAGAAAGTCATAAACATTGATGAGAGAGAAACATCTATCAGCTGCCTCCTGCACACCCCCCACTGGGAATGTGCCTGCAACCAAGGTACCTGCCCTTGGCTGGAATCGAACCTGGGACCTCTTAGCCGACGTTCCATCCACTGAGCCAAACGGTTTTGGTAATAAAAATATATTTTATAAAGACTCGGAGTCCACGGCGGTGGATCGCCCCCCGGTCCAGTGCACACAGATGTCACACGCAGGCTGATGAGGCCCTGCCCCCTCCTGCGTGGCCAGGGGACTGTCAGATGGCTCAGCCCCCGAGGAGACAGCCTGGCATCCTCAGACCGGGAGACGAAGTTCCCATGTGACCCAGCAGTTCTGCTCCTCTGCCCGCCGGGTGCGCAGGGTGCGGGGGGCAGAGCCGCGCGTGGGCAGGGAGGAGAGGACACCCAGGCTCAGTGCCCAAACCCAACCTCGTTCCCAGCGTTGTGCCCTTGGCCTTCGCTGGCCCGGAGCCGGCGCCTCAGCCTGCGAGCGGGCCCAGGAGAGGGGCCTGCGCCCTTGGAGCTGAGACTTCTATCCCTCAGCCGGGGAGTTTCCTCCGCCGATGGCCTTGGAGGGCATTTTGAGGAGAAAAGGCAATGAAAGTGATGAAGAGCCCTAACCGGTGTGGCTCAGCGGATAGAGCATCAGCCTGCAGCCTGAGGGGTCCCAGGTTCGATTCCGGTCAAGGGCATGTACCTTGGTTTCGGGCACCTCCCCATTTAGGAGGTAGCTCATCGATGTTTCTAACTCTATCCTTCTCCCTTCCTCTCTGTAAAAAGTCAATAAAATATATTTTTAAAAAGTGCTGAAGAGGCTGGAGGGCCTGGTCCTGAGGAGGACGGACAGCAGCTGGGCCGCCCAGTGGGGAGAGCCAGCCCCCCCCGCCCCCCGGGGGCTGTGCAGGTCCAGATGGGAGACGCGGGGGAGCCTGGGAGGACGCAGGAGAGGAGTGGGGTGGTTTTATGGACGGGAATGCAGGCTGGGGGTCAGGCCTGTGTCTGGGCAGAAAGCCTGGTCCGGAGAGGGACAGTGCCGGGCGGCCGGCTCCTGGCTGGACACCGGACGTGTCACCAGATCAGAGTCGTCGGGGCTGTTCTGTGGAGTGGCCACCCCTCCCCGGGCCCACGCCTCGCCTCTCACAAGTCTGTTGGAAATGCTGTCCCGGTTTGCAGTCCAGGTTGTGGGGGTGTGGCCGGGCGCCTGGGAGGAGCCCTTTGCAAAGGGGAGCAGAGGGTGTGGTCGGCAGCTAGCACCTGTGTCCTCGGGAGCCAGCGCTGGACCAGGGACCAGGCAGCGGGTGCTCCCCGAGTAACCAACGGGTGCTGGTGGTCCAAGCTGGGCCAACTTGTTGGTGCCTCCCTCCCTCCCTCCCTTCTTTCCTTCCTTCCTCCCTCCCTCCCTCCCTCCCCTCCTTCCTTCCTCCCTCCCTTCTCTTCCCTTTCCTTCCTCCCTCCTTCCCTCCCTCCCTCCCTCCCTCTCTTCCTTCCTCCCTCCCTTCCTTCCTCCCTCCCTCCCTTCTTTCCTTCCTTCCTCCCTCCCTTCCTCCCCTCCTTCCTTCCTCCCTTCCCTTCCCTTCCTCCTTCCTTCTTCCTTCCTTCCTTTCCTCCCTCCCTCCCTCCCTTTTCTTTCTTTCTTTCTTTCTTTCTTTCTCTCTCTCTCTCTCTCTCTCTCTCTCTCTCTCTCTCTCTCTCTCTTCTTTTTCTTTTGAGATTCCTCACCTGAGGAATATTGTCCATTAGTTTCTATTTTTTAAATATATTTTATTGATTTTTTACAGAGAGGAAGGGAGAGGGATAGAGAGTCAGAAACATCGATGAGAGAGAAACATCCATCAGCTGCCTCCTGCACATTCCCACTGGGGATGTGCCGCAACCAAGGTGCATGCCCTTGACCGGAATCAAACCTGGGACCTTCTAGTCCGCAGGCCGACACTCTATCCACTGAGCCACACCAGTCAGGGCAGAACCACCGCTTTTGAATGTCAACTTCCACTCATTCATCCCTTCTGTTAAGAAGAAGAAGCAACAGGCCAGAATGGAGTCGCTGTTGCTCAGCCGCGCCTCCAAACCCAAACGTAGTGCCCGACCCAAACGCAGTCTCTGCCTCTCCCAGGAGTGGCATTCGAACCAGGCCGTCCGCCGCTCCTGCCCAGCCCCGGCCAGGTGATCCGCCACAAGACCCCCACCTTCCCCGAGGAGAGGCCTCCTTGACTAAAACGATCCCCTCTTAACTTATTTCTTGTTGTTAATCCTCATTTGAGGATATTTTCCCGTTGATTTTTGGAGAGAGAGTGTGTGTGTGGAGGTGGTGGTGAGGAGAGGAGAGAGGAACATCAATGTGAGAGGGACACACTGATGGGTTGCCTCCCACCCAAGCCCTGCCCTTGACCGGAATCAAACCTGGGACCCTTCAGGCCGTGGGCCGACACTCTGTCCACTGAGCCAACCCGGCGAGGGCTGCCCCTAACCTCTCGGTCCCCCCCCCTCTGCCCACAGAACTGGAGCGCCCTGTGGCTGCTGGGTGGGAGGCTGCCCCACTCGAGTTGCTTAAAAGCCAATTCCATCTTCACATCATTCACCTGGTGGAGTTTCGTTCTTTTTCGTTGTCACTCCTCACATGAGGATAATTTTCCCCATTGCTTTTCAGAGAGAGTGTGAGGGAAGGAGGGAAGGGGGAGAGAGGGGGGGGGAGAAGGGGGGAGAGGGGAGAGAGAGAGAGAGAGAGAGAGAGAGAGAGAGAGAGAGGGAAATTGCCTGCCTATTGGGAGGCTAGGAGGCCACCTCCCATTGCTGCACTGCAGGAACCCCGGCTCCTGGGGTTCACTCTGGGACCGCAGCAGGAAGCCAGGATTGGGGGTCAATCAACCAACACTGGGTCCCCCCACTGAGCCTGAAACAGGAGGCCCATCCCTTTTTTATTGATTTAGAGAGGAAGGGGGAGGGAGAGAGAGAAACATCATGGATGAGAGAGAATCCCTGGCTGCCTCCTGCACGCCCCCTACTGGCGATGGAGCCCTCAACCTGCGCGTGTGCTCTGCCCTCCTTGTTCACAGGCCAGTGCTCAGCCCTGAGCCGCCGCCCCGGGCAGAGGGCCGTTCTGGTTCGGTCCCAGGGTGGATGGGCTGTTGGACTCCGGGCTGGCGGTGAGTCAGTCCAGGGCGGCTCCACAGCCGCTCCAGGCCCGGCCCGCTCGCTGAGGCTGCTCCCCCCATCGGGGAGAGGAGATTCGGCCGCGGGCCGCCCGGACCGCTCCCTCTGGCAGGTGCTTACAGCCTCGTGAACGTCCAGAGAGACAGCGTCTGCTCCCGGACCAGTGACTGGGGACAGGCACCGACCGGGGAACCAGAGCGGCTCTCCACTGCAGTCCGCAGCCTCCGTCAGGCCTCTCCGGGCAGCCGGGCCCCGAGCCCTCCTGGGTCACTCGGCGCAGCCCCACCCCTCGGCTCAGACCCCGACTGGCATCCGGAGGGCAGCCCCTGCCAGGACCCCAGGGACAGAGAAGAAGGTGCACAGAGGGCTCTTTGCCCCGCCCCTGCCAGCGACCCCTCTGACCTCCGCACACAGACCCAGACACGGAGCCAAAGGGCTGGAGCCAGCTGGCCGGAGGCAGGCAGAGGCACGGGGCAAAGGGGACTCCATCTCACTCACCGGCCTCGGAATCTCCCACCCCCGGAGGGAAAAAACTCAGCTCCTTAGCAAGGAACACAGGGCCCTCCAGTCTGACCCCCGCCTCTCTCCCCCTTCACCCCTGTACCCTCCGCCTCTCACTCAGGAAGTCACCACACACACACACACACACACACACACACACTCACACACACACACACACACACACACACACACACACACACACGATGCTTTTCCCCTGCCTTTGGATCTCTGCTCTTGCTGTCCCCTCTGCATCCCCCTCACCTGGACCCCCAAATGCTTACTCATGGCCTCCGAGGGCCCACACAGCAAGACCACCCGGCGAGGAAGGGCACGAGGGATGAGCCCCCGACAGCCTCTGGGCTGTCATATTTAAACACACGCATGTGGCCGACACCAGTTTGGCTCAGTGGACTGAAAGGTCCCAGGTTCAGTTCCGGTCAAGGGCATGTATCTTGGTTTCGGGCACATCCCCAGTGGGGGGTGTGCAAGAGGCAGCTGATGGATGTTTCTCTCTCATCGATGTTTCTGTCTATCCTTCTCCCTTCTTCTCTGTAAAAACTCAATAAAATATATTCTAAAAAACTAAACACACGCATGCGACCGCTACCATAAGCATTAGGCAGGTTTTGGGCTGGGGGCAGAGACCCCCTTCTCCCCACTGTCAACAGCGGGTGTCAGAGGCGTCCCTATGGGCGGACGCTGCAATGGAGCCCAGCTCTCCCCAGCCCCCACACAGGCAAACGTGGGGGGCCCCAGGAAAGGGAGGGCCCCAGAGTCCAATCTGAGCCAAAGCAAAGCCAGTCACTGAAACATCACTGAAATACGAGAAACTCACCCTTAAACACGGATGCTTGCCTGGACGGAGGCTGCTGGTATGAATGTAAACTCTATCTCTTCGGGAAACATTTGGAAAAGAGGCTCTCTTTCAAAGCCCCGTTCCCAGGCATTTAAAAAAATATATTTTATTGATGTCAGAGAGGGAGGGAGAGGGAGAGAGAGAGAAACACCAATGATGAGAGAGAATCATCGATCGGCTGCCTCCTGCACGCCCCACACTGGGGATCGAGCCCGCGGCCTGGGCGTGTGCCCTGACTGACCGGGCCTGGAACCCTGACCTCTGGTTCAGAGTCAGCTCTCAACCACGGAGTCACACCGGCCAGGCAGCAAGGCCAAAGGCATTTTGTTCATGTGTTCGCTCATTCATTCATTCATTCATTCAATCAACAGACAGACTGAGGCCTTCCGATGGCCCAAGCAGGATGCCGGACAGTGGTGAGTCAGGCACAGACTTGGCCCTGGAGGATCGCGGTTTGGGCGTGTGGGGGTTGCAGAGGGGACACGGACAGATCATTAAAAACAACGTGTAGGCAGGTGCTGCGTCTGAGCCACACACAGGGAGCGCAGCGGGGACGGCTTCTGGCCGGAGGACGGTGGGGCGCTGAGTCAGGGAGGCTTTTTGGAGGAGGTCATGCCTGAATCAAGTGATAAAGGATGAGTAAGCATTTGGGGGTCCAGGTGGGGGGATGCAGAGGGGACAGCAAGAGCAGAGACCGCAAGGCAGGGAAAGCATTGTGTGTGTGTGTGTGTGTGTGTGTTTGTGTGTGTGTGAGTGTGAATGTGTGTATGTGAATGTGTGTGTGTGAATGTGTGTGTGTGAATGTGTGTGTGTGAATGTGTGTGTGTGTGTGTGTGTGTGTGTGTGAATGTGTGTGTGAATTGTGGGGTGACTTCCTGAGTGAGAGGTGGAGGGTACAGGGGTAAAGGGGAGAGAGGCGGGGGTCAGGTCTGGAAGGCCCGTGTTCCTTGAAAAGGAGCTGTTTTTATTCCACCAGGGATGGGGGCATTCCACGGCAGGTGAGTAAAATGGAGTCCCCTTTGCCACACACACTATTGGGGCTCCTTTAGTTGGGTATTCCAGAAACCCAGTGCCAGTTATTTTGAGCACAAAAGGCTGGCCAGCTCTCCAAGGTGAAATGTCTGAGGATGGGTGGCGTCCCCTTCAGGCAGAGCTGGATCCAGGTGCTCGGGCAGCTGGCCTCCCGTTGTCTGACTTCTCCCCGGTGGGGTTCATCCTCGGGTGGGCACTCCTGGCCTGGAGGCAGTGGTGGCTGCCGGCAGCTCCAGTCTGCTGTCGGGGCGCCCAGGGAAGACACCTGAGCATTCTTTAAATCAGTGTCAGCTGAATCTGAGGTGCCAGACAGAGCCCCGTCTTGGAAACACGTCCACCAAAAGGACTGGATGCGTTATCAGTACTGACTTTTAACTTGCTCCAGGTGTCGGGGGGAGGGCCTTGAGATGTAGATTCAGCCAAGCCCCGGGAATGAGGGAATGGGTGGGGCCTGGGCCCACTTAAGCTCCTTTGGTTTTAAGTCTTTTCATGTGAAACCCCTTTCTGTTTTAATATAAGCAAACACGCTGCATTTGGGTGGGAATTCTGTCTCTCCATCAGAGAGCAGAGATGCCACCCGGCCCCCCCTTTATTTCTACTTCTGTGTCGTCTGTTCCTTTCTATTACTTCTCAACCCCCAGCTCCTCCACTCAGTAACTGGCCCCACTCTTCTTTCTACGCTGGACGTGGGAAAGAGAGCAAACCCCCCACAGTCTCCCATTCTGCAGATTTAGCAGGCCAAGCTAGCACAAGTCCTGTGCTGCTCTTATTGACTGGGGTTGAGTCACAAGCCCATCCCTGAACCAATCAAGGCCCGGGTCATGTGCCCGCCCCTGCGAGCAGGGGGTGGTGCAGCCACGTGGATTGAGGAAGGGGGTTGGGGTGACTTCCCCAAAGTAAAATGCAGGCGCCGTGATCAGGAGAAGGGGAAATGGGGTGAGGGAGTAGGTAAAAGCAACAGACATCGAGTCACATGCACATTGCAAGACCCCATTTACCTGAAATGTCCGGAGCAGGCCATTCCGAAGGTCGGGGGAGCTGTCGGTGGTGGCCAGGGGCCGAGAGGAAGCGGGACGGGGAGTGACGGTTGAGCGGGTGATGACAATGTTTCGGAACCAAACAGACGTGGTGGGTGCCCAACACTGAACCGCTAAACACCACGGAACTGTTCACTGCACAGCAGTTGATTTTACCGCACAGGAATCTCACCGCCATAAAAAATGAAGACATGCCACACGTCCCCACCAAGATCCTGGGGTGTGCTGGGCCGTGCCACTCCTCCCTCCTCCTCCTCCTGCTGCTCTCTCCCTTCTCCATCTCAGGGGACCGGGCAGTTTGGGGCGTGGCCACGCAGGTCCGCCTCCCACTGCCGGGGCTGGAGCCCTGGTGGCCGGTCCAGAGGCTGAGCTCCTGTGTGGATGGAGTGCCAGGGGGTGCCAGGCACGTCCTGTCTGCCAGCTGCGCCCTCCCACCACCCTCGCAGGGTGCCCATTGCAGCCCCAGGCCGGCGGGAGCACCGGGAGGGAGGGCTTTCCCTCATCACTTGGCACAGGGATGCGCACTTGACCCATCGTGAGAACAGGCCGGGCTTGGGGGAAGCTGGCACTGCGGTGGCACGGGAGAAAGGGTTTGGCTCACGCTGGGCCTTTCTGAGCCCGCCAGGCTGGGGTTTGGCAGAGCCAGGCCGCCCGGGGCTCTCCCCGAGGGAGCACACAGGCTGCTTCAGGGCCGGAGGCCGTGTCCAAACCCTCTTCCTTGGCTGCGCGCAGCAGCTGCTGCGGCCACGAGGACTCCTGGTGCCCGAGGGCTGGACGCCGGCACAGGGGCCATCCCTCCGGCTCTCTGCTCCTCCCTGGAGCTGGGACAGGCTGACCTGCGCCCGGGGTCAGGTCTCAGCGGACGGTTCGGGATTCTCAGGACGGGGTCCTGGGCCTGCTGTATGGCAGACCCTGGCTCTCCCCTCTCCCACCTGCCATGGGGTCGGGACCTCTTGGAGCGATGTCACCCTCCCCCCTGCTCCCCCCTTGGTGGTGGGGGCAGTTGGAGCACAACTAAAGTGAGAGAGGCTGAGCTTCCCCCTCCTGCCTGGAGGGTGGGGAATGCCTGCGATGCTGGTTCTGGCAGACAGTGTGCAGGTCCTGGCACCGAGGCCTGCGTTTGAACCCTGATTCCACTCCTTACCAGCCCAGGGACTAACCGCTTCACTTCACCGGTCCCCAGCGTCCTCATCTGTAAAAGAGGAGCCCCCCCCATTCGTGCCCACGCAGACCCTCAACATGTGGCCTGCTTTGGAGCTAGGGACTTGGCAGAGACAGTTAGTTAAGGATCTTCAGGCGAGACCACCCCAGACTTTGGGTGTCCTTACGGGAAAAGGGGAGACACACACAGGCCACGAGGGATGGAGCGGAGAGGGGGTGACGTGGCCACAGCCAAGGCGGGGTGCACCCACCGGTCTGATCTCCCGCTTCCGGCTTCCGGAGCTGTGAGAGGGCGGGTTCCTGCGGCTCTAACCCAGCCAGGTTGTGGTCATTTGTGATGGGCAGCCCCTGGGAACGAAACAGAGGGTGGATACCGCCTAAAGCTGTGGTCGGCAAACTGTGGCTCGCGAGCCACATGCGGCTCTCTGGCCCCTTGCGTGCGGCTCTTCCACAAAATACCACGGCCTGGGCGAGTCTATGTTGAAGAAGCGGCGTTAGAAGAAGTTTCAGTTTAAAAAATGTGGCTCTCCAAAGAAATTTCAATCGTTGTGATGTTGATGTTTGGCCTGTGGACTGATGAGTTTGCCGACCACTGGCCTCAAGCATCTGAGACACCGCACATAGCAGGTGCTCCATGTACAGCCGCTGTCATCACTGTGCTGGGCGTGTCGAAGGAGCAACCCCAGCCCACACCCTGCACTGTCTCATCCCACAGCCCCCAGCTGCCCGAGGCTGGAGCCCTGGAAGGCTGCCTGGAGGCAGCGAGAACAGGGAGTCGCCCGGGAAGGCGGCTGCAGGCAGAGGCTGAGGGCTGCAGGAGGAATGCTCCCGCCATGAATCACGCAGCAGGCCCTCAGCGGCGGCCGCACAGCCGTGACCTAATGCTGGCTGTCACTTACTCAGGGCCCCTCCCAGCTCCGCCTGATGCTTCAGCGCTGCCCAGAGGAGCTGTCCCCGCCCGGCTGTGCTCCCCTCCCCGGTGTGCGCAGCAGGGCCAGCAGACCCCCCTGGCCAAGGCCTTCCCAGAGGCTTGTGATGCGATGCGTCCAGAACGGGCGAGGACAGTGGTCGGCAAACCCATTCGCCAACAGAGCCAACTATCAACAGGATAACGATTGACATTTCTTTGGAGGGCCACATTTTTTCAACTTAAACTTCTTCTAGCACCACTTCTTCAACACAGACTGGCCCAGGCCATGGTATTTTGTGGAACAGCCACACTCAAGGGGCCAAAGAGCCACATGTGGCTCGAGAGCCGCAGTTTGCCGACCTCGGGGCTAGGCGGAAACCCTGGGCTGCTCTGCTGTGTCTGCGCGGACAGGGCGGGGATAAGCTCCAAAGGGGTTTGTTTGCTCCCAGGCTGGACGCTGCACAGATCACGGCTTACAGGAGGGGAAACTGAGGCCCGGAGGAGATAAGGGCTTGCTCTATGCTTCCAGGTCAGAGAGCTCCTCTGCGACAGAGTCAGGGTTGGCTTTGAGGCTGACCTTGGGCAAGGTCACAGATGCTACCCCCGGGCCAGTGCTCTCTTCCCGGCTGCTGGGACCTCCTCTCCTGCACCCCGTCTCTGGGTGTGGCCCCGAGTCAGGGCATCGTGGCTCCTGCCCAGGGAGACCACCTCCCGGGGGCGCACAGGGCTACGGACCGCAGTGAGCGCAAGAGACCCCCCCTCCAACCCCTGTGTCCACCGCCCTTGGGGATGGAGAGAGCTTCCCCAGGCCCTGGGTGTGGGGCCTTGGCCACAGTTGCCAGAGGACTCCTAAACAGGACATGGAGCGTGGAGGATGGGTCCCTGAGCCCCCAGGGTGCCTGCAGCCCCCCACCTGTCCTGCATCTCCCGGGGAGAGAGAGCTACCCCCTTCCCTGCCCAGGACCTTCGATGGGGGACCTCGAGCTGCGGGCGGGGCCACAGCGAGCTCTTCAGACCTCCTGCTTATTTTCTTTTGCCATCATGACCCGAAGCCAATATTTAAAGGTTACCAAGGCAACAGCCCAAATCTCCCAGCCCTTGGCCCCCCTCCAGCCCCACGGGATGGGGATGAGGGCATGAGGGGGAACAAGAGAGTGAGTCAATCGCCCCCCGCCCCCAACCACCTGGGAAAACAGTGACCGCAAACCGGGCTGCAGCCGCTCCTGCCGGCGCTGTGTGCGCTCCTGCGACTCAGCACTTTCCACGCGAGGCCTCGGTCCCCTTTTCCTTCGTTTCTGCCGTTATCGCTGGAGCCCGCAGAAAACCTTATGTGGCTTCCAAGCGTTTTATTGGCGCTTAATCTACATGAAGAGCATGTGCAAACCGTACGTGCAGAATCTCCCCCCCCTCGCCCCAGGCTGAGCTCACCCCTGCACGGGCACCAGGTCCACAAGCAGCACAGGGCAGCCCCGGAGCCCCTGTCCCCACCCCCCAGCGGTCCCCAGGCCTCGTAGCCGCTCCCGCAGGGTAACCAGGGTCCTGGTGGCTCACAGCGCAGCGCAGTGTGGCCGGTTTCTGTGCTTCCCGTACGCGGACCCTCACCACGTTCTCTCCTGGGTTGAGGCCAGCAGCGCTTTTAGTTTCCGGGAGCCCCGAGGGCCCTTCCCACCGCCAGCTCCGGGAGGAGCCGACAGAGCCGACCGGAAGGCACCTGCCTGTCCCATGGGCCTTGTGGTGTCCAGACGGGGGCCGGGAGGCACGCACAGGAGGGTGTGTGTGTGAGGGTTTGATTTCTCAAAAAGGCCCAGCATTCCTCTTCCTGTGCGGCAGAACCGGACTTCCCCGGCTCGTCTCCACCCGACGCACAGGGAAGGGAAAAGGTGGGGGACCCCGCGCCGTGTGAAGGCCCCAGGGAGGCCTCAGAGCCCTGGCTTCTCCCGCAGGGGGCCGGGCTCTCACCCCTCCGCAGGCCGGGGGACCTCCCCACTGAGGGCTGGCTCCAGTGCCCGTGGTTATGCTCGGTCGGTGCGGCCAGGGCATGCCGCAGCGCCCGGTGTCCCCGTGGTGTGGGGGGCCTGGCCCTGCCGGGCAGGGTTCTCACCTCCTCTGGCCCAGGATCGGGGAGGGGAGCCGTTGCCGGGGCTTTACACCCTCTTGGACCAGGAGTCTCAAACTCCCCCAGAGAAGGACCGGCGTCCGACAGCCGGTGAGCACGGCTGGCGCACTAGCCACTGAGCCACACCAGCCAGAGTTCCGTTTCATTTCTTCCGTCCCCTCGTGGCGTTTCTCTCTCAGATGCGGGACAGGCTCCTTACGGAGCTGGACTGGAATGTGATGCTGTTGCTCACGAGAGCACAGTGCCACACCCCAGTCCTTCCTTTGCGGCCCCCTCCCCGGAGTCCCGGCCCCGGTGCCACCCTCAGGGAGGTGCCGGTCTCTGGAGTGTGTGGGACGCCCCGTCGCCCGCTCCCTGCTCGTCTTCCTCCCTTGGTTCAGTCCGAGGTCACACGGCCTGGGCTCCGTCTCGCAGGAAGCTCTCAGGACCGCGGGGCCCAGCAGCCTCATTCTGGCATAAGTCCCCCCTCTAACCCCCCCCCCCCGCCCCCGCTATGGACCTACGCCCTCGCCCCAATGCTCTCTCCACCCGGCAGGAAATCCTTGGTCTCAGCTCCTCTTACTCCAGCGAGATCGCCAGGATTGCTCGTCCGTTACCCGCCCCCCCCCGCCCCCCCCCCCCCCGCCCGGCCCGGTCAGCTCCTCCGTAGCCAGCTACTGGGTGGCCAGCGTCCTCTGCCCCGGGGGTCACCAAGCTCATCTGGCCAGAGGGTCCCCGCTGCCAGGAGGCCACCGGGAGGGCGAGTGCGACTTCCACAGCAGACGGTGTGTTTGGGCTCCTGTAGGGGCCGGCGGGCTCGGGGAGGGCGGGACAGCCCCCCCCGACCCCCCCCCCGCAGAGGCACGTGTGGAACCGCGCCGGCAGGCTCCCGGGGATTTATGAGCTGTCACCAGCCTCGGAGCAGCCTTCCTGCCGCTCCCTTTCCTCCGCTCATTCCTCGCTCTCCTTCCTTCCTTCTTTTTAACAACCTGGCTGCATAGTCCCTCTGAACCGAACCGTCTGTTCCAGCCCCCAGGAGCGCTGACACAGGCGGTGAGGACCGGAGTGCTCTGGGCTGGCGCCTCCCGGAGGCCCGGGGAGAAGGGCAGGGTCCCCGGGGGGGGGGGGGGGGTACGCATCGGGCAGCGCCCTTCGGGGCCTGAAGTTGCCTGTGCACAGCGGAGGGGGTCCCAGGGCCGAGGCAGGGACAGCACAGGCTCGGGGTCCCCATCCGTCGGGCTCACGATCCAGGATCCTTGGCCCGAGCTCGAGGACCGAGGAGCCGCTGGGAAACAGCTCCCAACAACCCGCAGCCAGCGCCTAGGTGACGGGAACGGGGAGTGTGCCTGCGAACAGATTTCGGCCGCCCCTTCCAAGACGTTAGTAATTCAAGCAGCAGCCAGCGTAGCGCTGACTTGGGAAGCTATGAAACGGCGTATAACTATGTTCTTCTCACAGCTTTCATCGTTGGCTCGCCGGGCTCCGCGCGCCGTCGGCCACCGAATCACGAACAGAGGGGGACGCGGCCATCTGGCGCGCAGGCCTCCGCACCATCTGTCAGCTGTTCTGGGGCCCCTGCCTGGGCCAGGGGTCCCCAGGCTCGATACACGCGCTGGGCCCAGCAAACCTGGATGGCGAATCCCACCCAGCCACGCCCTGAGGCTGCCGTGTGCCCCTAGGAGAGAGATTAAAAAAAATTTTTTTTTTAACTTGGCGGGCATGGCTCAGCGGTTGAGTGTCAATCTATGAACCGGGAGATCACAGTCCGGGCACAGGCCCAGGGCTGTGGCTCCGTCCCCAGAAGGGGGTGTGCAGAGGCAGTCAATCAATGATTCTCTCTCATCATTGATGTTGATCTCTCTGTCCCTCTCCCTTCCTCTCTGAAATCAATTCAAAAATGACCCTATCTAATAAAAGAGTAATATGCAAATTGACCTACTTTCGCTACACCACCAGCCACGTCCACAACCATACCCACCAGCCAATCAGGAGCTGGGGCAGGGCCGAGGCGGCCCGGGGTCCTTGGGGGCAGAGCCACGGCAGCCAGGGCCCTGGAGGGGGAGGCCGAGGTGGCCTGGCCGAGGGGGGCAGGGCCAAGGAGGCCCGGGCCCTGGGGGCGCAGAGCCCCTGAGGGCTCCCAGTATGTGAGAGGGGGCAGGTTGGGCTGAGTGATCTCTCACCCCCAGTGCACGAATTTCATGCACCGAGCCCCTAGTGTGTGTGTGTGCATGCATACATACATACTAGGGGCCCGGTGCACAAAATTCGTGCACTGGGAGTGGGTGATTCCCTCATCCTAACCTGCCCCCTCACATTTACTGGGAGCCCTCAGGAGATGTCCTACTGACTGCTCACCCCTGGCCTGCCCAAGGCTGAAAGCCTCTGGCCTTGGGCACCCAGCCGTCGCCATGTTTGGCTCTGTCCCCCCCTCCCAGCACCCCTCTTGGCCCCGGCCTTAACCCTGGCGGCCGAATGCTCACCAGCTGGCTCCACAACAGCTCCTGATTGGCTGGTGGGCGTGGCTTGATCGGAGGCACGGTCAATTTGCATATTACTCTTTTATTAGATAGGATATATATACAAAACATGTTTAATGTAATTTATTTATTTTTGGTGGTAAAGGGGTGGGAAGAGAGAGATAGCAAGAGGAACCACCCTGTTTTCCTGGGACTGAGAGGGTCCCAGGCTCCGGGGCGTTACCCTCTCAATCTGGAGAAGTCCCAGGCCAACCGGGATGAGTCAGTCTCCTTAGTGGGGTGGGGGATGTGCACAGAGCAGGGGAAAGTCCAGCATCCAATGGCAGCATGGGAGACTTGCCCTAACTCCCTGCTAACCCCTGGGAAAATCGCCTAGCTTCTCCAGGGCTAATCTAGAACAGGAATAGATTGGACTACTTGGGGGAGATGAAGTTCAACAGCCTACAGGCCAGGCGGGTAATCTGATAGTGAAGGGGGCAGGTGTGAGGGCACAGGTGGTGGTGGAGGGGTGGGCAAGCAGATCTGGACACGAGGTTCCTTTCCTCACTAGCCCATCACCACCAGGTCGGGGGTGAGCCCAGCCTGCCAGACATCTGAGTTTTAAAAGGAATTTTGGTGAAAACTCCCACATTCTGAAATGTTGGCTCACTTATTAAGACATCCCGTATGGGCCACACAACCACATCTGCCTGCCACAGTGGCCGCTGGGCCTCTGGGCACTGGTTTGCCACCACTTGACTTCGTCTGTTTCCACCGTCAATGATTTTGCAAACCCAGGCAGCCAGCCCCTCAGCCATTTGGAAATTAATTACTTGGTTTACTCTGAGGGAGAATAAGCAAATATATACACTGAGTGGCCAGATTATGATGATCTCTGAATGCATAATAATCTGGCCACTCAGTGTATATCTTATATAATAAAAGGCTAATATGCAAATTGTCCCTTCCACCAGGAGTTTGACCAGCAGGCAGGGCGGCAACTGCCCACGTCTCCTCCCCCTGCCAGGCTGGCCAGACCCCACCCACGCATGAATTCATGCACCGGGCCTCTACTCTAATATACTCTATTATACACACACACACACACACACACACACACACACACACACACACTGAGTGGCCAGATTATTATGCGTTCAGAGATCATAATAATCTGGTCACTCAGTGATTTCAGGAATTAAAACATATTAATTCTAAGAAGCAATTTCCGCAGAGTGTCCCAGGCCTGTATTTTTATCTAATTATTCAGGTGCTGTAGATGCAATACTTTTAAGATGTCCGCTATGGCATGGGTGAACCCTGACAACATTACGCTGAGTGAAAGCAGCCAGGCCTGGAAGGCCTCATGTCGGAGAGTCCGTTGATGTGAAATGTCCAGAGCCGGCAAATTCATAGAGACAGAGAGTGGATGAGCGGTTGCCAGGGACTAGGGGTCAAGGTCAGAGTTTCTTTTAGGGGTGAAGAAAATGTTCTGTAATTGGATAGTGTTGATGGCCACACAGCCTTGTGAATATTCCAGAAACCACTGAACAGGACGCTTTAAAATGGAGACTTTCATGGTATGTGACTTCTATCTCAATTTTTGTGGTTTTTTTTTCTTTTTTACTGATATCTCCGTTTTAAACTAGACGTTTGAGATGTCAGTTCTTCCCAGATTAATTTATAGAGTTTATGCAATCCCAGTCAAAATGTCAGCAGGCTTTTTCTTTTTCTTTTTTTTTTTTTGCATAGAAACAGACAGACTGATTCTGAAATTACTAGGAAGTGCGAAGGGTGCAGATTAGCCCAAGAGCTTTGGAAACAAAGAGCAAAGGAGGAGGAGGTCTCACACAGTCTGATTTCAGGGATTTAGAGCTACGTAATGGAGATGGGGTGGCGCTGGTGTAAGAAAGGCAAACAGGTCAATGGAACGAAACGGAGAGCCCAGAAATAGGCCTACACAAATACGGACAACAGATTTCCAACACAGGTTCGAAGGCAAGTCAGTGGAAAAAGCATCGTCATTTCAACAAATGTTCTGGGACAACTGAATACACCCCCCCCCACACACACACACAACACAACACCCCCCACCCCAAAAAAGGACCTTGATCCATATTGGCATCATATAAAATATCAGCCCCAAATAGACATACATGTAAAACCAAGTCATATAAAACTTTTAGGAGAAAACCCAGGAGAAAGCCTTAACGTTGGTTCAGGCAATGCATTCCCAGCATGCCACCATGAGCACAGCCATAAAAGAACAAATTGATAGAAATTGGACTTAATTCAAATGAAAACCTGTTTGTTTGTTTTTTAACACATTGTTAAGAGACTGAAGACAGGCCACAGACTATTTAAAATATTTACAAATCATATATATGATCTAATAAAAGAGCAATATGCAAATTGACCACACCTCCGCTATGCTCACAGGCCATGCCCACCAGCCAATCAGAAGCTGGGGTGGAGCCAGCCATTGCTAAGGCGGGGGGGGGGGGGGGGCGAGACAAGGTGGGGGCGGCGACCACGGGGCTCCAAGGGCAGAGCTGAAGCGGCCAGTGGCAACGCACTCACAGGCAGATTAGGCTAAGGCCTGGACCGGAGCTGAGGCTCCCGGAGGCAAGCACACAGCTCCTGGGGGTGGAGTCAAGGTGGCAATAGTAAGCACACAGCCCCTGGGGGCTTAGCCAAAGTGGAGGCGGTGATCACGGGGTTCCAGGGGCAGAGCCAGAGTGGCTGCTGCTGCCTTGGCTCCACCCCCGGGAGCTGTGCACTCGCTACCGGGTGCCTCAGCTCTGGTACAGACCTTAGCCCCATCTCCACAGCTCCTGGGGGTGGAGACAAGGTGGTGACAGTGCGAGGCCCTGAGGCCGGGCAGTTGCAGGCAGCCAGAACTAAGGCCTGGACTGGAGCTGAGGCACCCAGCGGGGACCTCATGGCCCCCTGGTGGTTGAGGCTAAGGCCGGAGCTGAGCAGAGCAGGTCAATGGCCGGGTGCCCAAGGCCTAAAGCCTGGGCCAGAGGCAGAGGCTTTAGGTCTTGGGCAGACTGGGGGTGAGTGGTCAGTAGGACATTCCATGAGGGCTCCCAGTATGTGTGAGGGGGCAGGTCGGGCTGAGGGATCACCTTCCCCCAGTGCACGAATTTTGTGCACTGGGCCCCTAGTATATGATAAAGGAGTTGTAATTAAAATATATAAAGAACTCTGAAAAGTTAATTATAAGAAAACTCCATTTAATATGTTTTAAAATATATCCTATATAATACAAGCCTAATATGCTTCGTGTCCGACCATTCATTCAACCGTTCAACCAGTCGCTATGACATGCACTGACCACCAGGGGGCAGATCCTCTGACCTGTAGGTTAGCTTGCTACTGGGGTCCGGCCTATTGGGACTGGGCAAGACAGGCCAGACACGCCCTGGAGCCCTCCTGTGGTCACTCCCCATCCCTGATCATGCAACAGTGGGGTCCCTTGGGCTGGCCTGCACCCTCTCGCAATCCGGGACCCCTCAGAGGATGTTGGAGAGCCGGTTCAGCCCGATCCCCACCAGCTAAGCCGAGGGACCCTACCGATGCACAAATCCGTGCACCGGGCCTCTAGAATATACTATATAATATTGATTTCAGAGAGGAAGGGAGAGGGAGAGAGAGAGAGAAATGTCAACGATGAGACTTATGGATCAGCTGCCTCCAGCACATCCCCTACATTGATCAGGCAATCTGGACCTGCGCCTTCTTTGGGAATCGAACCCTGACCTCCTGGAACCATGACCTCCTGGTTCAAGGGTCAACACTAACCACTGAACCACACTGGCCGGGCAAGAAAACCCACTGAAAAACAGCCAAATGTTTGAACAAACAAACAGATGCTCATCTTGTTTAATAAGCTACATGTTCCTTTCTGGATGGCCCATGCCCATATGAGAAAACGCTTTATTAGCCTCTAGGGAAACGCACACAAAACCACCTGCGGTATCGCCGCACAGCGCGCAGCGTGATTCAATGAGGAGGGCTGGCCCTGCCTCGGCTGCAAGGACAGGAGCCCCCGGGACGCTCCCGCCTCGCTGGTGGGAGCACCAGTAGTTCGGCCGCTTGGAAACCAGCTTGGCAGCTTTTGCAAAAGTTAAACGCAGCGCCCTCTTTGGCAGCACACATGCTCACATTGGACGACGCAGAGAAGATTGGCATGGCCCCCACGCAAGTGTTCGTGTTAAAAAAAAAATTAGACACACAACAGCCGATTGACCCGGCCACTCTACTCCTCAACATTTACCTTGAAGAAAAGGAAATACATATTCACACAAAGATTTGCACGGGAATGTTCCATAGGAACATAGCTTACAATGAGCAAAACTGGAAAAAAACCCAACGCCCACCCAACAGAAGAAAGGGTGAGCTGTGGTGTATCCATAGCATGGACCGTCGCTCGCGAGAACAGGGAGTGGACGCTGCTGGTGCAGCAGCGTGTGCCTCTCACAACAACCACACGGAGCGAAGTCAGGCAGACAGGGCCCGCCCGCATTAGTCTGCTCCGCAGCCGAAACCCAGCACCGCGCACCAGTGGCTTGAACAACAGAAACTGGGTTTTCTCACAGTTCTGGAGGCTTTCTATAATCATGTCTGACAAGCACATTTTAATTTATTTTTATTTTTAAAAAATATGTCATTAATCTTTTACAGAAAGGAAGGGAGAGGGATAGAAAGTCAGAAACATCGATGAGAGAGAAACAGCGATCAGCTGCCTCCTGCACACCTCCCCACTGGGGATGTGCCCGCAGCCACGGTACATGCTCTCGACCGGAATCGAACTCAGGACCCTTCAGTCCACAGGCCGACGCTCCATCCACTGAGCCAAACCAATTTCAGCTTATTTTTTTTATTGTTCTCACCCGAGATTAGAGAGAGGAAGAGAAAGAGGGGAAGGGAGGGAGAGAAATGTGAGAAAGAATCAGTTACCTTCCGTAATGCTACCTGATGGGGACTCGAACCCCCAACCTTTCCTGTAGGGCTTCCTTCCCTGAGACCTGTGGGCGGCACCTGGGACCACGAGGCTGGAGTCCCCACAGCCGTCCGGCTTTGTGATCCCAGGCCTGGTCTGTGCCTCTCCCCCAGGATCAGCCCCACCTCGCCCCTGCGCCCGAATCTAAGTGAGATCTCCCCAGATGGGAACCCGTCAGCCCCGGGTTGGCCGAGGGGGGGCCGGAAGGGCCTCATGCAAAGCCGTGGACCTGGGGCTGGCAGAGGCTGAGGAGTTGGCCACCGAGGGAGGCGGGGCGCAGTCCTCCCGGGAAGCCCAGGCTGGTGCTCCCACCCGCTCTCGCCAGAGGGCGCCACACTCCTCCTCTACGGCCGCCTGGGCTGGCTGCCGGGTTCAAGGCCTCAGGTCAGCCGCTCTTCACAGACGGCTTGTAGGCTTCGCCGTTTCCTCCCGGGGAACCTGCCGGCTTCACGGGAAACACAGCTGGCTGGACAGCAGCTCTTCGGTAAAAGAACCAGTTTTTAAAAAATATATATTTTATTGATATCTTACAGAGAAGAAGGGAGCTGGATAGAAAGTTAGAAACATCGATGGGAAAGAAACATCGATCAGCCGCCTCTTGCACACCTCCTACTGGGGGGGATGTGCCTGCAGCCAAGGTACGTGCCCTTGACCGGGATCGAACCCGGGACCTTTCAGTCTGCAGGCCGATGCTCTATCCACTGAGCCAAAAGAACCAAGTTTTGGATTGAACAGCCGCAGGAGTCCCCATTCCCCTTTAGACTCCAGAGTAATCTCCCCCACTCCAAGGGCAGCACCCGCCCTCCCTGGGGTCCAGAGGGGTACGGAGGTGCTGGGACGGTGGGTGCGACCACGGGCCTTGCTCTGAAGCCGATGAGACAGATGCTGCTGGTCCCGGCGCAGCTGCTCGGCCCGGAAACCAGGGGGACATCGCCTTTCCCGGTGCCGCTGGTCAGATCAGGATGCGGGTGGGATGCCCTCGGCCATGAGGGCCTGGGCATGTGCCCCTGCCACGCAGACCGGGAGGTCTGGCCAGCTCCCCGTCAGGGTGCCCCACTAGGGAAACCTGCTCCGATATTTGGGGACGCCCAGGCTCGGAGTCCCGAGGGCGTGAGAGGTGAAGAGCTGAAACAGGTGTGGCTCCGTGGACAGAGCGTCAGCCTGTGGTCTGAAATGTCCCGGGTTTGATTCCGGTCAAGGGCACGTACCTCAGTTGCGGGCACGTCCCCAGTGGGGGGTGTGCAGGAGGCGGCCGATCGACATTTTTAATTCTCTGCCTGTCTCTCTTCCTCTCTGTAAAAAATCAATAAGATGTATTTTTTGAAAAAGAAGTCAGACTAGCCTTCACACCCGCTTTTCTTTCACCGGGCCTTGCACTTGGCCTTGGCTGTGCCGGACCTTTCTAGATAGAACTGCCGAATAGGCTGTGAGCCGCTGAGTTTCTGGTCTGAAATGGGTTTTTCTGCCGGATTTCTCGAAGGGGACTCCATGGCGTCCTGCGGGTCGGCGGGCTGCACTCTCGGGCTGGCTCTGCGCCGCTCCTGTCAGCTACCACGTCCCTCGCTCACTCCTGCCTCCGGGCGCAGAAGAGCTTCACAGTCACCAGACTCGGGGCGGCAGAGACGCGGCGGCACCGGGAGGAATCTGGCGGATCTGTGACCAGAGGCTTTTAAAAGTGTGGTAACCAAAGCATCGTGGCACTGGCACGTGGCCAGGCACACAGACCAGGGACAGGAGCGAGCGCCCAGGAGAGACCCCACGGCTTATGGTCCGTTGACAGCTGACCAAGGAGCCGAGACCGGTGTGGCTCAGTGGATGGAGCGTCGGCCTGCGGACTGAAAGGTCCTGGGTTTGATTCCGGTCAGGGGCACCTGCCCGGGCTGTGGGCTCCGTCTAGGGTGGGGCATGTGGGAGCCAGCCAACCGATGATTCTCTCTCATTATTGTTGTTTCTCCCTCTCTCCCCCTTCCTCTCTGAAATCAATACAAATATATTTTTAAAAACATATACGTGAGTCCTGGCTGGTTAGAGCACTGGTTCGCAGACCAAAGGGCTGCGGTTTGATTTCTAGTCAAGGGCACATCTGTTGTGGGTTCCTCCATCGTGGGAGAGGCAACCAATCGCCTCTCTCTCTCTCCCTCTCCTCCACTACAGAAATCAATAGAAAAAACATCCTTGGGTGAGGATTATATATATATATATATATGAAAATGGTTAATGAGAGGCCCAGATATATTTATTCTCAGAGCCCGGCCCATTTCGTTCCCAAGGTCTGCCAACAAAGTCCCCCCCCCCCCGGGGGGGCCATTTGAATGGGTGTCGGTCAGGTGGAGGGAGAGACTCCCCCAGAAGGGACACCATCAGGCAGCCTCTCCTTCCATTGGCCCGGCCCCGGCCCCGGCGCCCCCCCTGCGGAGAGCATCGCCAGGTCAGCAGCGTACCCCGTCCTGCAGACACAGGCGTTATTTAGTCTAGGAGCCCTCAGAGGAAATATCCGCTTGCACGTGAAGAATCTCTGGAATGTCTCTGCTCCTCTCTGCGCAGCGTCCCTGTCTCTGCGAACCGGCCTGCAGAGCTCCTGCAACGAGAGCGAGCGGGCGGGCTGTGCGCAGGGCTGGCTGCTCCTGCCCTGATGGTGGCTGTGCTGGAGGAGGAGGAGCGTTATTTCCATTGACTTCAGAGAGGGAGAGAGAGGGAGAGAGGGGAACATCAGGGATGAGCCTCCTGCACGGCCTCCCCTGGGGATGGGGGCCCCAGTCTGGGCGTGTGCAGGGCCCACCAGAAACCACACTGCGCCTCCTGCTTCGTGGGCTGACATTCAACCAGAGCCACCCCAGCCAGGGCCTCTCATCCCCCTCCTAAACCCGCCCCCAAACTGATGTGACAAACCCGGGGTTATTTAGGTACCCCCCGGGGCCCGGGGACACCCAAGGGCCTCTTAGGGCCGTCTGTGAAGGCATAGAATACGGCGTGTCTGCCTTCGCTGTCTCTGAAACAAGAGGAAGGGAGCCCTCCTCCCCAATCCCCGGCCGCCCGGCTGCCTCTCCCCCGCACCCCCTACCCCCGGCCGTTTCCAGGCCTGTCTTGTCTGCCTCCGGGCCCGGCGGCAGCCACGGTGCAGGACCCCCTGCCCGGCTCCGGTTACCTGGGGCCCTGTCCATGCCAGCACGCTGGGCCGCACCTGGCCAGCACGGGGAGGGGGCGAGGGCACGAGTGGGAGGGCGGAGGGCACACGGAAACAGGGATGTGGGAGCGCCAGGTGTGGAGTTTAAATAGACCTGCTGACGCCGCACACCACTCCGGGAGGACAGCTGGCGCTCGGAGGACGGGGCTTTGCAGACCCACACTTCACCCCGACAGCCAGGCCGGTCCTCCCGGCCACGACTCCTCCCTGCGCATCTGAGCTCAGGGGTTTATTTTCTAAGTCACATGCTGCTCAGTTACCTCTCACATTCCAACACACACTCACACACTCACACACACACACACTCACACACACTCACACACACACACTCACACACACACACTCACACACACTCACACACACACTCACACACACACAGGCACTCACACACACACTCACAGACACACACTCACATACACACACTCACACACACACAATCACACACTCATACACACACACACACTCACACACACACACACGCACTCACACACACACACACACGCACTCACACACACACACTCGCACTCACACATACACTCACACACACACTCACACACACGCACTCACACACACACTCACATACACACTCACACACACACGCACTCACACACGCACTCATACACACACTCGCACTCACACACACACTCGCACTCACACACACACTCACACACACGCGCACTCACACACACACTCACAGACACACACTCACATACACACACTCACACACACACACTCACATACACACTCACACATACACACACACATTCATACACACACTCGCACACACGCACTCACACACACACTCACAGATACACACACACACACACACACACTCACATACACACTCACACACACACGCACTCACACACACACACACACTCACATACACACACACACACTCACACACACACTCACACATACACACACGCACTCATACACACACTCGCACTCACACACACACTCACACACACACACTCACACACACACACTCACACACACACACTCACACATACACACACGCACTCATACACACACTCGCACTCACACACACACACACACACTCACATACACACACACACACTCACACACACACTCACACATACACACACGCACTCATACACACACTCGCACTCACACACACACTCACACACACACACTCACACACACACACTCACACACACACACTCACACACACACACTCACACACACACACTCACACATACACACACGCACTCATATACACACTCGCACTCACACACACACTCACACACACTCACATACACACACTCACACACAATCACACACTCATACACACACAAACACATACACACACACACACACACACACACGGACTGTCTTTCAAAACGCAGTCGCACATGGGAATTTTATGACATCACCCTCCCCCAAAATGTGGAAACATTGGTTCCCAACGACTCCATCGGGGGAAAGAATCAGCCCCTTGGTTGGCGACGGCTCGGCTCGGCTCGGCTCCTGGCTGGCTTCTGGAGCGGCGTCCGGCCTGGGTGAGGGTCGGGCCTCGGGGCAGAAGCCGGCATTCATGCCCACCCGGCCTGGCACCGAAGCGTTTCCCCTTCAGACAGGAACAGAGGGGTGACTGGCGGGTCACTCCCCGGCTCACAAAAGGCTTTTCAAGCCGATGAGAGAGAAGCAGTTCCGACCTGCGCGGGGCGACCCGCTGGAAGCCTCCGATTATAAAGATGGGGTGAGCCGGGGAGGCCGGCCGGCCTGTCTCCGGGGAGGGAGGCCGGTGTGTAACCATGTTGGGCTGGGACACACAGGGTGACAGGGGGGCGGAGAGGGCGACGGAGGCCCGCTTCCCCCCGCGTCCCTTACGCAGACTCTCCAGCGGGCGACTGGCTGCCGGCGCCGTCCCTCTGCCGGTGGCTGGGCATCGCCCCCTGGAGAGCCGGGGACGGCCGCCTGCCGGTCAGCTGCCTCCCCGCAGCGGCCAGGGCGGCTCCGCTCACACCGGTGGTGCCAGCACTGCAGGAGCCTGGGCTCCCGGGGGCGCAGAGGGGGGCCGGGAGCCGGGCCGGGAGCCGGGCCTGGAGGAGGGCACCTGCCTTCCTAAGTCACAGGCTCGGTGTCCCTCCGGAAGGACCCGCCTGCCGGGGCCCCTTGCTGGGGAAGCAGAATGTACAGACTCCCGGGGGGGCGGGGGGGGTGCGGGAGGGGGCGGGGGCAGGGGCGGTGCGGAGGGGCAGGGGCAGAGCATCGTCCGGTCCACAGGTCTCTCCCGGAAGTCGACAGACAGCCTTTTGCAGCTAAAGGAGTTTACTCAGTGTCTTAACGGAGAGTGAATTCCTGTCGCAGGAGAGGCTTTGGCAGAAGTGCCAGAGCTGAGGCAGGGACGGGTGGCAGCGAACAAAAGTGTCCAAGTCCCCTGTGTGCGCGGGGCTGACAGTCCAGGGGGAGGCAGGTAACAAACACACAGGCCGTGGGGGCTGTTTTCGGTGGACGGAAGCTCGAGGGGATCGCGTGAGGGAGGGGCAGGGACCAGGGACCAGAGTGGCAGGGAGGCCGCACCGAATCCTGGGCCTGTGGGGAGGGAGGACGCCACGTGGATGACCTGGACCGAGTGCTGCAGGCGGAGGGGACGGCACGTGCCAAGGCCCTGAGGTCGGCGAGGCGGCCGGGCCGCTGCAGCCGGGCGGGGCGGGGCGGGCAGAGCGCACCGGCCACGAGGCCAGAGAGCGAGCTGTGCGTGGGGCCACTTCGAAAACATCCAGTACCATCCTCCAGGGAGAAGACCGGGTCGGTGATGCGATGGCCATGGGACCACGGTGGAGGAGACAGGACGGCAGAGAACTAGTGCTGGGGTACCAGGAACGGAGGGACGGCCTGGCACCTGGGGTCTGGGACAGGCTGAGCCCCGAGGCGGCGAGGAAGCGCGGTGCCGGGACGGCCCCGGGCAGGGCCCACAGGAGGGGCGACCCTCGAGTCGGACAGATGCTCTGCCCTCCCGTGGCGGCCGGACGGCCCGTCAGGAAGGAGGGTGCCGAGCCTTTGCCTCACACGGGCCCGTTCAGGGCGGGGGCAGGAAGCCGGACAGCGTCTCCCCCGCGAGGTTCTATTCTGGCGTCTGCATCAGCGGCCGAGGGTCTCCCCATGTTGTGAGGAGGCGGGAACGGGGCCCTGGGAGCAACACACTGTGCCCCGTGGAGGGTGAGGAAGAGAGAGCTTCCTCCTGGGTCTGCCCCAGCGCCCAGTTCTCCTCCACCCGTCTCCAGCTCCGGGGCCACCCCGAGACTTTGTGAGGCGTCCCGGCCCGAGCATCTGATGCCCGGGTACTTTGGGGTCCAAACCAGATGGCTCTCTGAGCCTCCTGCCACCTGATGGCACGGAGACGAAGAAATGGCCACCGATCCGCCTCAGACCTCGCCCCCACGCTGTGCGGGGCCCACGGCCACTCGCACGGCTCAGGCCGATGGGGACGGCTGGGGGCCGCCGCCCTCCCTCTCTGCCCCGCGGTCCTCCCAGCCCCTCGGTGAACGGGGAGCCTCGGAGGAGTGTTCTGAGCCCGTGTGAGCTTGTGTTTTTGTTTTCCCCGCAGTGGGGAGCCGGCCCGGGACACGCCGGCCCGCGGGACACGGGCACCTCTGGAGGTGGCGAAGGCACTGAGTCACGCTCTCTCTCACCACACAAGTGGGAGCCATCCTGGAACGAAAAATAAAAAACCCCAACAGACAAACCTACCCTGTTTCCTGGCAGCCCTGAGGCTCCTGCGGGGCAGGATGTCGCAATGCCGAGGGGACAAGTTGGAGAGCGAGTGCCCGGCTGCGGGGAACTCGGCCGCGCCCTCGGCGTGCCAGGCTGCAGCCGGGGCACTGTGCTGGTGGAGGCTGAGAAAGGGAAGGGCTAGCAGAGCAGCGAGTGGTGGTGGTGGTGGTGGTGGTGGTGGGGGGGGGGTGGCCGGACCCCAGAACACGCCGGACACAGTGGCTGCCCCGAGTGGGCTGCGGACAGGGGCCTGGAAGCCCGGACGGCCCCGGTCAGGTTCCAGCGGGAACGCCGTGTGCTGACCAGCAGCTCGGCCGAACCCCAGCTGTGCTGGGAACTGACCTCATTCATGAAGTAAACACTGAATCAGATACCAGCGGGCCGGGCCCCGGCGGAGTGGAAACAACAGGGACGTTCCCATAATTACGGAGCTGCCAGTTGGACTTGGCGAGGGGAGCTCCGAACATGTCCCTCGGAGTGAGTTCACCCCCTTTTCCTGCCAACTTCAGCAGGAGCCAATGGCCTCGCTGCGGTTGAAATTATTTGTGTGAAAATGCTTTCCTTACGTTTCTAGCTTTCGGGCCGCAGATAATGTACTGGAAAGCGGCGTAGTCTAGCAACTGGAAGACAATATTGGGCGGCCGGCGGTTGGCGCGCGGCCCTGGCCGCGCCTGGAGCGCTCCGCGGGCCAGCGGTTACCGCACTTGGCCTTGGGATCCTGATGCTGGAAAGACGGGTTGGAGAGCGGGGTCTGTCCTGTGACCCGGGCTCGGGTGCAAGCCCGGGGCCTGGTGTTTGTGTTCTGCTTCGTGGGCACCTCCCTCCCATCGGCTTACTCCGCTCCCTCTCCCCCTCGCCCCTCGGCTTAGCTCAGAGGCTGCGCACCCTGGTGCCAGGGGGGTCCTGCCCTTGGCTCCCTTTCCCGCCTCGCCCCTCCTTCCTTCTCACTGGGGGGACGGAGGAGTCGGGTTGTCACCAGTCACGGACGCCTCTGGGTGCGATGCAGCTCCACATTCTGGGAGAAGTCATTTGCAGAAGCGGTTCCTCCCTTATCCTCGCGTACGTGGCAGGCGGTGGAGCTGAGGTGTGGAGCCAGAGTGCCCGGTTCCCTCCCCAGCTCGGCCCCCCCCGACGAGACGGGTGACCAAGGCAGGTCACTGAGACTGTCCCCCCTGTGGCTCCATCTCAGCCTGAGAGACACCAGTGGACACAGCACCTGCTGGCCAGGGGCTGGCGGGCGGCGTCCGGGGCTCCTTCGCGAGAAGCACTTGGCAGAGCCTGCCACGTGGAAGAGCTGTGGTCACTGTCACAGCCATGACTGGTCTGCAGGGGTGAGAACAGACGCTCCAAATGGACACAGCCCAGGGATCCGTTTACGAGGTGCAAACCAGCAGCGGCATCCAGGGCCTGGCGACAACAAGCCGGGCGACTCCGCCGTGACCCATTCGCCACGTCGCTTAAATCACTTAGCAATTTCATTGTTAGTTTCTTTGTATCTGTCACACCGGGTTTATGCGGACTCTTCCCGAATCGTCTCGTCCGACTGTCGATGGTAAAGTAAGGCCCCACTTCATCCGAAGACACGTCCGTGGCTGCTTCTGCTCTTCGTTAAACACGGACAGAGCTGAATGAGCGGGCCTGTCCCCGGCCCGGGGGCGTTTTGCCGGTGGATGAGGAGAGCAGCTGGCCCCTGTGCGTCTCCCAGAGCCCCCCTTCCCAGTAACCTAAGCCGTTTGCCCCATTTCCTTTCCACACGGCCAAGGCTGTTTATCACCTCCCTCTGGATGCCCGGGGGGCGCCCTGGCCGAGCCGGGCGGGAGGAGGCAAGCCCAGTGGCTGTTCCTCATCGAGATGAAAATAATCGGCGCTGACAAGCCTGGGCAGGGAGCGCCGAGCACCTCTGAGGTCTCAGGGTATTTCCAGGAATTTTGGGGGAATGGCGATAAAAATGTCCCAAATTAAAAAAAAAAAAAAAGTTGAATTGAAGCAACTTAAGGCCAGTGAGCTGAGTTCTGATCGCGGGCAAATTCTGGAGCAGATCATGAAATGAACTGGTTGACCAGTATTCAGAAAGGGGGGTTTGCAAAGGTCAGTACGGATGATCAGAGGAATTCTTTCGCTCGATTAAAATCAGGGGAGCACCTCCTTTGCCACAGTGCAATGCCTTTTGACAATAGCGGCAGGGTTTCTCATGAAATCCCTATGGACAAAGGAGTGACAAGGGCTGCCAGAGCTCGAAGGGTCATTAGGAAATCAGGTGGCACATGCTTGTTTAAGGGGGTACCACCTGCTCAGGGCCACGGAGCTACTCAGTGTCAAGGCTGGGACCCACGCCCGGTTCTGTGTCCCAGGCGAAGGCTCCGCCCACTGCCTATGGAGGCGGAATATTAACAGCAGATGGGACAGTGCTGTCTGTCCCCGGGCGTTGTCTAATGGCACGCCAAACAGTTCAGTCCTTGGCCCCAAACCCTTTCACATTCTATCAACAACTTGGATAAAGCCAAAGATAACTGCTTATCAACACGAGACTGGGAGGGGAGGCCAACATGTCGGAATTACAGAATCGGGATCCAAATTATCTCAGCAGGAAAGAATGATCCTCTCCAACAAGATGAAATTTCACTGGAGTACATGCAAGGTCCTGCACTGGCCTCCAAAACTTGATTGCAAAAGTATAGGATGGAGCTGGAAAACATGTCCAACCTCGCCCACAATCAAAGACATGCAAATGAGAGCAACCAGCAGACGATGGCTTCCCCCCATCGGACGCACAGTGACTGACAGAGTGAAAACCCCCCAGGTCTGGTGGCGAGGGCGTGGGAAACAGGCTCTCTGTAAACCGCCGCGGATGTGTACGCCAAAGCTCTTTCTGGAGGGTCATCTGGAAATGTACGACAAAAGCGATCACATGGACCGTTTGTCCCACCAGTTCAGTTTATGGAAATGTACCCCGAGACAAGTATACAGCCTGGCTGGTGTAGCTCAGCGGATGGAGCGTCAGCCCATAGATCAAGAGGTCCCGGGTTCGACTCCCAGTCAGGGCCCATGCCTGGGTTATGGGCTCGCTCCCCAGTAGGGGCCGATCGAAACGCCTTTCTCATCTCTCTTTCTCCCTTCTTCTCTGAAATAAATTAAAAATGTTTTTTTTTTAAAAGACAAGTATGCAAAGGTTATGCATAAGGCTATGCACAAAAGCAGTGCTAAGAAAAGAAAGCTTTCGGAGCTGATGCCCAGTCTCAGAAGGGCACCAACACAGCTGGTGTCAAATACTCGATCGAGAGGAGGGATGGGGGTCTGTGTCGCTCCTGCAGGCTAGACCAGACTTCACAAGAGACAGACATGGCCTAATACTGCAAAGCAGGTTCTAACGGTCAGTTCTGTCCCACATCAGAATGGGCTTCCTTGTACCTCCCCAGTCACTGGATGGCCCGTTAGTCCGGGGTGGCAAAGAGGACAGGCACCGCTCCTCAGCCACGGGGTTCCTTCCGAGGAAAAGGGGCCCTGAGTCTCCGCTGAGGTAAATCACCGAAGGGTGGAGTCACCATTCGAGCTGACGGTGGGCGGGAGACCACACCAGGTTCCACTTCCTGGTCTCGAATTCTGGGGAGTGAGGAAACTTCCTGATGCCCGGCCACCCTTCCTCCCCCAGTCTTTTGGGAGTACCTGCTGTGTATCAGTTCCCCTACGGCCGTGGTCGGCAAACTGCGGCTCGAGAGCCACATGCGGCTCTTTGGCCCCTTGAGCGTGGCTCTTCCACAAAATGCCACGGCCTGGGCGAGTCTATGTTGAAGAAGTGGCATTAGAAGGAGTTTAAGTTTAAAACATTTGGCTCTCCAAAGAAATTTCAATCGTTGTCCTGTTGATGTTTGGCTCTGTGGGCGAATGAGTTTGCCGACCACGGCCCCAGGGTTCAGCTTTGAGCTGACCCTGAGACAGGAAATGAAGACGAATGCTTCTCCTCGCTGTCATTTCCACCGGTTTGGGTTCCCAGCAGACAGACAAGTGGGTACGTGCAACTGCTCTCTCTGCACCTTTTCTCGTTTGCATTGGTTTCATCCGAAACTTCCCCTTTTCGTCATACACCACCCTATATCCAGCACCGGAGCAGACCGGTACTTCTGATGGCCTCTCCTGAGCGTGTTCTGGGTGTGAAGCCCGTTCCTGGCCCCTCTTCCGTTCAGCCTTCCCACCAACGGGGACACACACGGGCTGGGTCCAGGGCGACACACAGATCACGTACTGCAGTAGCGTGCACTTGGAACCTGTATGAGCCTATTGACCAATGTCCCCCACATAATTTAATTAATTAAAAAACCCTTTCCTGAGCCCTTATTTGTAAGACACTCACATGCCGTCTGCCAGGGAGCCCTCACTGCACCCCACTCCGGAGCCCGGAGCAGCCTCCTTCCAGCCCATTGGTGGCGAGAGTGCCTTTTCATGAGGCGACTCATCGCGTCTCCAACAACAGACCTGGGTGTCCTCCTGGGCCCTGCACAGGCTGCTCTCTGCAATGCCCTCCCACGACCCCCCACTCTGAGCTCAGGCCACATGGGCCTGTCATTTCTCCCAACTTGTCACAGTGCTTCCTGTCATAGGATGTCCGCTTAGATTCTTTTCCCTGCCTGGAAGGCAGCCTTGGGATCTTAATGAAAGCTCTGAATTCACTGTGCTTCCCAGTTCATATGCCGAGGTCCTACACCTCAGCGTCTCTCAGAACGTGGCTGTGGTTGTATTTCAAGATAGGGCTTTTAAGGAGGTAATTATGTTAACACGCGTGGCCTGGTGCACGACATTTGTGTACAGGGGGAGGAGGGGTGTCTTCAGCCCGGCCCGCACCCTCTCCAATCTGGGACATCCCTCTCGCAATCCGGGACTGCTGGCTCCTAACCACTCACGTGGCTGCCTGAATAATTGCTCCAAACCACTCTGCCTGCCGGCCTGGTCACTCCCAACTGCCCCCTTCCCCTGCTGGCCTGATTGCCCCTAACTGACCCCCACTGACAGCCTGCTCACTCCCAACTGACCCCTCCTGCCGGCCTGATCACCCACAACTGCCCTCCCGTCTTGGCCCCTAACCACCTCTGCCTCGGCCCCGCCACCATGGCTTTGACCGGAAGAATGTCCGGAAGGTCTCCTGGAAGGCCTCCCAGTCTGATTAGTATATCACCCTTTTATTAGTGTAGATTATAGGCTCTAATCCAATCTGACCGGTGACCTTACAGGAAGAGATTAGGACCCCCGGAGAGACAGCAGGAGTGCAAGTGACCAGAGGAACGAGAGGCGACCAGCTGCCAGCCAAGGAGAGAGGCCCCAGGAGAAACCAAACTTGCTGACACCTTGACCTTGGACTTTTTCCCCCCAGGACTGTGAGGAAGTACGTTTCCGTTGCTTAAGCCACCTAACCTGTGGCACTTTGTGGGACAGCCCAAGCTGACTAATACAATGAAGAAGTCGTTGCCTCAGGAGCCCTCTTTCCCACCCTCACCCCTGTAGCGCTAATTGCTTGTCCTCCGTCACAACGTGTGAATAATCGTTGACTTGGATGACAGCAGGGCTATTGTCTGCAGTCCTTCCTCAGGATACAGATTCCAGGGAAGTGAGGAAACGTTGTGCACGCTTCTCCATTACATCTCCAGCAGCCAGCAGTGTGCTGATCACACAGGGAGGGGTTCCATATTGATGAAAGGCGGACGTATTATTTCACTGATAGAAAAAAATGAGGAAACGGAGCCCGGCTGGGGTAGCTCAGTGGTTGAGTACTGACCTATGAACCAGGAGGTGACAGTTTGGTTCCCGATCAGGGCCCCACACTCATTCTCTAGTGTGGGGCATGCAGAAGGCAGCCGATGAATGATTCTCCTCACTAACGTTTCTCTCTCAACCTGCCTCTCCCTTCCTTTCTGAAATCAATAAAAACATAATTTAAAAAATATAAAAAACTGAGACTCAGAAAGGTTAAACTTCCTAAAAGTCACAAAGCAGCTAAGTGACAAAGGGGGCCTGGAACCCAAGCCCCTAAAACTCTGGCACTTAATCACGACTTAACCCTCTGATTTTGAAACACATCCATTCACTCAGCAAATACTGAGCACCTCTTACGTGCCAGCTTCTGTCTAGGAATTGGGGAAGCTGCAATGACAAGAGAGACAAAACTGCTGCCCTCATAGGGAGAGAGGACATCAAATAAGGCAAAGAAATAAGTTTTAGAGTATATTAGGTGACAAATGCAACGGAGCCCGACGGGAACGTGGGATCAGGGAGTCGCATTTGTAGTCAGGAGATCAGAGGAGGCCTTTCTGAGCCGGAATGTTGGAGCCAAGCCTCCAAGGAGGCGTGGGAGGGAGCCCGGGGGAGGTGTGAGGACACCTAAGTTCTGTGTCCCCGAGGCAGAAGGAGGCAGGACAAATGGCCTGTGTGGCTGGAGTACAGCCAGGGCGTCAAAATGAGGAGAGGGACTCAGTGAGTTTCGGGAGCTGGTGGCGCAGGGATGTCTGGCCACGGAAATGCTGGCTTTGACTCTGACAGAGTCTGCGGGAGGTTGTGCAGAAGAGCAACGCATACAAGCCTTACTGGGGCCTCCTGCCCCACGCAGAGTCCGACCCGGAGCAGCTTGAGTTTTCACTTTCCTTGGACCAGGGGCACTTCCGATATTTACCACTTCCGTTTAAGAAACCCAACACACTGAATTTTGTGCTCTGACTCTACCTTTGGGGATTCCTGGCACCGCCAGTCGGGACAGAGTGAGAGCGTCCCGGTTGCCACGGGAACCCGCTCGAAGAGCTTTCCACAGGGCCTTTCACGTGGTTCCGGAATCTCACCGATGTCAGCTGACCAGTTCTCCTCCAATCCCCTCTCGGGGGCGGGGACCGACGCCCCGTCTCCGCAGCAACGCTTTTGCCGGTCCCAGCTCGGGGCTTCCGCTCGGCGGAGGCGCGCTGGGATGACGTCACGCATCCAACGGCGCTAGAATGACGTCAGCTTTGGCTCCCGGAGGCCTGGCTCTGCAGAGAGTGCTCCCCAGCCGGGGGATACTGCGCATGTGTCACCTCAAGTTGGCTCTTGTTGCTTTTAAACCCCGAGTCGGGAGCGTGCACAGTTACCTGCCAGCCTTTAATTTCAGCCAGAGAGATCACCACCGGGGTGCTAGTTCTCCCTGGCTTTCAGGGTGCTATTTTGAGGGCAACTGTCCGAGAATCAGCCAGTTCGTTCACTTTGTCTTGTTACTTTCTTAATCTTCTGGCGCATTCCTCTTTGCATCCATACTACCACCTACCAGTCTGACAATGCAAGCTGAATTCCCACATTGCTGTTGCCAGCAAGCTTCCTCTATCAGACTATCTCTTTTCTAAACCGATGCTTGTAGGATCAGCAAGCAGATTTTAAAATAGATATATTTTTTATTGATTTTTTTACAGAGAGGAAGAGAGAGGGATAAAGAGTTAGAAACATCTTTGAGAGAGAAACATCGGTCAGCTGCCTTCTGCATACCCCCCACTGGGGATGTGCCCACAACCAAAGTGCATGCCCTTGACTAGAATCGAACCCGGGATCCTTCAGTCCGTCAACCGATGCTCTATCCATTGAGCCAAACCGGTTTCGGCAAGCAAAAAAAATTTTTTTTTCCTCCAGTTGTAAAGCAAAGGTAACCAGATTCCTCTTGAGGGCCTGAGTTCTCTAAGTCAAATACGGAAACTTTTCAGGTCTTGTGATGTATGTTGACTGTTCGTGGATCTTTCTAACCTGCTTTCAGATGTTTAGCCAGGACCCAAACAATTCCACCAGCTAAGCACATGAGCTGTAGGTGAATGAATTGTCCTGGTTCTGAAACTGATGAAGTACCCACTGTCCTGGGCAGTCTGCTGAGCCCTGGGTACAGCGATGATGGCAGTTCCCCCGTAGGAGACAGCTCACTTCACTGATTAACTCAAGAAACGTCGCACAACTGTGTGCCAGGCACAGCTTGGGTTGCTACTGCTCACGGGAAGAACGAAGTGTGGTCTGGGGTCTAGCATTCGCCGCGAGTCAGATTTGATTCCGAACCTTGGCTCTGCTCCTTACTTGCCGTGTGATGCGGTGTGAATGACCCTCTTTGCAGCTCAATTACATGATTCGTAAAAACGGGCATAATAATGCCTACCCCCGGCCGGGCTGGTGTGGCACAGTGGCTGAATGTCAACTTGTGAACCAGGAGGCCATGGTTCGATTCCTGGTCGGGGCACTTGCCTGGGTTTTGCGCCAGTGGTGGGTGTGTGGGAGGCAGCCAATTGGTGAGTCTCTCTCATCATTGATGTTTCTATCTCTCTCCCCCTTCCTCTCTGAAATCAATAAAAACAAATATACTGCCTACCTCTTAAAAGTGACTGATGAGACTTAAACCGCATGCCTGGGTTTGAGGAATCTTTTCTTTCCACTTCCTTACATTTCTTCCCTTCTCAGTCTGTATGTCTGTCTGTCTGTCTGTCTCAGACCTCATACCGAGGACACCACCACTAGTGGGAAAACAGCCTCCCGGCCAGCCCACGGCCTCAGAGGTCGTCCGCAGATTCTCCTCAAATTGTTTTAAAAACAGCTTTCACCCAGATGCTGCTTTTTGTGGGTCTGTGTGCTGAGGCCAAGTTATATTTAAGCAGAGCCCTCCCCCCTCCTCCCCAAACAAACTCCTTCAAAACCACCCAAATCCAAAAGGACAAAAAATAAAAATAAAAAATCCTTTTCTCCAAGTGCACAGTGGCTTGAAGCTAACCATGGGCCGGGGGTCGGAGGGCAGCCTGAGAGCTCAGGGCAGAGCCTGGGACGCTGTCTGAGGACGAGGCTCTGCAGGGGCTGGGGAGCGGGTGTCTGGCTGCCCTGTCACCACAGGACCTGCGGTTTCCTATCCTGTCTGCATCCGAGTCCCACGAACCGGCGGCGGGAGAGAGAGCAGACGTGCGCAGCAGCGGACACACACGCCCAGCCTGCAGCCTCCGGAGGAAGTGGAGCACCAGATGTTCTGGGTTTCCTGTTCGGTGCCTCCACAGCTGGTTGGGCCTGTGGTTGTGGTTTGTCTGTCTCGGGCTCATGTGAGAGACAAAAGCTGGGCTGACGGGAAACCCCCCTCCCGGCCCCCCTTCCCCAGCTCTAACTGATCAGCCACATGGAAGCTGGGCAGGTCAGACAGTTCCTGAAACACCCGGAGCCCCGGTTCTCCCAGGAGGAGGCTCTTCCCGCCCCCCACCCCCATCCCCGAAAAGCAGCCCCTGGGCTGTTGGCCGGCCCTCAAAGAACATGGGGATGTTAGAAATGTCTCCAGCCCTAACGGGCTTGGCTCAGTGGATAGAGGGTCGGCCTGCAGACGGAAGGGTCCCTTGGTTGCAGGCACATCCCCATTAGGGAGTGTGCAGGAGGCAGCTGATCGATGTTTCTGTCTCATCGATGTTTCTAACTCTAGCCCTCTCCCATCCTCTCTTGCTGGAAACCAATCATTGCCTCACTAATAGAGATGTGAATAGGAAAATCCAGAAGACTGGTTAACCTTAATCGCTCTGAAAGGTCAGAGCTATTCACTCACTGTTTAGTTGAGACATTGGTAGTGGAAGCAGTTTCCACGTGTTAGTCTTATGTAAATTCTTGCTGATTGACTATTATTGGAATTTCCTGCTTAAAGGATGTGGGTGTACCCCATAGCTTTACTAAAAGGGGCTAGCAAGGCCAGAGCTGGGTAGCCCTCCCCCTAGAGGTGGACTCCCGCCTAGCCCCCAATATTCCCAAATTGATGCTTTTCTAGTCTCTTTCATTGGTGTGCGGCCTTCTCCACAGCCCGAACCCTGAATTGGAACCCTGGACCATGCAGGACATGAAAGGGGTTCCCACACTCTCTTGTTTTTTTTTTTTTTTTTCACTGTAAAAAGAATAACCCAATAAAATGTTTATTTTTAAAAAGAAGCCTCTCCAAATACATAATGAGCACAGACCTGCACCCCTGCTGAACAGAAAGGAAGCCGAGGCCAGGTTGGTACTGTCACCGACCCTGTGTCCCCAGAGACTAGCCACTGAGAAGCACTCCACAGGCGAGGAACGGATGAGCACCAGGGAACTGCAACTCTGCGCTTCGCTCGGAAAGCCCGCTGCCCATCCCGTCTCATCAGCGCCTCCGGATTCAAGCAGACACGCCTTCGAAGCAACACCATGCCGCAGGTTTGCTGCGGGTCACGGGACCTCTCCGGCCGGCTCCTCGCTTGCAGAAGGGAGCCGCCGGTCACGTTATGTCACCACCTAATTAGGGCCAAGGACACACTGGCTTTGCTCGATGTGGGGACTTGCCCACAGTCACTGCTGGTTTCCTTTCCTTCTTGCAACGCTGCTGTGGGCTTGAGGAGAGGCCCCGGAAAAGCAGACGCGATACAACCACCAACTGGTCCCAGCACAGCTGTCGGGTGGGGCCGGGGAGCCAGAGGGCTGCCCACTGAGGGGGACACTGGGGCATGCAGGGTCTCTGGGAAGGGCCACCCAGTCTCTATCTCTGGATGTGGAGCAGGGTGAGCTTCTGGGGGCCCCGGGGGAGAACAGGCAGAGCGCTCCTTGCGGGTCTGTATGCTGAGGCCAAGTAGTGATATTAGGAACATCAGTAATGACATTAATAGTTACGGCTGCTGCTCAGTCTGGGCACAAGAGCCGTGCCCTGAGCCCCAGCCTTCCCGGGCTCCAGCCTTTCGCTGCCCCCCGCCCTGTGAGGGGGGCCCCCGGGGGTCTTGCCTTTGGAGTGTGGCCAACGGGATTCAAAGGTTGGCTGTGTCGCTGAGCAGCGCTGCAGCCCTGGCCGGATACCTCACTCTCTGTGCCTCCGCCGCCATGTTGGTGAAAGGGGTAAAGCGCTGACCACATCAGAAGGCCGCTGCAGTGAGTCAGCGAGGAAGAGGGCCATGGCATTGGGACAGCTGAGGCCTGCGGGAGGGGCGGTAAAGGTGACCGGCACTGCGCTCGTGCGTGGCGTTCTGACTACAGCCTCACGCCTGGGAGGTTGGTACTCGTTCCGTTTCTCAAGCGAGAACACAGAAGTGCAGAGAGAGGAGGTGACCTTAGGTAGTACGCCCTGAGGGCGAGGCTTTTCTCCAGGTCTTTCTCCTTTTCTTAAATATATGCACTAGAGGCCTGGTGCATAAAAGTCATGCGCGGGGGGTGGGCAGGGAGTGTCCCTTAGCCCAGCCTGCACCCTCTCCAATCTGCAGCCTTTTGAGGGATGTCCGACTGCCAGGATGCCAGTCGGACACCCTACTCACAATTCAGGACTGCTGGCTGCTTGCCTCCCTGATTGCCCCTAACCACTTCTGCCTGCCAGCCTGATCACCCCCTAACCACTACCCTGCCAGCCTAATTGATATCTAACTGCTTCCCTGCCAGCCTATTTGCCCCCAACTTTCCTTCGCTGCTGACCTGGTCACCTCTAACTTCCCTCCCCTGCAGGCTTGATCGCCCCCAACTGCCCTCCCCTGCAGGCCATCTTGTGGTGGTCATTTTATGTCCACATGGGGGCAGGATCTTTGACCACATGGGGGCAGCCCTCTTGTGTGTTGGAGTGATGGTCAATCTGTGTATTACTCTTTTATTAGATATTATTGATTTTTCACATCGAGGAAGGGAGAGGGATAGAGAGTCAGAAACATCGATGAGAGAGAAACATCGATCAGCTGTCTCCTGCACACCCCCTACTGGGCATGTGCCCACAACCAAGGTACATGCCCTTGACCGGAATCAAACCTGGGACCCTTGAGTCCACAGGCTGACGCTCCATCCACTGAACCACACCGGTCAGGGCTCACTCCTTCTTGTGTGAGATTTGACCCACCTCCCTCAGCTGCATTTTCTCCTCCTCAGACTCCACCCCCACCCACCCACCCCACCTCCCAACCCCCACCCGCCCCCCGCCCCGGGGTGCTTAGCCTCTACCTGCCGCCCAGGACCTCACCCCTGCAGCTTCCAGCGGGATCTGCACTCTCACACCGAGGCCCCGGCTCCTCGCTTCCTGGCAGAAACCTTGCTTTGCAGAGTGGCTTCTTCCCAGCGAGGGCTTTGGTCTGGGAGTGACCGAGTCTCTTCCAGGGGAGAGTTCGGGTGTTTCGGGGACGGTTGTATTTTCACCCAAAGAAATGGCTCATTGGGGAGAGTTTGTCACGGAGCAGTCTGGCTGGGGCGACACAGGTGGTTGTCGTCTAATCTGGGGACGCGGCCCTTGGCTGCGCCCCTCAGCCCCCCTGCTCCGGGCGGGGCTTTGTCTGATGGAGGAGGCAGCGCTGTGGCGCCAGGTTCTCAGACTCGGGAGCAGAGGGACTGGCCGAGGAGCTTCGGAGGCACAGCTCCGGCACCCGCCGCAGAGCCCGGCATGGTGCCGAGACCCCAGGCCCAGGGTCAGGATGTGCAGGTGCCGGGCGCCCCGCAGGACATTACATCTGGCTGCGTGTAGTGCTCTCGTCTTTAAAATAGCGGTGAGCCCTGGCTGGTGTGGCTCGGTGGCTAGAGCGTCGGCCTGCGAACTCAAGGGTCCCGGGTTCGATTCCCGTCAAGGGCATGTACCTTGGTTGCGGGCACATCCCCAGTAGGGGGTGTGCAGGAGGCAGCTAGCTGATCGATGTTTCTCTCTCATCGATGTTTCTAACTCTATCCTTCTCCCTTCCTCTCTGTAAAAAAATCAATAAAAATATATTAAAAAAAATAAAATAGGGGTGAACCCTGCCTTACTGGCGTCACGCCCTCAACCATGCCTTGGGATAAGAGAGAGGGCCATCTTTATGGCCGGGGCCCGCCACGCGCTGTAGAGAAATTCAAAGGAAGGTACAGACCCAGGCCCGCACCTCAAAGAAGCTCCTTCAATCTTTGGTGAGCTGGGGGAACCATGGGGCCCCTGAATGTTAGCTCCTAAGCATTCTGTTGAGTGAAGGCCGTTGGCCAGGGGGTGGGGTGTTGTTTGCCACCTCCTGCATGCTAATCTCTCCGCGAACAACACGGTCAAGTTCACCCACGTGCCGGGAGCTTGCATCGGTCAGGGAGGCCCCGGGCTGCTGCAGTAACAACCAATCCTGGGCCTTGCCGGCCGAACACACCAAAGTCTGTTTCTTGCTCTTGCTGCGTGACAGCCAGTCAGCAGGCGGGTCCGCTCCACAGACTCACCTGGGACCCGGGCGGACAGAGGCCCCGCCCTGAGGCTGCACCATGGGGACCCCTCCATCGTCACCGAGGCCCAAGCGAGGCTGGAATGTGGCCCTTTTCCCGCCTCTACCTGGCGATGACATGCGTCACTCCTGCTCAGTTTCATTGGCCAAAACAGGTCATGTGGCACAGCCGACCCATAGGGGAGCAAATGGGTTAGGCATGCAGCGGTCGGCAAACTCATTCGCCAACAGAGCCAAATGTCAACAGTACAACGATTGAGATTTCTTTTGAGAGCCAAATTTTTTAAACTTAAACTTCTAACGCCACTTCTTCAAAAACAGACCCTCCCAGGCCGTGGTATTTTGTGGAAGAGCCACACTCAAGGGGCCAAAGAGCCGCATGTGGCTCGCGAGCCACAGTTTGCCCATCACTGGCGTAGTGGGTGAGCTGGTCGTTTCTGCGCCAGGATATTTCCACGAGGAGGGAGGTCCGGGCTTCCAGCTTGGGCACCACGACCGCCGTCCCTTAGAGAGAAGAGGAGGGAGCACAATCTGCTGGAGCGGAGTTTTATCTGTTTGGGAATGTGGGGTTCTCCGCCCCCTTCTCATTCTTGTCTGCCCTCAAGACATGGGAGGAAGAGCAGCCTGCCCCCAGCAGCCAGCAGGCTGGCCCCGGCCCCAGGATGGAGGGGAGCCATGCCTCAACAGGCCCGGAGCTGCCCCAGGATCTCCCAGGGTCCCTGGGCGCGGGGCGGGGGGCAGAGGCTGCCAGGGGGCAGTGTGCCCTCCCCCCACTCTGCCAGGGCCCCCCGCCCCGCCAGAGCCCGGCCTCCAGCAGCCCAGATGCCTGCAGAGCCGGGTCTGGCCGGGCCTCGGTGGGGGCGGCGGGGGCAGCGGTGGGGCACAGCGTGTCTGGAGCCGCAGCTGGGAATGTGCCTGGAGAAATCTCATTCCTCGAGTGTTGGTGGGTTCATGCACTTATTTGTTTAACCTCAGATCCAGCCACAGCCCCCACGTCTGAGCTGCTTGGAAAGGATTGTTTCAAAACAGCTGACCAAGCGGAAAAGCAGCCTAGGTGCTGGGAGGCTGTGCAGGAAGTGGGGGCCGGGCAGCGCCTCATTTTCCATGGTGTGCCTGCCGCGGGGGGGGGGGGCGGCCTTCTCCCCGAAGGTGCAGGCTGGCTGACTGTCCCGGTGGGTTCGCCCTTGGCCTGCGTGTCCGGAGCGTAGGGTGGGAGGAGACCCCGAGGAGACTTTTGCAGATGGATCTCCACCCCGGCTCGCACCGGGCAGAGCGGAGCTCCCGCGTGACTCCCGGCCGCCAGCCCACTCCCCGCTTTTGGTAACAGCGAGTCTCTCCCAGGAGAACCTGCTTCATTGCTTCCTGCTTTCACCTGTCCCGGACTTTCACCCACCCCCCACTTACCTTCTGGGAGTGGAGGGAGGGAGGGAGAGGGGAGGGAGGGAGGAAGGAATGAAGGAAAGAAAGAAGGAAGGAAGGAAGGAAGGAAGGAAGGAAGGAGGGAGGGAAGGAAGGAAGGAAAGAAGGAGGGAGGGAGGGAGAGAGGAAGGGAGGAAGGAAGGGAAGGAAGAAGAGAGGGAGGGATGGAGAAAGGAAGGAAGAAAGAAAATGAGGGAGGGAGGGAGGGAGGAAGGAAGAAAGGAAGGAAGGAAGGAAGGAAGGAGGGAAGGAAGGAAGGAAGGAAAGAAGAAAGGAAGGAAGGAAGGATGGAGGAAGGGAGGGAGGGAGGAAGGAAGAAAGGGTAGGAGGGAGGGAGACAGAGGAAAGGAGAAAGGAAGGTATGGAGGAAGGAAGGAAGGAAGGAAGAAAGAAAGGAAGGAAGGAAGCATGGAGGAAGGGAGGGAGGGAAGAAGGAAGTAAGGAAGGGAGGGAGTGAGGAAGGAAGAGGGAAGGAGGGAGGAAGAAAGGGAGGAAGGAAGAAAGGAAGAATGGAGGGAGGAAGGGAGGGATGGAAGAAGGAAGGAAGAAGGGAGGGAGGGAGGAAGGAAGGAAGAAGGGAGGGAAGAAGGAAGGAAGGAAGGGAAGAAGGGAGGGAGGGAGGAAAGAAGAAGGGAGGGAGGCAGGGAGGAAGGAAGAAGGGAAGGAGGGAGGAAGAAAGGGAGGAAGGAAGGAAGGAAGAAGGGAGGAAGGGAAGCATGGAAGAAGGAAGGAAAGAAGGAAGGAAGAAGGGAGGGAAGGAGGGAGGGAGGAAGGAAGAAGGGAGGGAGGAAGGGAGGGATGAAAGAAGAAAGGAAGAAGGGAGGGGAGGAGAGAGGGAGGGAGGAAGGAAGAAGGGAGGGAAGAAGGAAGGAAGGAAGGGAAGAAGGGAGGGAGGGAGAAAGGAAGAAGGGAGGGAGGCAGGGAGGAAGGAAGAAGGGAGGGAGGAAGGGAGGGATGGAAGAAGGAAGGAAAGAAGGAAGGAAGAAGGGAGGGAGGAAGGAAGGGAGGAAGGAAGGGAAGAAGGGAGGGAGGGAGGAAAGAAGAAGGGAGGGAGGCAGGGAGGAAGGAAGAAGGGAGGGAGGAAGGGAGGGATGGAAGAAGGAAGGAAAGAAGGAAGAAAGAAGGGAGGGAGGGAGGGAGGGAGGGAGGGAGGAAGGAAACAGAATCTTGCAAGTAGAACAGAATCCTCCCACGCTGAGGTTGGCGTCATCTCCCCTGACCCCCCGAAAACCAGCTGCAGTTACTATTACCCTTCACCCCACCACCCTGCCTGCAGCACGCGGCTCTCGGAGCTCTGCAGAAGGAGCTGAGCCCACCCCCCTTCTGACTGTGGGGTGTGGGGGCGGGGGGGGGGGTCCAGACTGCAAAGCAGGGGAAGCCTGTGTCACTCAGTGCTCAGGCCCCACCATTCAGCCCGCTGGGGGCTGAGGCCCCCCCCCCCCACGGCAGGGGCACACCTGGCCAGGCCTGCCCCGCTCTGCTCGCTGGCACGGGGGAGCTGAGACGGCCGGCCCCGCGTCATGTCCCTGCGGACGGAGCGGAGAGCGGAGGGAACGCTGGTCTTTCTCACCCGGGGCCACCAGATTGGTGGTGAGTGCGACAGGCGGGACCCAGCACCGGGCCCAGGCCGAGGGCGAGCAGGGCCCCGAGAGGCCACGGCCGGGGGGCTCCGGCCAGACGGCGGTGTGGCTCCGGTGCCCGGGCCGCCCCGGTCGTGCCCATCGAGGTCTCTCAGCTCCTGGGGGAGTGCCCTCCCCGCCACGTGCCGTCTGCGGAGACTGCTCCCGGGAAGGGCCCTCGTGGCTGCGGGCGAGCTGGTTCCGGAACGCTGGCCGACAGGGAGGAGGGAGGTGCGGGTGGACGGCAGGGTGGGGGTCAGAGGACGCCGACTCACACACCAGCCCAGCCGCCTCTCCCATGTACCTCCCTCTCCCGGGGTCAGAACAGGGCGCCCTCCTGACCCGGGAGCCACAGAGCGGGAGAGGAGGTGGGGGAGGGGGAGAGAAGGTGGGGGAGAAGAGATGGGGGAGGGGAGATGGGGGAGGGGAGGGGGAGGGGGAGAGGAGGGGCAGGGGGAGAGGAGATGGGGGAGGGGGAGAGGAGGTGGGGGAGAAGAGATGGGGGAGGGGAGATGGGGAGAGGAGGGGCAGGGGGAGAGGAGGGGCAGGGGGAGAAGAGATGGGGGAGGGGGAGAGGAAGTGGGGGAGAGGGAGAGGAAGTGGGAGAGGGGGAGAGGAGATAGGAGATGAGGGAGGGGTAGAAAAGATGGGGGAGGGGAAGAGGGAGGGGGAGAGGATTTGGGGAAGGGGAGGTGGGGAGGGGGGAGAGGAGGTGGGGAGGGGGCCTGTCGGGGGATGGGTGTGGGGGAGAAGTGGTGTGGGAAGTGGGAGAGGGAGCGTGTGTCCTAGGGCAGGAGAGGACAAGCACCAGAGAAGGGGGAGCAGAGCCAGAGGGAGCAGAGGGGAGTGTGTGTGGGGAGGGCTAAGTTGCCCCAGTCTGAGGATGATGTCGGCCTGTCGGGTGCGGGGGGGGGGGCTCTGTCTGGGAGTGTCTGTGCGGGCAGGAAGCTGGCAGCTCCGTGGGTGGCGTTGGACTCCCGGTCTGCGGGGCAGAGAGCAGCTGCAGGTGGCTCAGCCGGGCCCCCAGGGGCCGTCCTGGTGGGGGGCGTCTGAGGAGCTCTGATGGCGGTGACCCCACGGCCCTCGCTCACCAAGCAGCTCTGCACCGAGCAGGCGTGACGCCACCTACCACCGCCTTCCTGCCAGGAGCCTCTGCACCTGCTGGGAGGGACCCTGAGCCGGGACTCCCGCCGGGACAGTCCTCTCCCCGGGCCTTAAGCAGGCGTCGCCCTGCCTCCATGGAGGGAGGGGTGGGGGCTGCAGCTGCGGGGCCCTGGATGCCCATCGCCCGTCACGGCATTGCTACCCCTGAGTGGGAAGGGCTAAAGGAAAGATGGCTCTACCTGCTGCGTAAATAAGAGAGACATTTAAAAAGATGCAATCCACCGAGCCGGTGTGGCTCAGTGGATAGAGCGTCGGACTGCGGACTGAAGGGTCCCGGGTTCGATTCCGGTCAAGGGCAGGTACCTTGGTTGCAGGCACATCCCCAGTGAGGGGCGTGCAGGAGGCGGCCAATCGATGTTTCTCTCATCGATGTTTCTATCTCTCTCCCTTCCTCTCTGTGAAAATCAATAAAATACGTTTTAAGAAGATGCAGTCCTGGCTCTGTGGTCACCGTGAAGTTTCGCACTAAACGCAAGACGCTCAGGACCGCTTTAAACCAACCGCAGCCCCACACCCATCAGGTCCGGCCGAGAGAGAGAGAGAGAGAGAGAGAGAGAGAGAGAGAGAGAGAGAGAGAACACCGCAAAACGTGCGCTGAGCGATTTCAAACGTCTCCTTCCCACTCTGGAATGACCCCCTCGAACGCTTAGGTCAAGAGCAAGTGTGCTTTGACGATCTCCCTCCTCCCCCCGGGCTCGGTGGGAGCGCCGACAGGGAGAAGCAGAAACGCCGTTACCAGGCTGCGCCTCTCCGGCCTCTCTCCGCGCACATTTCCGTCTATAAATAGCCGCTCGCGGCGGGAGAAAAAGCCCCAGGAATGTTGGAGGCGTTCTCCTGGGCTCCAGGTCCGGGTCCCTGGAAGTTCCCAGGGGCTGCGGGAAGAGGGAGGCCTCTGGCCCGGGCTGGGGGGAGGGAGGGCAGCTCCTCCATGCTGGCCCTCAGGCCCGGGGAGCCCTCCCTCCTCACCCTGGGACTGCCCCGGGACGAGCTTGCAGGCCGGCCTCGGCCCACCCGCCTCCAGGCCTCCCCCATGCGTTGGTAGGGATTCATGGTGAATGCAGCCCCACCTGCCCAAAGCCAGCGGGAGGCTGCCCTTCTCCAGCGGGCGGGCAGGTATGGGCGTGGGGGGGGGGGTTCCCTCTGGGCCGGTTGCCCCATCGGAAGCAGGTTTGGTGAGGCCAGGCCTGCTGGGTCCTGCCCTGCCTCGCCCTGCTCACGTGGGGACATCTGCCCCACGGCTCTGCCCAGGCCCCCACCCTCGCCCCCCGGGGATGTGATAGCAAGATCCAGGTGTCTCCACGGGGCTGTTGACTCATGGGCCCCCCCAGACTCGGCTGGCTCACCCCTCCCAGGCCTGGGCCCATCCCACACACCCTCGCTCTAGGAGAGAGCTCTCCTGCCTCTTCCTAGGAAATGATTGTGCTCTGAAGAGGGGGTTCGGGAGGGGGTGTGTGTGTGTGTGGGGGGGGGGCGAGAAGGCCTGTTTCTGAGCAGCCGCCCCCGCCCCAGCCCATCCTGTGGCCACATCTGCTCGCAAGAATAAGATCCTGTGATTCAGAGCATCTCCATTCTCCCCACATCCCCCGCCTCCTCTTTCTCGGGGGGGCCCCACCTCACCCCGCCCCCCAGGCTCTCGGCAGCTTTCTGAGAAGCACAGCTGTTTCCTCGTGGTCAGAGGTGGCCGGGAGCAGAGTCCGGGCTCTGCCCTGAGCCGACTCCCCTCAGCAGCGTCTGTTTCCACTCAGAAGGCAAAGCAGGTCATGCTGGCTCAGCCCTGGGGTCGGGGTGAGGACAGGCGGGGAGGCTGGGCGGGCCCAGGCAGGAGTGGGCGGGTGGGGTGGGCAGCGGGGTGGGTGGGCACGGGGCGGCGGCGGTGGTGGTGATGAGGCGCCCGGGACCTGCCGTCCGCACTGCCCTCCAGCGCCCAGCACAGGGCCAGGCACCCGGGAGGCATTTGGGGGTATTTTTCTAGAACAGATGCTCCGCCCCAGGCCCAAGGGGCTGTGGCACCAGAGAGGGGCACGTTTTAGTTTTTTGACGACAACAATTAGTTTGGTTCCATTCTCTAATGGCCTCACTCGGTGGTCGGGAAACTGTGGCTCGAGAGCCACACGCGGCTCTTTGGCCCCTTGAGTGTGGCTCTTCCACAAAAAATTTGGCTCCAGAGAAATTTCAATCGTCCTGTTGGTATTTGGCCCTGTGGACTAAGGAGTTTGCCGACCGCTGGCCTAACTCCATCCAAAAGCATCCGCTACGGCCGGCCGGATGTGGAGTATGCGCTTAGGGAGGGATGCTCTGCCGACGGCCTTGTGTCCGGGCCTGGTATGTTGGAATTTTTATTTTTATTTTTTTAAATATATATTTTATTGATTGTTTACAGAGCGGAATGGAGAGTTAGAAACATCGATGGGAGAGAAACATCCATCAGCTGCCTCCTACTGGGGATGTGCCCACAACCAAGGTACATGCCCTTGACCGGAATCGAACCCAGGACCCTCAGTCTGCAGGCCGACGCTCTATTCACTGAGCCAAACCAGTTAGGGCTGGAATTTCGATGAACCGTCTTGGCAATGCTTCCTTTAATCCACCAGACATGCATTTTAGGTTGGGATTGTACGCTTGACATCATGGTTAAATGACATTAAATGACAAATGGTCTGAGGGGGGCCTCAGACACAAAGGTGCCCCCGAATTGATGGCCGAACCCACAAGACGGCCACTTGCCCAGGAGCAGGCGGTGCGGGGGGGGGGGGGGGCGCCCGGGGGGGGGGGGGAATGAACCACCCTCCAGGCCATATTGGACTCTTCTGGTTTCAGGGCTGGAAGGACCCACTCCAGGCTTCCTTAGAGACCGGGTCTCCCGGGAGGATGACGGGAGCTAAAGCTGGGAGGGGCCCCAACCAGGCCACCCCCTCGGGGGGCACCGCTCTTCCTGTAGGCCCAGCCCCCTTCCCTCTGCTAGAGCAGCATCCCTCTGTCCCCATCATTTCCAAGACCCCGCCCTCCTCTCCCCGGAGTGGGGCCATGACTCGGAGTCTGCCAATCAGGGTACCCGCCCAACTGTCTGACTGCATCGATTGATTGGCTTAGAAACAGCACATGACCCCAGCTGGCCAATCAGAACCCTCCCAGGTACTTTCCCCTTTCATTGGCCAGTTGTTGGGCAACTGCTCTCTTTTCTGGGGGCTACTGAGCAGGAAGGTGGGGAGGCTCTGCGTTTTGATGGCCCTCATTGTCTGCCCACAGAGAAGATTTTGTCTTAGAGATCTGAGGAAGATGGGGACCTGATGATGTCATTTGAACGCATGGATCTTTTTAAAAAATATATCTATTTCTATTGATTTCAGAGCGGAAGGGAGAGAGAGAGGATCATTGATCTGCTGTCTTCTGCACGCCCCACACGGGGGATCGAGCCCCCAACCCAGGCGCGTGCCCCCACCAGAAATGGACTGTGTCCCCCTGGCTCACAGGCCTCGCTGGCCGGACTGAGCTCCTGATCTTGTTGTACCTGAAGCTGAAGCCGGCCCAGGTGTGGTTTCCAGGCAAAAAACAAATAGGTCTCCCTCCCTCCCCCTTACGCCGGCGTGGGTTGGGTTTCTGGCTCTGTTGCGTGAGAGACAAGCCTGCATTCGTCCCTGCTGGACCGGCCCTGTGTCCTCAGAACCGGGGAGAACGCATTCCCCCCTTCCCCCCGTCCTGCTGACACCACCGGCTGGTGGTCATTTGTTCCAGCCGCCCCAGGAAACAAACACCCCCTTCCTGCCCCTCTTCCTGCCCCTCTCGGAACCAGCCGCTCCGTCAGGCTTTCGACCCTCCCCGCTCCTCACCCCGCACCACCCAGGTGACTCTTATCAAGGCCTCCAGCGATCACCCTGTTGCCAAAGTTGATTGACAGTCCTCAGGAGGAACCAGTTCAAGTTGATTTCTTTTTTAAAAAATATATTTTATTGACTTTTACAGAGAGGAAGGGAGAGGGATAGAAAGTCAGAAACATCGATGAGAGAGAAACATCGATCAACTGCCTCCTGCACACCCCCTACTGGGGATGTGCCCGCAGCCAAGGTACATGCCCTTGACCGGAATCGAACCTGGGACCTTTGGTTCTATCCACTGAGCCAAACCAGTCTTGGCTCAAGTTGATTTCTTAAAACCAGGCCCGATACACCAGGTCTTGACCTCAGATTCTTTCTGCATTCTCATGGCCCCCCAAGTCCCAACACCCCCCCTCCCCCCACAGCCACACACACAAGCTTCTCTTTGGCTGAGCTCAGTGGCAGACAGAATCCTGGCCCTCGGAAGGGGTCCCAGCTTCCAGACCTCGCTACTATGTGACCTCACATGGCAAAGAGGGTTCTGCCGATGGGATGGGAGTTCAAGACCGGGAGTGGGAGACCTCTGTGGCTTATCCAGGGGCCCCCACGCAATGTCAAGGGCCCTGGAAGAGGGCAGCAGGCGGGTCCGGGTCAGAGGAGGAGATGTGACGATGGGAACAGAGACGGAGTGAACCGAGGCAGAGCAGGGAGCTCCAGGAGCTGCGAAAGGCGGGGCCACGACCCCCCCACCCCCCGACACCCTCCTAGAGCAACACGGCCTCCTGACCCCTTGATTCCAGCCCAGGGGACTTGTCTGCGTGGCCGCCATAACCAGAGGCCACAGACCGGGGGCGGGGACGGCAGACAGTTCTTTCTCGCGATTCCGGAGGCTGGGAGTTCGAGACCGAGGTGCCAGAAATTCACTTTTGGATGAGGCCTCTCTTCCCAGCGTGTGGACGGCCATCTCCTCGGTGTCCTCAAATGACCTTTTCTCTCTGCATGCGCACGCGCGCGCGTGTGTGTGTGTGTGTGTGTGTGTGTGTGCGCGCGCGTGTGCGTGTATGGGCGTGTGTGCGTGCACATGTGTGTGCGTGTGTGCGGTCCTGGTGTCTTCTCCTCCTTCTCTGAGGACACCTTCTATTGGGTCAACGCCCCACACTCATGACCTGGTTTAACCTTCATTACCTCTTTAAATGCCCTTTCCCCAAATGTGGTCACAATGGAGGTTAGAGCTTTAAGCTATGGATTTGCGGGGGACACAATTCAGTCCAAAACACCCAGGGAGACTGGTTTCAGACTTCTGGCCCCCAGACGTAGGAGAGAGTAAAGACATGTGTTTGAAGCCACCAAGTTTGGGGTAAGCTGTTATCGCAGCAACAAGAAGCTAACGCACTCAGCCCTTGTCACCTTCGTGTCTGCCCCGGGCGGTGTGTGCCTTCCGCTTCGCACTCTTCGCTGTCCTGCCCCTGCCAATCCTAGACACTCCGCTCTGGGGTCCGAGAAGTTTTCCCTGGCCCCACCCAGCCGTCCGTTCCTACATCTGCCCCTCCCGCAGCCCGGCCGGAAACTCTTGTCTCGCACTCCGGCCCAGCACACCTGGCTGGCATCGCTGAGGCCGAGTTCTGGCTTCACCGTCATTTAGGCAAAATCCTGGGACTCTATTGAGATGCCCCATGGCCCCGAGCTCGGATGTCTGCAGCCGAACCGCTGGCCATCTCCCCTGGGAACCTGCTTCCCCCAGGTCCCTGCCTCTGACGCGGCCCCTCCGTGTGCCCAGATGTCATGTCACAAACCAGGAGCTTGACCCTCCTACACCCTCTCCCCACAGCCAGCCAGCACTGAGCCCTGTGAATTCCGCCTCCCTAGGACCTCCGGAGTCTCTCCATCTGCCCCCTCCCGTCCTGTTCCCTCCCCGTCCTGTCCCCTCCCGGTCCTGTCCCCTCCCGGTCCTGCCCCCCCCTCCCCGTCCTGTCCCCTCCCCGTCCTGTCCCCTCCCCGTCCTGTCCCCTCCTGGTCCTGCCCCCTCCAGGTCCTGCCCCCTCCCAGTTCTGTCCCCTCCAGGTCCTGTCCCCTCCTGGTCCTGCCCCCTCCCGGTCCTGTCCCCTCCAGGTCCTGCCCCCTCCCAGTTCTGTCCCCTCCAGGTCCTGTCCCCTCCCGGTCCTGCCCCCCCTCCCCGTCCTGTCCCCTCCCCGTCCTGTCCCCTCCTGGTCCTGCCCCCTCCAGGTCCTGTCCCCTCCCAGTTCTGTCCCCTCCAGGTCCTGTCCCCTCCCGGTCCTGTCCCCTCCCAGTTCTGTCCCCTCCAGGTCCTGTCCCCTCCTGGTCCTGTCCCCTCCAGGTCCTGTCCCCTCCCGGTCCTGTCCCCTCCAGGTCCTGTCCCCTCCCGGTCCTGCCCCCCCCTCCCCGTCCTGTCCCCTCCCCGTCCTGTCCCCTCCCCGTCCTGTCCCCTCCCGGTCCTGCCCCCTCCCGGTCCTGTCCCCTCCAGGTCCTGCCCCCTCCCAGTTCTGCCCCCTCCCAGTTCTGCCCCCTCCCGGTCCTGTCCCCTCCCAGTTCTGCCCCCTCCCGGTCCTGTCCCCTCCAGGTCCTGCCCCCTCCCAGTTCTGTCCCCTCCCGGTCCTGTCCCCTCCAGGTCCTGCCCCCTCCCAGTTCTGTCCCCTCCCGGTCCTGCCCCCTCCAGGTCCTGCCCCCTCCCAGTTCTGCCCCCTCCTGGTCCTGTCCCCTCCCCGTCCTGCCCCCTCCCGGTCCTTCCACCTCCCGGTTCTGTCCCCTCCCCGTTCTGCCCCCTCCCCGTCCTGTCCCCTCCCGGTCCTGTCCCCTCCCCATCCTGTCCCCTCCCGGTCCTGTCCCCTCCCCGTCCTGTCCCCTCCCCGTCCTGTCCCCTCCCCGTCCTGTCCCCTCCCCGTCCTGTCTCCTCCCCGTCCTGTCCCCTCCCCGTCCTGTCCCCTCCCCGTCCTGTCTCCTCCCCGTCCTGTCCCCTCCCCGTCCTGTCCCCTCCCGGTCCTGTCCCCTCCCCGTCCTGTCCCCTCCCCGTCCTGTCCCCTCCCCGTCCTGTCCCCTCCCGGTCCTGTCCCCTCCCCGTCCTGCCCCCTCCCGGTCCTTCCACCTCCCGGTTCTGTCCCCTCCCCGTTCTGCCCCCTCCCCGTCCTGTCCCCTCCCGGTCCTGTCCCCTCCCCATCCTGTCCCCTCCCGGTCCTGTCCCCTCCCCGTCCTGTCCCCTCCCCGTCCTGTCCCCTCCCCATCCTGTCTCCTCCCCGTCCTGTCCCCTCCCCGTCCTGTCTCCTCCCCGTCCTGTCCCCTCCCCGTCCTGTCCCCTCCCCGTCCTGTCTCCTCCCCGTCCTGTCCCCTCCCCGTCCTGTCCCCTCCCCGTCCTGTCTCCTCCCCGTCCTGTCTCCTCCCCGTCCTGTCCCCTCCCCGTCCTGTCCCCTCCCCGTCCTGTCCCCTCCCCGTCCTGTCTCCTCCCCGTCCTGTCCCCTCCCCGTCCTGTCCCCTCCCGGTCCTGTCCCCTCCAGGTCCTGCCCCTCCCAGTTCTGTCCCCTCCCGGTCCTGTCCCCTCCAGGTCCTGCCCCCTCCCAGTTCTGTCCCCTCCCGGTCCTGTCCCCTCCAGGTCCTGCCCCCTCCCAGTTCTGTCTCCTCCCCGTCCTGTCCCCTCCCCGTCCTGTCCCCTCCCCGTCCTGTCCCCTCCCCGTCCTGTCCCCTCCCCGTCCTGTCCCCTCCCCGTCCTGTCTCCTCCCCGTCCTGTCCCCTCCCCGTCCTGTCTCCTCCCCGTCCTGTCCCCTCCCCGTCCTGTCCCCTCCCCGTCCTGTCTCCTCCCCGTCCTGTCCCCTCCCCATCCTGTCCCCTCCCGGTCCTGTCCCCTCCCCGTCCTGTCCCCTCCCCGTCCTGTCCCCTCCCCGTCCTGTCCCCTCCCGGTCCTGTCCCCTCCCCGTCCTGTCCCCTCCCGGTCCTGTCCCCTCCCCGTCCTGTCCCCTCCCGGTTCTGTCCCCTCCCCGTCCTGTCCCCTCCCCGTCCTGTCCCCTCCCGGTCCTGTCCCCTCCCAGTTCTGCTCGAATCCTGCCATCGCCTGCAGTACTGAGTGCCACGCCTCCTGAGGTCTCGGTCCCCAGCTCCCACCCCTGTTCTCCGGGCAGCTGCCCCGGCCTGGTGCCTTCCCCGGCTTTGCTGGGCTCCTTCCCGTGCAGACACAGCGAGCAGACACAGTGACGCTTCACTCCAGAATATTCTTCTTATTTTAAACATATTTTTATTGATTTTTAGAGAGAGGAAAGGAGAGGGAAGAGAGAGGAGCATCTCTTCACGCCCCCGCACGCCCCCGCGTGGAGATGGAGCCTGCAGCCCGGGCACGTGCCCCGGCCGGAGCTGGCCTCCTGGCTCACGGGCCGTCGCTCCGCCTCTGAGCCACGCCAGCCCGCTCACTCCTGACTGCTCAGACAGGCGTCTTCAGAGTCCCGTGTTCAGACCCGGGAGTGTCACTGTGGTGCAGACGTGCTGAACAACATGTGATGGGGAGTGGGCTCCCAGTCCCTACACGCTGCCGTCACTCCGGAGCAACCAGGTGTTACCGTGTGTCTGGTGGCGTGTCCCCTGCACCTCCAGTCCCTCCGGCAGCAGTGGGACCCGCCCCCACAGCCCTGAGCCTGCTCCAGAGAGGCAGGCCCAGCCGCCGGCCCTGGCGGGTCCCCCAATTCCTCAGAGCACCCAAGCCATAGATTTTTTTTAATTAAAAAATTTAAAAATATATTTCTTTTTTTAATTTTAAAAAATATATTTTATTGATTTTTTTACAGAGAGGAAGGGAGCGGGATAGAGAGTCAGAAACATCGATGAGAGAGAGACATCGATCAGCTGCTTCCTACTGGGGACGTGCGCAAAACCAAAGTACATGTCCTTGACCGGAATCGAACCTGGGACCTTTCAGTCCACAGGCCGACGCTCTAGCCACTGAGCCACACCGGATTCGGTTAAATATATTTCTTTATTGATTTCAGAGAGGAAAGGACAGGGATAGAGAGATGGAAACATCAATGACGAGAGAATCATTGATCGGGATGGAGCCCACAACCTGGGCATGTGTCCTTGGCCGGAATCAAACCTGGGACCCCTCAGTCCGCAGGCCGACGCTCCATCCACTGAGCCACACCAGCTGGGGCTAAATTAACTTTTTTATTGTTTAAAGTGTGACATGTCTCCCTTCCCCCGATCGGCTCCACGGTTTTGAACTTGACTTGAGGTGACAAGTCCCGTGTGCTCACCTTCCCCTCCCGGTGAGACCTGCTGCCCGGCAGGGGGGACGCAGCTGAGGAGATGCCGGGACCGCTCTCTCAGACTACAGCTAGACTGACCGTCCCAGCGAGGGCAAGGGCAGCCGGCCCGGGCCAGTCCCCCGAGACCCGACAGTGCTCTCGGAACAGAGAGGGAGTGGGAGGACGGGCCGCGCGCCCCCCTCCCCCCCCCCCGCCCCCCCCCCCCCCCACTCTCTGCCACCATAGAGCAGCCTTTTGGCTCTGAGCCTCAGCCTCCCCTCGCCGCCCCTCGCACCCAGGCCTGTGAGCTCCCGGGGGTCTGGGGTTTGTGGTCCACCTGCCGGCCGGGCTCCCCGACTCCCGGGCTGGCTCCGTGCCAGCGGCCGGCCGGGCCCTCGGGGGCAGGAAGGCCCACAGGCCTCGCCGGGGGAGAGGTCACTCGGAGTCACCAGTGTTTGTTGACACAGCCATGACTGTTCCTGGGACAGCTGTGAATCAGAGGAACTGCCGGGAATAGCACCCCATGGCCAGACTCACGCTGTCCGACCAGCCGCCGGGCAGTGTCCCTGCCACCCTGCCTGCCTGCCCCCCCCCCCCAGCTCGGGCACCGCGGACACCAGGCCACCTGCTCCCATAGCCCGGCCCCTGCTGACGCTGCACCGTGCCTCCGTTCGCTCAGCACGCACATGTAGTGCTTGCCGTGTGCAGGCGGAGTTGTGAACACTGATTTTGGCTATTTGGTCTACTTTTTTTCTAGTCCTCACCCGAGGAGATATATATATATATATTTTTTTTTCTTTTCCTAAATTAGCAGCAGGCTTTACTGGCATTTGGACCTTGTAAACTAAAAAATGGCAAACATTAATTGCATCTTTGTAGTATATAAATTAATAATATAATGATGACTTCATGTTTAATCCTACCATATTAAAATCGCTTTATGATTCATTTGGTTATCTATTTTATTTTTTATATATACATTTTTTTTTATTGTTTAAGGTATTATGAATACCGAGGATATTTCCCCCCATTGATTTCTAGAGAGAGTGGGAGGGTGGGGGGAGGAAGAGGGAAACATCGACGTGAGAAGACACATCAACTGGTTGCCTCCCACATGTGCGCCCACCGGGGCCCGGGGAACCCGCAGCCGAGGTCCATGGCCTTGACCGAGAACTGAACCCATGACCCTTTGGTCTGGGGCAGACGCTCTAACCACTGAGCAAACCAGCCAGGCAGGTCTACTTTTTTTTTTTTTGAGCACCTACTATATGCTAGGCTTTGTCTAGATACTGGGTTCCAGTTATTTGTCCATTTTTTTTTCTTGTAGCACCTACTATGTGTGGGTGTGTGTCGGGCACAGTGGTGGATGCTCACCCAGGCAGTGCGTGACACCCAGAACGAGGCCCCGCCCTGACTCCCTCGGGGTCCTGGCATCGCCGCCCTGTGCTAAGGTTCCCGGGGGGCCAGGCCTGGCTGCTCACAGGCCATTCAGCCAGGCTGGCTGTGGCTCTCCCCCATCCAGGTGTCCCCCTCCCCCACATCAGAGTGGCCCTGTTGCTGGGAGACACCCTGCAAAACAGTGCTGGTCTCTCTGCAGGCCTGGCTCGCCGCCCTGAGGGCTGCTGTGAGGAGCCCGGCCCCCTAATTAGAACCGGGACTGGGCCCCAGCCCTCCGGCCGAGCTGACTCCAGCGGCCGTAAAACTCGCAAAGTCTTTCCTGTGCAGGAGTCCCTTCCCCTGGCTGCGGCTGGCACGCCGGCTCAGGCCTCCCGGGGCCTGGCACGCTGCGGGTGCCGGAGGGGGCAGCCGAACAAAAGGCACTGCCCGCCTCCAAGCCTCTCTCCCGAGTGCTCACCCCGTCCTGCGGCCCGGGCGGCCCGGCTCACTCCCCGTCCTGCACGGCCCGGCTCGGGGCATGGGCCCCCAGCCTGCTCCCCTGGGCTTCTGGGCATCTGTGTGGACAGACAGACAGACAGACCGACCGCCCGGGCTGCCCGGGATTGCGCTAGAGCAGGCCCGAGACCTGCCTCTCTCCGCGTCCCGCGCCCGCCCCGGGGCCTGGCACAGCGCGGGTTCAAGGCTACTCATTGTTTGGCTGAATCAGAGGCTCAGCTGGTGGTAAAGATCCCTCTTGTCCCATCCTCCCCCCCCCCCCCCGCCCCCCGGCAGGAAGGCGCTCACCCCTCTCCTTCGGGGCCAGAGTTGTCACAGTCAAGTTCCTTCTCTCCGCAGATCCCAGCGGGCGTGGCCTGGCCATCCATGTCCCAGCTCCTAAGCCAAGCGCTGCTGAAGCCCGGGCCGAGGTTTCCACTTGGACAAGGGCCCCCCGGCCGGGCTGGCCACGGACCCAACTCGGAACCTCTGACTAATCCCCGCTGCCCGGCCCCTCGTCCCGTGCAGGGGAGCAGCTGGCACTGAGTCCCTCCTCCGGGTCCACCTCGCCCCGCCCGGGTGAGAGAGAGGATGCGGGTGGCCGGACCCGGGCTGGCGCGGCAGCCTGAGCTCGCTGGGCTGCCCTCCTGCACCTCAAAGCCCATGTCCGTTTGCAGAGAGCCAGGGTCCCGGCCCCCAGCGTCTGCCGCAGTGGCTCCGGGCAGAGCCACGCCTGGCTGCGTGATTCTTGGGGAGATGGCTGCTCTTTGTGGGGCTCTGGGGGTGTTGGTCCACACAGAGGCAGTGGGACTCCCTGGTGGGAAGCCAGAGGTGTCGGCCAAGGCCAGGCTTCCGAAGGCTCCGTGGGCTCCCCGCTAAGGCCTCCAGCTGCAGGATGCCGAGCCTGCCAGCCTGGCAGCTGGCCCCGGACAGCGAGCGGGGGACGGGGTGGGGTGCCCAAAGGCAGCCTGCACTCGGTGGGCAGTGGGTGGCCCCAGGGTGCTGGCACGGGCAGGTCTGCATCAGCATCCCCCTGGGCAGGGAGGGACGGGGACCCCTCCCCTCAGTCTATGGGGCCCTGGCTGGTTCTCAGCCGCCTTTCCCAGGGCAGGCAACCCAGCTCTTGCTGATTATTCTGTCCCTCATTTGTGGGTGACCCTCGGGGACAAAGCGGGGGTCTAGCGCTGGGTGTTGGGGATGGAGTGAAGGCGAGCAGCTAAGTCAGGGTGGGGGTTTGGGGGGAAGGGAGCAAGGGGGCTATGAGTCTGGGCGTGGCTGCTATGGGGTCAGCTGGGAATGGGGAGGCCACCTCCCATTCCTACCCCCTCCCGGCCCTTGTGGGCGGGCCCACCAGTGTGTCCAGAGAATGAGGTCTTCGGTGGGCCCGGTCCCTGGAACGGGGTGGAGATGGGGGGAGGAAGGGAGGTCCGGGCTGAGCCTGCAGCTGTACCCTCCTCTCAGCTTTCCCTCCCCCTGTCCCCACTGTGAGCCGCTCAGGGCTGTTGAGGCCCCAGCCCTCCCCGGCCACCTGCCCAGTTCCCGTGTGACTGGAGGGTGGAACAGCGCCTAGAAGTGCCTCAGCTCCTCTCCCAGGACCTCCAGCTGCCGGCCAGCCTTCCCCACCCCTTCTGTGGGACCGGCCGGCCTGGCCCTCCTCAGTCCTGAGAGCATGCGGGCCTCGAACCCTGCTTCCACCAGGAAAGTGCCTTCCATCAGGAAAGGTCTGGCTGGTCCCGGGTGTGGTGGCCGGCCTTGGCCAGGGCCCCAGTGCCCGGCTTCCCCCCAAGCGAGGGCCACTCCTCAGCCTCCCTGATGTCGCCGGACAGTCATTTTCTCTCTTTAAAAAAAAAATTCTTTATTGATTTCAGAGAGGGAGAGAGAGGGAGAGGGAGAGAGAGAGAAGCATCAATGATGAGAGAGAATCACTGATTGGCTGCCTCCTGCACTGGGGATCAAGCCTGCAACCCAGGCCTGTGCCTTTGGCTGGAATCGAACCTGGGACCCTTCAATCCACAGGCTGACACTCTGTCCACTGAACAAAACCGGCCAGGGCTGGAGTCTCATTTTATTTATTTTTATTTTTTAAAATATATTTTATTGATTTTTTCACAGAGAGGAAGGGAGAGGGATAGAGTTAGAAACATCGATGAGAGAGAAACATCGACCAGCTGCCTCCTGCACACCCCCTACTGGGGATGTGCCTGCAACTAAGGTACATGCCCTTGCCCGGAATCGAACCCGGGACCCTTCAATCCGCAGTCTGGCGCTCTACCCACTGAGCAACACCGGCCAGGGCTGGAGCGTCATTTTAAACCTCTTCGCTGCTGGGTCACCGAGGCCTGGACAGCCGACTCCGGCTCTGGGACCCTCCTCCGGGGCCGCCTGCAGGGACAGGACTGCTCCTCCCGGAGGCCAGAAAGGCCGGGATCCTGCCCAAGCTGGTCCCTCCGCTTGCGGGAGGCCTCAGGCGCCTGCAGGCGGTTTGGCAGGTTTGGGGCTTTCGTGGTGTGGCCCCTGAGGTTGGCGGGAGGTAGCCAGCCCTGGGCCTCAGCACCCACCAGGGCCCGAGCCTCTCTGGCTGCACCGTCCTCTCCTGCCTCCTGAGACGGCTGAGCCCATCCGGACACGTCCAGCAGGCCCCGGCCCGGCCAACAGCGGCACTGCCAGCCCCTCCGCCCCGGCGGCTGCCAAGATCCCGCTGGACGTGTGATCCGCCCCGTCGGTGCCAACTCAGGAAAGGGTGACGGTCGGAATCCACCCTCCTCTCCTCTCGGAAATCACTTCCCTTAAAAAACACACACAAACAAAGCTCACAGCCCGTTAGTGTGTGCGGAGTGCTTCCCCCAAAACCCGCATAGGTGGCCGGGGAAAGGGGGGAAGGACAGAGGGGGGCGCTGGACGGAGTCAGCGGAGTGGACGGCAGTGGCCGGTTCTTGGCCTCTTAGCGGCTCCTTCTCCCTGGTCTCACCTTCTGGCTCCCGAAGCGCCGATGTGCGTGCCAGTGCAGAAGCCTGTTTCGAAAAGGCTGTGAGGTCTGGTGGCCACTCCAGGGAATGCTAATTGTTCCCTTTTCGTTTTCCTCCTCACCCCGTCTCTCCAGAATCTGGCAGCTCTTAATGGATGAGCCACGGCAATGCATTTATTCCTTTGCCTAAACCCAGTAAGACCAGTTCCAGACTGTGCGGTCCTATTGACGGAGACTGCCTGGAATGCCGAGTCTCGGAGAGAGCCTCAGAGAGACCTGCCGAACTCGGGCCCCACCAGGAAGCCTGAAGAATGAAGGTGGACTGTCCCCGGCCGGGCGGCTCCGTGGTGGGGGTGTGCAGGAGGCAGCCGATCAAGGATTCTCTCCTCTTTCCTTTCTGAAATTAAAAAAAAAATGTGTACATTTTTAAAAAGGTGGACTCGAAGCTGGTAAAGCCAGTGAACAGCCTCTGCAGAAGCAGCCTCCTGCCCGGCGGGGGCCCAGGCGGCGCAGGGACCGGGGACGGGGGTCAGAAGAGCGCATCTCCGTGGCCACAGGCGACGTTCGCTGAAACGCGGGAAGAGAGACTCACTCTTTCCGCAGAGGCGGCTGAGGGGGGACAGAAGCCGGAGCAGCCGGTGGCCGTCTGGCCAACGCGGGCGGGGAGCTGCCCGGAGAGGAAGCCCAAGCGGGAAGTCAAACCCGGGACCGAGGAGGGTCCCCGGTGCCCCCTGCCCACGCGGTCGGCCCCGACAGCCCCGTCCTGAGCTTCCGACACACGAACCACTGGACCCTGTTAGCGACCAGCGGGGGGCCCGTCGCCGGACACGCGGAGTCCCCTGATGGTGCCCTGAACGCCGTCTGCACGGGGCGAGTGGTCTCGGCGGGAAGGAAGGTTGCGGTTACAGCCAGCAGCGGCCATGCCCGCCACCCCGCCCGCCACCCCTGCCTGCTGGGGGGGGTGGGGGGGGAGCATGAGGCACCGCACTAAGCCTCCAGCAGTTTTATTTGGGATCTTCCATGACCCCGAGTGAGCCCCCTACCTCCATTCTCCTGGGCCCCCTCCTGCAAAAGGGGACCCTCTTTTCTGATGTCTTATTCCACACGGTCTGGGCAGAGGGCCCAGGGGCATGGAGGGAAAGCACCTGGATGCCCAGGTGGTAACGGGCGGAGAGTAAGTGGGCACCTTGCCAGTGTTCTCATTGGCATCGTCAGCACAGAAGCTGGGTGCAGGCTGGGCTCCATCAGGGTCTCTGAGGCCTTGGTGGCGCATCCCTGGGCACAGAGGAGCCACAGCCTCCCTTAGGGACGTGGTGGGATGTCACCGTGATAATACCCTTATCTCGGGTCTTCTACCTGCCCCTTAGGTCCTGGCTCCGGCTGCTCCTGAGTGGAACCCCTTCGTCCTCCACCTTCTGGTTGGGAGCCCCACCGAGGGCTGGAGGGAGGGAGGAGACTGAGGACAAGGTATTCATTCTCCCCAATCTCTTCCTATAGCTGTAGACCCCTCGGCTTAAAACAACAGCAATGGATCCTCTCACAGGTCAGGGGTCATAACTCTGATGAGGGTGCGGGCTGGGCCAGGTCTCTCTGAGGCCCTGGGGGTGGGGGTGGGGGTCCGCCCTGACCCATCTGTCCAGCTCGGTCCTGGGGGTGGAAGGGACAGGAGGGGGTAGGATGGGGAGCCGGTGTTTCTTGGCTGTGGGAGCGTTGTGCCGAGCTCTGCCTCATCTTCACGGCCTCATCTGTCTGTCTCTTCTCCTCTGTCTGTCTCTCCTCCTGTCTGTCTCTCCTCCTATCTGTCTCTTCTCCTCTGTCTGTCTCTCCTCCTCTGTCTGTCTCTCCTCCTGTCTGTCTCTCCTCCTATCTGTCTCTTCTCCTCTGTCTGTCTCTCCTCCTCTGTCTGTCTCTTCTCCTCTGTCTGTCTTTCCTCCTGTCTGTCTCTCCTCCTCTGTCTGTCTCTTCTCCTTTGTCTCTCCTCCTCTGTCTGTCTCTTCTCCTCTGTCTGTCTCTCCTCCTCTGTCTGTCTCTCCTCCTCTGTCTGTCTCTTCTCCTTTGTCTCTCCTCCTCTGTCTGTCTCTTCTCCTCTGTCTGTCTCTCCTCCTCTGTCTGTCTCTCCTCCTCTGCCTGTCTCTTCTCCTCTGTGTGTCTCTTCTCCTCTGTCTGTCTCTCTTCCTCTGTCTGTCTCTTCTCCTCTGTCTGTCTCTCCTCCTCTGTCTGTCTCTCTTCCTCTGTCTGTCTGTTCTCCTCTGTGTGTCTCTTCTCCTCTGTCTGTCTCTCCTCCTCTGTCTGTCTCTTCTCCTCTGTCTGTCTCTTCTCCTCTGTCTGTCTCTCTTCTCTGTCTGTCTCTTCTCCTCTGTCTGTCTCTTCTCCTCTGTCTGTCTCTCCTCCTCTGTCTGTCTCTCCTCCTCTGTCTGTCTCTCCTCCTCTGTCTGTCTCTTCTCCTCTGTCTGTCTCTCTTCCTCTGTCTGTCTCTCCTCCTCTGACTGTCTCTCTGGCACCCTCTCCAGTGATGGCTTAGGGCTCACGCTAAATCCGGGAGGATCTCTTCTTGAGATCCTTAACTAATTCCATGAGGTGGCCGTCTCCCAGGGGGTGTGAATTTTGGGGGATACCGTTCAACACACTCCAAAGCCGTGTGGACTGGCTGTGGCCCCTGAGCGAAGGTCCCTGATGCCTACAAGGTGCCCGCTCTGCTCGGTTATCCTTCATGTGGATTCTGGTCACTGTTCCCATGCTGTTCTTTCATGTTTGGGGTGCCAGCCACGGCTCCCACACGTGCCTTCTCTCTCTTGAGGGTCCCCGGCCCCTCGCTGTGATAGACATCCTTGAGTGCTTGCGAAGGTGCCCCCAGTTGGGGGTGTTTTTCTCTCCTTCCCACGTCCAATGTGGAAAGAAGAGTGGGGTCCAGTGACTGAGTAGAGGAGCTGGGGATTGAGAAATATAGAAAAGAATAGACAGCACAGAAGTAGAAATAAAGCTGGGGCTGTGAGGAATCTCTGCTTTCTGATGGAGAGACAGGGAATCCCAACCCAAACACAGTGTGTTTGTTTTTACTAAAACAGAACAGCCCACAGCCTGTGCTGTGCTGGCTCCATTCTCCAGTGGCTGCTACGGTGGCTCTTGTCCTGGCTTCAGGCTCCCGGCAGTGGCTGCCGAGTCCCAGGGAAGACAACGGAGTGGGTCCATGCCAGGCAGGGCCCCTGAGGGCATCAGAGGCAGCAGAGATTCTGGAAAGGGGGGTTCGGCACTGTGGGAGCCATGGGCAGGCTTCGCCAGGCACCTGCAGCCCCGGGAGAGCTGGGCACACAGTCCCGGCCTCAGGCCTTCTTCCTCCGCAGCATGGGGGCCACAGAGGACTCAAGTCTTCAATCACCTCTGCTTCTGTTTACCACTCCTGTGAGCCAGGGAGGGGGGGCATGCGGGGGACAGGACGTGAGGAGTGGTCTCATCTGCCCTGGCCTTGCTGTCTCTCTGGGGAGGCCGGGCAGTCTGTGTGCAGATGGACACCTCAGGACTCGGACACCGCAAACTCTCTTTTCATCTGCCTGGCTGCTCTCCACAAGGTGAGCCAGCCCGGAGCCTGGCTGCCACATCTTAGCCCTTTGGATCAGCTCCTCCACCCCCTTGTGGAGGGTCGGCCCCAGGGAAGGCACCTGAGCATTCTTTAAATCAGTGTCAGCTGAATCCGAGGCGCCAGGCAGAGCCGTGTCTTGGAAACACGTCCACCAAAAGGGCTGGATGCGTTATCAGTACTGGCTCTTAACTTGCTCCAGGTGTCGGGGGGAGGGCCTTGAGATGTAGATTCAGCCGAGCCCCAGGAATGAGGGAATGGGTGGGGCCTGGGCCCACTTAAGCTCCTTTGACTTTAAGTCTGTTCATGTGAAACCCCTTTCTGTTTTAGTATAAACAAACACGCTGCGTTTGGGTGGGAATTCTGTCTCTCCACCAGAGAGCAGAGATTCCACCCAGCCCCAGCTTTATTTCTACGTCTGTGTCGTCTATTTCTTTCTATTATTTCTCAATCCCCAGCTCCTCTACTCAGAAGCTGGACCCTACTTCTCTCTCCACGCTGGTCGTGGAGAAGAGAGGAAAACCCCCAACAACCCCCTCCCTTTTAAAAAAATATATTTTTATTGATTTTTAGAGAGGGAGGGAGACAGGGAGAGAGAGAAACATCACTGATGAGAGGGAATCGTTGATTAGCATCTTCTGCACACCCCACACAAGGCAGCCTGCAACCCCGGGCACGCGCCCTGACCGGGCATCGAACGGTGACCTCCTGGTTCATAGGTTGATGCTCAACCACTGAGCCCACCGGCCGGCCCCCGCCCTGTGGACCGCAGCGTCCCCTGCTGTGGAAAGGAGCCCACTCCCTTTGCACGAGGACTAGATGGGACTCGGGATGCGAGGCTGCCCAGCCCCCAGCAGACCCCGGACACGCATCCTGTCCAATCTCATTGCCTCCGAGTCTCATCCCCAGGCATGGTGGCAGTCGGGCCACACTCTGCAGGGGATCCTGTGTCTTCCCGCCCCCTCTGGTCACATGGTGTCCAGCCAGGAGGGAGGCCCATGACGTCTGTGCTCCTCGCCTCCTCCCTCAGCATCCCCAGTGAACGCCAGAGAGCCGGGAGGAGGCAGGGAGGCTCTGTTTGCTCTGGCTCGCGCGTTGAATAAACATGTTTTGTGCCAACTCGGTGCCAGGCGGCCTGGGACACGGGGAGGCGGAGGGGCCAGGACGGCTCGGCATCAGAGCATCTCTGGGGCCCCGGGCGCTGCCTCCTCCCAGCTGTGAGGGCCTCTGGGAAAGCCAGTCCCCTCAGTGTCTGTTTCCCCTTCCGTGAAACCGAGGTGGACAGCGGCCTCCTGGTCGTGTGGAGAGGGACGGAGGCAGACCCTCCCGGGGCCCTGCCCGGGCCTGGCTGCTGGGCCACGGCTGGTGGGTAGGTGGTTCATCCGACAGCCACGAGCGGCCTGATTTCACTGGTCACTCGCCCCAGCGGTGCTCAAACTGCTCCTTCCTGGGCCGGGACGCAAGTCTTCAATCACCTCTGCTTCTGTTTACCACTCCTGTGAGCCGGGGAGGGGGGGCGTGCGGGGGACAGGACGTGAGGTTTGGTCTCATCTGCCCTGGCCTTGCTGTCTCTCTGTGGAGCCAGTGGCTGCTGTGGTCTCTTCCCCTCCCTCCTGTCCTGGGCGAGGCGCACCCTGCCGGCCCCTCCCTGGAGCAGAGTAAGAGGGACAGCCTGTCGCCTCCTGCAGGTTTACCTGTCCCTGGCAGGCCCACCCTGCCTCTCTGACGTCCCTCCCGCTTACGCCACCGGCATGGAGAAGTCAGAGGCGTGAGGCTCATCTGCAGGGGGACGGGGACAGGGACTTCTTGTCCCTCCTGGAATCTCCCGGACACCTTTCAGCACAGCCAGAAAGGAAGCTGCCTGGGGTGGCCTCCTATAAGGGAGGGACACTGGCCCCAGAGCAATTTGGGGCGACAGGAAGCATCTTCCCTTACAGCATTCTCTTACAATCGAATGCGTGGGACAATGTGGGTTTTTTCCTCTCCTCTCCACGTCCAGCGTGGAAAGAGAGGGGGTCCAGTTTCTGAGTGGAGGAGCTGGGGATGGAGAAATAAAGAACAGATGACACAGAAGTAGAAATAAAAGCCGGGGCTGGGTGGCATCTCTGCTCTCTCGGATGGAGAGACAGGAATTCAAACCTAACAGCAGCGTGTTTATTTATACAAAAATAGAAAGAAAAATTCCAGGATCCAAGGAGCTTAAGTGGGCCCAGGCCCCACTCATTCCCGCATTCCCGGCTCTGCTGAATCTACATTTCAAGGGCCCTCCCCCCGACACCTGGGGCAAAGTTAAGAGTCAGTACTGATAACGCATCCAGCCTGTTGGTGGATGTGTTTCCAAGACTCGGCTCTGCCTGGCACCTCGGATTCAGCTGACACTGGTTTAAAGAATGCTCAGGTGCCTTCCCTGGGGGCTCTCTACATGCCGAGTCCTCTCCTTTTGACTTTGGGGTGTGAGGGGAAGGGTGAGGGGGGGAAGGGGAAAAATCACAGGAGTAGAGGTCCCCTTCCCAAAGGGCCCCCTGTCTGAGTGGTCCTGGCAGAGGCTGCACCAGCGTGGGGGGAGAGGGGTGCGGGACAGCCTTCCTAGCACGGGCTGTGGGCCTGGTTTGGGGGCTTCCTCACTCATCTCTGCCCTCAAGATGCAAAGGTCAGCAGAGACCCACAGAAAAGACCCCGGTATCCCCCCTGGCTGTCGCTCCGGGGAGCTGGGGGAGAGCCCAGGTGCACCCCTCCAATCCTGCCTGCAGCCCCCGTATTTTCCCTGTCTCACCCCCGGGGGACCCTGCCTTGTGTGGTGGAGAAGCCAGTGAGTCCCCCTGGGAAACTCTCCTGCTCTGGGTGGGCTGCACACCGCGTTCGGAGCCCAGTCCCAGGGCCCCGGTCATGAAAACAGAAGCCCCCTCCTCCACAGCACGGGTCCCGTGTCCCGGTACGTACACGCACGTCCTGAGCGAGTCCAGCCCACAGCGCCCCCTCCCGCACCCCAGGCCAGGGTCCAGCTCCAAGCATCGCCTCTTGGTTCTGTGCAAATCTCCTTCTTCTGCTCGCCTACTGACCCGGGGCTCCCCAGCCCACACCCCAGCTTTCTGCCCCGGGGCTGCCTCACAGACTTGGGGGTCAGTGCTGCACAGGCAGCTCAGGGGAAGGGCTGCTGTCCGCATTGACATAGAGTGGCCCATGTGGGAGTGTGAGGCAAACGTGAGGACTCGAGCCTGTGCGGGTGGGAGCTGGCAGACCCCCCCTGTCCTGGCCTGGACGCATCAGGAGGCCCCGCACACTCCTGACACACGCACGCACACGCACGCACATGCATGTGCAACGGTGCTCGCGGATACCCTGAGGTCCGTCTGCAGGCCTGCTGCTCTCGGACCCAGACCCGAAGGAAAAGTGGGGGCCCCATAAGCGAAGGAATGAAGGCGGGCACGAGGCAGGCAGGGCAAATGGACGAGGAAGGAGCGGCGAGTGGCTGGAAAGTCTGCCTCCACCGCGTGGGCTGAGCTGGGCGCCCCCACGTGGGCCGCCGGGGTCTGTGCTGGTGGAGAGGCACCCTTTCTTCTCACTCTAACCCGAGTGGTTCCCCGCCTCCCTGCCCGGGACCAGTGGGTGGGGCACTGCCTTTGGAGTTCAAAGTCAAAGCCCCCACTGACCGGCCAGGTGTCCACGCCCCAGGCCAGATGGAGGGGGTGGGTGCTTTGCTGGGGTCCCAGGAGCCCCCCCAGAGAGGTCGGACCTCTGTCCTCCCGCAGGCAGTGTGGGCTCATCGGTCCCCCAGGTGTGGAACTGCGGTCGGGCAGGGGCAGGGGCAGGGGCAGGGACAGGGGCAGGGGCAGAGGCGGGCGGGAGACGCCCAGCCAGTCCCAGCCCCCCTCGGGAAGTCTGCCCCCCCTCCCCGGGCTCACGAGAGCCGAGCACAGAGCTATTTTTATTGACGGCCCTGTCCGTGGGCTGGCCCCCGTCTAGACAGCTGGTGTTATCACCCGCGGCATCCCGGAATGCGCGGCCCATTTACCGAGAACAGAAGACGGCAGATTAAACAGCTCGTAAAACCGCGCCGGGAACAACCCCGGGCGGGAGGACAAGGTGACCCGCCGGTCAGTGCTCTTGGGGGGCGGGGCGGGGGGTGTATTCAGAGAAAACAAGGAGGGACGCAGCCCGGGGAAGGCAGCACGTCCCGCCAGGTCCTCCTGCGGGTTCCTCCCCCAGAGGCGCCTTGGGAGCTACAGCCTCTCCCTCACCAGCAGGTGACGGAGGGGCGAAGGGACGCCACCCGCCGGGGCAGGCCTGAGGCCGGGGTGTGTGTGTGTGTGTGTGTGTGTGTGTGTGTGCAGAACCGGCAGAGGCTGTGGCCGGCGCCTGCTGTCTGGGCTTCAAGGCAGAGCCAGGCTCCGGGCGATGGTCCAGGGAGACCTGCTCGAGGCTCACATTCACCACCTCATTCATTCATTCATTCATTCACTCGTTAATTCATTCACTCATTCATTCACTCGTTCGTTCGTTCACCCATTTGTTCATTCGTTCCCTCGATCAACCCACAAACACAGACGGAGCCCTTATTTATGTGACTCAGGCCCCGCCTGGAAGATACCCCACGAGGAGCATGGCGGGAGACAGACGTGAAAACAGACTCAGGTCCTGGGTGACGGGCAGCAGACTCGCAGCTGGTCTGATGGTGTCGGCCCCTTCGCGAAAGGGCTGCCGGCGCTGCGAGGAGACCTGGGCACCCCGGCCCCCACGTCCTAGCCGCCAGCCTCATTTCTCCCCAGGCCCAGGCCCAGCCCAACCCGCCTGTCGCAGCCTCGATTTACCTAGGGGTGCTGGGGCCCTGTCCCCCGCCCCTATACCCCATGGCATGGCAGCAGCTTCACTGGGCTGACCCACTGACACCCCCAGAGTGCCCAGGGGTGGGAGGTGGTGCTCACCATGCACATAAGAGGTCTGGGAGCACCGAACCCCCTTCCCTGGACATTGCACTGTGCTGAATGGGCCCCAAGCAGCCACTGTGACTGCTCCCCCAAAAGAGACGCCCAAGGGTGGGGCTCAAGGGGCCGCCCATTAGGCCGAGGCTCTCCCAGGAGCACCCAGGGGGTCCGGAGCCAGGGCCTGGGCCAGGAGCTGCCAAAGGCGGGAGCGCTTCGTGTGAGAGCAGAACAGAAGACCTGAGTGTAGAGGGCCCTCAGGGAAGGCACCTGGGCATTTTTTAAAATCAGTGTCAGCTGAATCCGAGGCGCCAGGCAGAGCCATGTCTTGGAAACGCATCCACCAAGAAGGCTGGATGCGTTATCAGTACTGACTCTTAACTTTGCTCCAGGTGTTGGGGGGAGGGCCTTGAAATGTAGATTCGGCCAAGCCCCGGGAATGAGGGAATGAGTGGGGCCTGGGCCCACTTAAGCTCCTTTGATTTTAAGTCTTTTCATGTGGAACCCCTTTTCTGTTTTAGTATAAATAAACACGCTGCTTTTGGGTTGGAATTCCCTGTCTCTCCAGCAGAGAGCAGAGATTCCACCCAGCCCCAGCTTTATTTTCTACTTCTGTGTCGTCTATTCTTTTCTATTATTTCTCAATCCCCAACTCAGTCACTGGACCCCACTTCTCTCTCCACGCTGGTCGTGGAGAAGAGAGGAAAACCCCCACACCTGAGGTTGTGAGTTTGGGGCTCCTCCCAGGGGCTGCCTGTGGGATGCAGAGAGGGTGTGGTTAGAAGCCGTATGGCTGTAGCTCCCACCGAGGAAGGTCGCTCACGGGGGGCCAGACCCCGCTCCCAGCATCTCACCCAGGGCCGCTCACCGCGGCCGTCTCAACTGACCCCAATCTATAGGGGGACCTGCACCGAGGGGCTCCGTTCTCCCCCCGTGAAAAGCTCCTATTCCCCCTTCAAAGCCCCGCCAGGCACCCCTGCCCTGGTCCCTGGCAGAGGACCTCCACCTGCCCCTGCATTGCTCAGAGTCCACCCCTCGTGTCCACTGGTCTGTGCCCGCCCCAGCCCTTTGCTCAAAAGCTCGGTTTTCTGGCGCAGCCTGCGTCCGGCAGAGACAGGGGTGCAGATGTGTTTGCCAAACGGGACAACGGGTTGGGGTGCCTGCTGTTGCTTCCCCGGGGGCTCCCCAGGGAAAGGCTGCTGTCTCCCTCCGAGGGAGCTGGGTCCTCCGAGGGGGGTCTAGGCTGGTTGCTGCCTCGGCTCCTCCTTCCAGGAAGCTGGGGCTGGAGACGCAGAGGGGTGCCTGCTCTCAGGGCTGGTGCAGGTGCAGGAGGAGAGGCCGCAGGCCTGAGGGAGGGGCGCTCCCCGAGAGGGGCAGGCCTATCTGCGGTGCGCATGCCCCCTTCCCCATAAACGGATGTTATCCTAATAAGACCTGGGCACGTGCGGGCCCTGCCGCTGCTCAGGACATGGCCCGCCCAGATCATTGGCCTTTGCAGCCCCAGGCGCTTGGCCGGAAGGTGTCACCATCCCGTCTCACAGGAGAGGAGACTGAGGCCCCCAGAGGCAGCGTCCTGAGTCATGGGGTTGGCAACGGGCCTTCTGAGTCCAAACCCAGCACCCCTGTCCCCACCCCCTGTCCCCTGTCCCCCCCTTCCCTCTGTTCCTGCCCCCTGTCCCTGTCCCTGTCCCCTGCTCCCTGTTCCTGCCCCCTGTCCCTGTCCCTGTCCCCTGCTCCCTGTTCCCGCCCCCTGTCCCCTGTCCCCGCCCCCTGTCCCCACCCCCGACCCTCTGTTCCTGCCCCCTGTCCCTGTCCTTGTCCCCTGCTCCCTGTTCCCGCCCCCTGTCCCCTGTCCCCACCCCCGACCCTCTGTTCCCACCCCCTGTCCCTGTCCCTGTCCCCTGCTCCCTGTTCCTGCCCCCTGTCCCCTGTCCCCGCCCCCTGTCCCGTCCCTGCCCCCTACCCTCTGTTCCTGCCCCCTGTCCCCTGTCCCCGCCCCTTGCCCCCTGTCCCCACCCCCAGAACCCTGCCCCCTGTTCCTGTCCCTGTCCCTGCCCCCTGTCCCCTGTCCCTACCCCTTGTTCCTGCCCCCTGTCCCTGTCCCCTGCCCCCTGACGGTCTCTGTATTCCCGTGGGTTGCTGGGTGGCTGTGGGCTTCTCCCCGCCATGGGCCAGCCTGGGACTCCCCACATTCCGCCACCATTTTTGGGAAGCCGGGCTCCTGGGAGCGGGTGCCTGGGGTGCTCTTTCTCTTTCTGTTTCTCCGGAGGACTCAGAGAAGTGGGGTTCCTTAGGGCTGTCAGAGAGGCACGCAGGGGTCTCCCCTGGCAGCCCGGGGAGGCAGGGCCCCCGGGGCCGGAGCGGCTCCCCCAGCCCCGCAGCCTCGGACCCTGCTCCTCCCAGCAGGCCCTTGAGGCTCCCCGTCCCTCCTGTTCGAGGCGAGCCGAACGCCGGCACGTTCGCAGAGGCTGCTTTCCCGTCCGGCAGACAGAACTCCGCTGGTGCTCTCGGGGGGACTGGACACTGTGTCCACGTGGGCGGCGTCCGGGACTCCTGCACCGACAAGTGCGCCTTCACATGCAACGAGATTAACCCCGCCCCCTGCCCGCGTCCCCCCTCCCCGTCACCCGCTGGCTCCCAGCATCTGAGGAGCCCTCCCCAGTGGCCTCAGGAGTGCACACTTGAGTCATGTGCCTCCCGTCACCGGCCTCCTCGGAGGGGGAAAGGGCTGAGAAGCACCCCCAAACCGGGGCCCTGTGCACCCCCACAGTCTCACGTGGAGACATCGTGGCTCGCTCATACGGTTGGGCCCATGGGTGCCTCCCCGGGAATTCCCTGGCTCCCCGGGGTTTCCGGAGGTTTGGGGACCTGCCAGAACCCCCTGGAATAACGGGTGTCGGCCCTGCTCCCCACACAGCATGTAGAGGCTGGAAAGCAGGGCCTGCACCAGCAGGTGCCTCGTTGCAAAGCCGTCTGGGGGGGTGTCTGTCCATCTCAAGAAGGTCCAGCAGCCAGAACATCCACAAGCTCAGGGAGCCTGCAAGGCGCCCCGAAGTCAGGGCCCCGCTGCCACCCCGGGCGGTGAGACGCTTCGGAAACCCCTCGGGCCGGCCGGGCCGGGCGGTGGGGGAGGGAGCGGCGGAGGCGGAGCAGCGGCCCGGGGCCCGTGCCAGGCCTGGACCCGCCGGGGCCCGGGCTCCCGCGGGAGGCAGGCTGCTAACCAGTAAGCAAGTTGTAAAAGCCCGGCGCAGACACAACAGCTGGCAGCCGCTTCAAATACTTCTCTGTCTGAAGCCGGAGTGCTCGCGGCCGTCCAGTAAATCAAACCATGTGCCGTGCGCCCCGAGGAGCCCGCGGCCCGGCACCCCATTGCGGGCCTGCCGCCCCCAGCCGCTCTGGCTCCTTAAATAGCCCGGGGCTCACATTCCAGCTCCGTGTACCATCAGCTCTGAGGGCCCGGCTGGGAGGCCGCGGGGAGGCGAGCTGCCCCCCCCCCCCCCCCCGCCACAGGAAGATGGGGGGATGGGCACCGAGCCGCCGAGGGGAGCTTGGCACCCGGGCCTGATGTCCCCGGCTCAGCCTCTGTTTCCGATGGCTTCTGAGCCAGGCCTGCGTCTCCCGAGATCACCCAACCCATCCCTGCAGCTGGGGGAGGGACACCCAGAGAGGGAGAGAGGGAGGCCGAGTCTCCGTCCACGGACAGGTGTCAAGTTCTCTCCACGTCTGGCCTGAGCCTCGGCACCACCCCCGAGAGCGGTGGTGGGCAGACTCATGAGTCAGCAGAGGCAAATATCCACAGGACAACAACTGAAATCTGTATCGAAAGTCAAAATTTTAAACTTAAACTTCTAAACGCCACTTCTTCAAAACAGACTCAAGGGGCCAAAGAGCCGCATGTGGCTCTCGAGCCGTGGTTTGCCGACCACTGCCCTAGAAGCATCCCCCTCAATACTACAGCAGATCTGTTTTCAGAGGGCAGCCACCAGAGGCAGGGACAGGACAGGGGCGGGGCAGGGGCGGGCAGGCAGGGCAGGGGCAGGGGCGGGGCAGGGGCAGGGCAGGGTAGGGGCAGGGCAGGCAGGGCAGGGCAGGGCAGGGTAGGGGCAGGGCAGGCAGGGCAGGGGCAGGGCAGGGCAGGGGCAGGGCAGGGGCGGGCAGGCAGGGCAGGCAGGGCAGGGGCAGGGCAAGGCAGGCAGGGCAGGCAGGGCAGGGGCAGGGCAGGCAGGGCAGGCAGGGCAGGGGCAGGGCAGGGCAGGGCAGGGTAGGGGCGGGGCAGGGGCGGGCAGGGCAGGGGCGGGGCAGGGGCGGGCAGGGGCGGGCAGGCAGGGCAGGCAGGGCAGGCAGGGCAGGGGCAGGGCAGGGCAGGCAGGGCAGGGGCAGGGTAGGGCAGGCAGGGCAGGCAGGGCAGGGGCAGGGCAGGGCAGGCAGGGCAGGGGCAGAGCAGGGCAGGGTAGGGGCGGGGCAGGGGCGGGGCAGGGGCGGGCAGGGGCGGGCAGGCAGGGCAGGCAGGGCAGGCAGGGCAGGGGCAGGGCAGGGCAGGCAGGGCAGGGGCAGGGTAGGGCAGGCAGGGCAGGCAGGGCGGGAGCGGGAGGGAGACAATAAGACCTGGACGGCCTGGCTGGGGTGTTCCCCACGCTCCCTGTTCTGAACATCCTCATGGTCACCCCACCAGCAGCTACTGCTTCAGTCCTGGTTCTCCAGGCGTGTGGGGGGTTGAGTGGTGGCCCTCAGACAGGAATGTCCATGTGCTGACCTGGGCCTGTGAACGTGACCTTATTTGTGTGGGTGTTTTTTTTTAAAGCTAGTTTTGCCGGAACCGGTTTGGCTCAGTGGATAGAGCGTCGATCTGTGGACTGAAAGGTCCCAGGTTCGATTCCGGTCAAGGGCATGTGCCTTGGTTGCAGGCACATCCAGTAGGGGGTGTGCAGGAGGCAGCTGATGGATGTTTCTCTCTCATCCATGATTTTAGTTTTCTGTCCCTCTCCCTTCCTCTCTGTAAAAAATTAATAAAATGTATTAAAAAAATAAAGCCATCTTTAAACATATATATTTTTATTTATTTCAGAGAGGAAGGGAGAGGGAGAGGGAGATAGAATCATCAACAATGAGAGAGGTCATGGACCAGCTGCCTCCTGCACGCTCCGCACTGGGGATCGAGCCCACAGCCCGGGCCTGTGCCCTGACCGGGAGTGGAACTGTGGCCTCCTGCACGCTCCGCACTGGGGATCGAGCCCACAGCCCGGGCCTGTGCCCTGACCGGGAGTGGAACTGTGGCCTCCTGCACGCTCCGCACTGGGGATCGAGCCCACAGCCCGGGCCTGTGCCCTGACCGGGAGTGGAACTGTGGCCTCCTGGTTCACAGGGCGACGCTCCACCACGGAGCCATGGCGGCCGGGCTGGATGCGAGCTCCTCTGAAAGAGGGTCTTAGCAGAGGCGGCTGAGTGAAGGATCTTCAGGTGACTTCATCCTGGATAACCCAGGGGCCCCAATCCATGACAACCGTCCGGCAAAGGCCGACAGGGAGACGCAGGCAGGAAGGAGCCTCCCTGAGAGTCTGTGTTCGGACTTCTGGCTCCGGAGTGGCATGGATTCACAGGTGTGTTGTATTAAGCCACCCAGTAGGTGGTGATTCGCTGTGGCAGCCACAGGAAACAAACACCAAGTGGAAATTGGGGGTCAGAGAGTCTGGGCAAGGCCGCACGGCTCTTGGGTTTCCATCCCCAGGCCAGTGAGGGCCGGCCCAGCGGGGACCAGCTGAGAGGGGAAGGGCTTTGCTTCTCGGCTGAAGTTCATTCTCCCTGGGTCATCGGCAGGTTCTCGGCTGAAGTTCATTCTTTCTGGGTCATCGGCAGCTTTTGGGCTGAAGTTCATTCTTTCTGGGCCATCGGCAGCTTTTGGGCTGAAGTTCATTCTTCTTGGGCCATCGGCAGCTCTGCTGGCAGCCCGTCATGACAAAGGTCACTGGGAAGGACCTTCGCAAACGTGCTTCCATGGAACAATCTTCAGAAGGTGGGGCCCAGGGGTGCAGGTGGGAGGGAGAACGGGGCGTCTGTGAAGAGCCATGGAAACACGGCTGGGGAGAGACGCGGTCCCGGGTGGGTGCTGCCATGGAAACAGCCGAGCAGCCTCCGAGTGGACGGCCAGGCTGGACGGCACAGGGGCGGCGATGCTGAGACTCTGAGCTCCGGGGTCAGCTGCCAGGACTCGCTTCCTCGGGGAAACCCAGGGCCGAGCAGCTCGAGCTATTTCCCGGCTTCTGGTACTCCCCCTCATTTTCCCTCGAGGACAAGCCCGTCCGGGCCTGGGAGATGCGGCGTCGCAGCCCCGGGCCTTGGCGTCCTTGGCATGTGCTCCGAGCCCAGCGCCGACCGAGCTGGCCGCCGCCCAGGGGTCCCTCAGCCTCCTGGACGCCAGCCCCCGAGGCCTCTGCAGGAAGCAGGGTCGGCAGGTGCAGCTCTGCGTGTAAACCGACAACGTGCCAGAATCGGCGACGGGCACCTCACAGCGCAGTCCCGGGCCCCAGGCCTGCACCGATGTTTCGGGATTTTTGCTTTCCCCCAAGGCCCCTGGCGATGCAGGAGGCGCTTGTGAAGTTCAAGTGAAAGCCCCCAACCTCGGTCCTGTGACTCATGCTTCTCCAGGGCTTTCTCAGAGGAGTGAGGGAGGGGACAGTGCGGCCTCGCTTTTCCTACCTCTAGAGCCGACCAGGAAGGGGGTGCACTGGGCCGGGGCGGGAGGGGGTGCGGGCCAGGTCAGCGCCCCTTCCCTGTGGCCCCTTTTCCATGGGGAGCACCCCTCTGCCCAGGAAACCCCTCGCCAGGCCAGCAGCCTGGGAAGAAAGGTTTGGAGAAGTGTGTTTTTTAAAAAATATATTGTTTTATTAATTTTTTCACAGAGAGGAAGGGAGAGGGATAGAAAGTCAGAAACATCAGTGAGAGAGAAACATGCCCTTGGCCGGAATCAAACCTGGAACCCTTGAGTCCACAGGCCGACACTCTATCCACTGAGCCAAATTGGTTTTCGGTGGGAGAAGTGGTTTTTAAAAGCGTTTCTCTTGAAAGGAAGGAAGGAAGAAAGAAGGAAGGAAGGAAGGAAGGAAGGAAGGAAGGAAGGAAGGAAGGAAGGAAGGAAGGAGAAAGAAAGAGAGAGAAAGAAAGAAAGAAAGAAAGAAGAAAGAAGGAAGGAAGGAAGGAAGGAAGGAGAGAGAGAGAAAGAAAGAGAAAGAAAGAAGAAAGAAGGAAGGGAGGGAGGGAGGAAGGAAGGAAGGAAAGAGAAAGAAAGAAAGAAAAAGAAAGAAAGAAAGAAAGAAGAAAGAAGAAAGAAAGAAGGAAGGAAGGAAGGAAGGAAGGAAGGAAGGAAGGAAGGAAGGAAGGAAGGAAGGGAGGGAGGGAGGGAGGAAAAGAAAACTAGAAGAAGAGAGAGATCTCGAGCCCTGTGGAGGACCGGAGCCCGAGCGGACAGGACGGGGCCGCAGCAGCTGAGCCGGGAGCCCCAGCGGCCGTGAGCGGCTTCCTCTGGCTCTCGCAGCCGGGACATCATCTGTTGATTCTCGAGCCCAGGCCCCAGCTCATGGTTTCCTCCCCGGTTGCCATGGCCCCGTCCCGAAAACACAGCAAACGCCCGGCCCGGGGCAGCTCATTTATTTCAAATATTCCTTGCAGCTGGACTCCGACCACGCTTGGGTGTCTGGGCTGCAGCAGGAACTAATTGCTCTGTCCGCGCCCCTCCGGCTCCCCGGCATACTTCATGGTTCAGTGAGGTCCACATTCCTCCTCTCACCGAGGAGGGAGCGAGGGGCGGGGGGAGGGGGGGACGCTGAGTGCAGGAGGTGGACATGGATGCCGAGGGAGGAGGGAGGAAGGAGGAAGAGGGAGGAGCGGGGAGGGGAGGGAGGGAGGAGGAAGGAGAGAGGAGGAAGGAGGGAGGAGGAGGGAGAGGAGGGAGGAGCGGGGAGGGGAGGGAGGGAGGAGGAAGGAGAGAGGAGGAAGGAGGGAGGAGGAGGGAGAGGAGGGAGGAGGGAGGAGCGGGGAGGAGGAGGGAGGGAGGAGGAGGGAGAGAGGAGGAAGGAGGGAAGAGTAGGGAGAGGAGGGAGGAGGGAGGAGCGGGGAGGAGAGGGAGGGAGGAAGAGGGAGAGGGAGGAGGAGGAAGGAAGGAGAGGGGGAGGGAGGGAGGAGGAGGGAGAGGAGGAGGGAGGGAGGAGCGGGAGGGGAGGGAGGAGGGAGGAGCGGGAGGGGAGGGAGGATGGAGGAGCGGGGAGGGGAGGGAGGGAGGAGGAGGGAGAGGGAGGATGGAAGATGGAGGACGGAGGACGGGGGACGGAGGAGAGAGGAAGGAGAGCCCTTCCCATCGAGGGCCAAACCCCAGAGGCTGCTCGCTACCTGCTGGAGGGCAGACTAATTGCATCCACATGGCCGGTCTGCTAGATGGTTTTATGAAGACCGGTCCCCTCAACACAAAAGCCTGCCCCCTTCACCCCAGAAGTCTCCAGGCCGCACAAAGGCCCTCCTTTTCCCTGCTCCCCACACCCGCCCCCTCCCACCGCCTGACCCCACGCCTCCCCGGCCTCCCCGGCCACGCCGCCTAGAAACACTGTCAGACCCCTCCCTCCACACGTGTCCGGGAGGCATCCGGCCCCGCTCCCAACGCCCAGCGTGGTCTTCGGGGACTGTCCCCGGGGAGAAAGCACACCCACCAGGAAGTCGGTTCAGGAACGTCTGCTCGCTTCTCCAAGGCCAATGTCAGCCCTGGAGCTGCTGCTCCAGAACAGGAAGCAGCTCTCGGCCCCGAGGCTGGCCGGGTGCCCGCCTGCTGGTTCTAGACCCTCATCTCACCCCGGTCCCCTCCCAGGAGCTGGGCCCAGGAAGACAGTCCCTCGGGGAGGCCTCCCAGGATCACACAGCGCGAGAGGTCAGCGCCCTCGTCCGAGCCCAGGTCTGACTCAGGAGGCCGTGAGCTTGTCGCCCGGCCAACCCACCAACACACGAAAGAATTCCCCTTGACCCAGCAACTTTCTGGAGAAGCGCTGACACAGTCCGTGGGCTCCCGACACGGGCGAGGTCACTCGGGGAGTTTGGGAAAACAGCCGGTTCCTGAGCCCGGCCCCAGAAATGTGGGTTAGGCCGGCTCCGACGGGGCCTGAGGCGCATTGTGACAAACCCCCTCCAGGTGCCATGGACGCGGGCGGGCGGGAGAGTGGCCAGGGGGCTCTCCGAGAGGGACACGGGACTCTGGTGCGGGGGCTCTCAGGGGCCAGCACGCTCCCCAGCCCAGCGGACCCCGCATGCCTGGAGGATGAACTATGCCCACAGGGGCTGGAGGCACTCGGGGTGATTCTCTGGAAAGAGTCACGGGGTGATCATTTCTCAGCCGTTCGGTTGATCCGCCGCCGGTCCTCCCGATGTCAGCCTTTCCCGTGTTCTCGGCCGGGGGGCCCTGCCCACGGCCCAAATATGGACGACCAGCTCCTTCTACCGACTGCCCTGAGCCTGGACTCGGACACCCACACTGCTCCCCAAAGCCCACTGTCACCTCAACCCTCACAGCACAGGCACCAGCCCCAGGCTCCCCGACATGGCTGTCCTTCCTGTTAGCTCAGCCAGGCCCGCGTCTGGGGTGCGGGCTCACAGACTTCCGGAAAGAGGTGGGGACATTCTGGGTCACCCATCCAGGGTCCTCCTGCTCTTCTGGGGCTCTGGCTGGCCTTTGAATAGGGGGATGGGGTGGGGGCGGTAATCCCCTCACTATCTGCTGAAAACGGGGCCCACGGAGCTGGCTAGCCTCCGGAGGGGCCGGCCACGCCTCTTCCCCTCCCCTAAGGCACAAAGAGCGACTCAGAAGTTAATAAACTTTCCTTTATTAGGTTACTGACTATTACCAACCATCATAAAATAGAACGGGCGTTTCAAGACTGTACAGGCCACAGGGCTCTGGGCTGAGAGGAGGGAAGGGTGGGCTTGAGGGGGACGTGGGGGGCTGGGGGGTGCAGAGACGACAGAGCCTGCCAGCGTCCAGCCGCGGCGGGAGGCGCGGGGTCAGGCGGGCAGGCTGGGGCTGTGTGAGTGACACTCTCCTGTGCAGCATTCACCGGAGGGGACCCCGCCTCGAAACAGGAGGGGGCAGACCTTCAAACGTCTTATGGGGACGGTAAGGCCCGATACAACCACCTCCCAATAATAAGGGGCAATTTACATTCCTCACCCAGTCTTGGCACCAATGTTGTGCTTTAAAAAATATATTCCACTGGAAGACTTTTTTTTTTTTTAAGGTACCCTACAGCAGCTGTTCAAAACATACTTCTTACGGACAAATATATATGCATATATATATTAAACACTTTAAACAAATAAAGTCATCTATTGTACCTGTGCAGAAATGAACGGAGGCAAACTTCGAGATAAAGACATGGCAGACGTGGTGGCAGGGGCTGGGGCTGCTACGTGGGGGGGCTGTGGCAGGGAAGGGGCCTCCCGCCGGCTGCCCCCCCGCCCCGCCCCTCTGGCTCTGGGGGTCGTGATGAACTAGGCACTACGCGGAGACACGCATGGGCTTGCGTGAGGCGTGACTCTCTCTAGCCTCCAGCACCCCAACCTGCTCTGAGCTTCTCGGGGTCAGAGACCCCCCCGCCTCCTTCCTCCTCGGTTCGGTCGTACCCGTGAGAAGCCGGAGCTTCTGGGGGTGCACACGGCACAGCTCAGCTAGGAAGACGGAAGCAAAACCAAACCCACACCCACTGCCCGTGGGAGACACGGAAATAAGCCACGGGCACAGGTGTGGGAGCCCGAGTGTCCGTCATGGACGGCAGGGAGACACGGGGGCCCCAAGACACTCCGACCAACCACCCAGAACTCAGAGCAGAGCCCCCGGGAACTGTAGGTCAAGGGACCCAAAGACCCTGTGCCACCTGGGGACACGTCGCCGACAGCCCAGCGAGGACAGGCGAGGCCAGGCCAGGAGTGGGGGAGGGGGGGCAAGAGAGCCCTCCAGCGAGGTGACCGGAGCCAGGTCCTTTCGAGTGGAATAAATAAATGGCTTTCGTTATCGTTAGGAGAATAAATACAGGTCCGGGCGGGCAGCGGGACTGAGGCTGAGCTCTGAGCCCATGGCGGGGGGCGGTCCCTCCGGCTGCTGCTCGGCCCGGTGTGTTTCTGACGTCCTGAGCTTGGTCCCCGGCACGAGCCCTGGCAGAGCACCTCTTAGCACCCCTGGGTCCGCTCGGTGGAGGCCCCCCAGGCCACCCGAGAGCAGACGGGGGCGCAGCGCCCGGCTTCCTGGGGGTCTTTTGTGTCTTTGTCCAAAGAGGGGCTGGGACTGGCATGCAGGGCCTCCCGCCAACTCGGGGAGGGGGCAGGGAGCCTGTGCCCGGAGCTGTCCGTGTCCGTGCCCCGAAGGGCAGCGGGGGGAGGAGGAGGAGGAGGAGGAGGAGGACCAGGCCTTCCTCCCAGGGCTGCGGACGCCGGCACGGGGCTGCCGAGCGGGTCCTGGCGGTGTCACTGGTACAGGAGGTAGGCCTTGAGGGCGGCGGGCAGCGGCAGCTCGGGGATCTCGCCCAGACGCTCCTTCCCCAGGGCCAGGCGCACCGAGCGGCGGCAGAGGTCCATGAGCGGCAGCGGCTCGGCTGCGGGACGAGGAGAGAGTGAGAGGTCAGCGGGGCTCGGGGCAAGGACTGCCCCCAGGAGAGTATCACCCTACTCGTGCGAACACGCAAAGGGTGGTTTTCATTTTGGAGGCATCGCTCCATCTGACCCAGTGATCGCACTTGTAGGCATATATCCCCAGAAACTAGAAACATGAATCAGAAAGGATATATGCACCCCTATGTTCATAGCAGCCCAATTAGCTGAGATTTGGAAACAGCCTGAGTGCCCATCAGCAGATGAGGGGATTAAAAATGGGGCGCATCCACACAATGGAACACTACGCTGTGGTGAAGAAAGAGTTCTTACTATTTGCAACAGCGTGGATGGGACTGGAGAGCATCACGCTGAGTGAAATAAGCCAGCCGGAGAAAGACAAATACCACGTGATCTCACTCATTTGTGGAATGTAATGAACAACATAAACTGACGAACAGGGACAGATCCAGGGGCAGAGAAGCATCAACCAGACTGCCGGAGCTCAGAGGGAAGGCAGGGGAGGGTGGGGGAAGGAGGGGAGATCAACCAAAGGACTTGAATGCACGAATATAAGCCTAACCAATGGACACAGACACCAGGGGGTGAGGGCATGAGTGAGGGCATGAGTTGGGGGGTTAATAGAGGGATAAGGACACATACGTAATACCGTAACCAATAAAGAAATGAAATAATCAATAAAGGAATTAAATAAGTAAAAAAAATAAAGTCATCGCTCCTAGCGAACCACGACCCACCCTGGGCCGGGCGTGAGCTCTGCCCACACGCGTGCCACGCCCTCCACCTGGCTGGCACTGATTTCACCATCACAGGCGGACGAGGGAACGGAGGGATGGAGTTCAGATAACGCCCAGGGTCGCGCTGCTAGGAGGACGGGAAGCTAGGGTGCTTACACCAGGGCGGGCGGCAGCCACCGGGCTCCGGCAGCCAGCTCTTCCCCGCATGCACCCTGCACCAGACGGCACGCAAGCTTTCGGGAAGGGAATTATCTCGTGAGACCCCAACCTCTCACGGGTACTGTTCCCATCTGCATTTCACAGCTGGGGCCACTGAGGCAAAGAGGTCATAGGCCAAGGTCACAGGCTGGGCACCTGTGGGAAGAGGCCTCTAGCTGCAGCCTGTAAGGACGCCTGTGTCCTGTGTCCCCTGAGGGCCCGGCCCCTTCTTCCTGCCAGGGCGTCTCCGTGCAGCCGGCGGCTCAGATAAACTCTCAGCCTCAGAAAGAGCCCTCAAGTCCTTCCCTCCCAGGCCCAAGGCCCTGCTCAACCCTTCTCCCGAGTGACCTCCCCTTGCCCTGGTCCCTAAAAGCAGGGCCGGGGAGCACAGCGTTCTGGACACAGAAAGAGCGGACGAACAGGCTTTCGGCTTCACCCACGGGCACCCCTTGACTCTGAAACTCCTTTGTGAGCAAAGTAAAGACCAGACCCCCAAAACCCAGAGAAACCCCAGCATTTACCTTGGGAACCCGTGCCACCCACACAAAATGGGTTAAAGTTCTTCAATAGTCACCACTGTGTCTCAGAATATTAAAAGTCATATTAAAAACTCGAATCATTGAGGGCCAGATGCTGCGGCCGAGGGTGTCAGGGTAAATGGGGCGTGACTGCTCACGGCTGTGGGCTTCTCTTGGGTGACGGACGGGTTCTAAAGTCTATCGTGGCGACAGCAGCACAGCCGTGGATACACTAGAGGCCACCGAGTCGGCCACTTTAAGTGGGTGAAGGGATGGCGTATGGATTACATCTCAACAAACCTGTTCTTAAAAAATATAAATCTTAGGATCGGTAACGCGTTTGGCAAATTTCAGGCTTCAGAAGAAGACAAGCTGCTGTCCGCTGCTCCTGGGCTGTCACAGGAGAAGGAACGGAGGCAGTAAACGGTTTCCGTGGGCTACTCCGAACCCAGGCCCTCCTGGAGGCTGGAGGATGAACCGAGCCACCTTGTATCCTTGAAGGTCAAGGGTTCCAGATGCCGGGTGAGCAGGGCCGGGTTTCTCCCCCTTCCTACGTGCAGAGCCTTGGGGCTCCCTCACCATAAGCATCCTTGCCCAGGCAACCCCACTTGTGCCCTGCATAGCAGATCTGCCTGGGCCTCCGTTTGCCCATCTGTTAACAGAATCAAACCAGATGGCCTCCAAAGTCCCATCCAGCTGAGGTCCCGGAGGCCAGAAACAGCAGCTCTCGGCTTGGACCTGCTGTTGGGGAGCGGCCCTTTCGCTGGGCCAAGTGGGGGAGTGCCGGAAGCCGATCATTGTCTTAATGATGGAGAGCTGTGGACAGAGAATCCGGAGGGCTGGTCAACCTTAATTGCTCTGAAGGGTCGGAGCTAATTACTGGATATTGATGGTTGAAGCAGCCCCCACCTGTTAGTCCTAAGTAGATTAAATGATTGACTTTTATTGGTATTTCCTGAGAGATATGGGTATATCTTATGATCTTAATCTTAATAAAAGGGATGGTAAAGCCGGAGCAAGGAGTAGTCTTCCTATTAGAGTTGGACTATCGCCTGGCCCCCATTTCCAAATTAACGCTTTTCTGAGTCTCCATTCATTTGTGTTGGGCCTTCTCTAGAACCCGAACCCTGAACCGGGATCCCTGAATCACGCGGGACGTGAATGGGGTTCCCACAGGGGAGTTTGGAGGTGCTTCCTTGGCTCCACTCAGGGGCTCTCTTCCATCTTCCCCAGTCCCTCCTCCTCATGACGTGGCTCAGACACCGCCCCCCTCCGCCCCCCCGGATCAGAGGGGCTTCCCCCTGGTGGCCGAAGGCACTTGAGGAGGCACCGAGAGCCACCGACCGTGGCCGAGAGCCCCGCGGCTGTGGAGTGAGGCCGGGAGGGAGCACCCATCACACTCTTGGCTTAACGGGTTTCGGGTCAATTTGCTCCCCTGATGAAGAGACACGGTGCACAGCGGCCTGCACCAGCCGGTGCCCGCTGCCCCGTTTCGGGTGGTTCTCATCACGGCACCAGCGGCAGCCGAGGCTCGTGGGGCTCCTAGCGTGTGCCTGGAGGGGGGTTGTGGTCTCCATCCTACAGGTGGGGAAGCAGGTTCGGGGAGGGGAGAGCCGGGGCCCCAGGTCTGAGAGCCCAAGGCTAAAAGATGGAAATACAGCCGTCTCTGAAACGCTCAAGTGCGTCTTTCTCTGCACCAGCGTGAAGCGCAAGCTCCCAGCAGGTCTCTGCAGCTCGGCCCAGGGGCGAGGCCTCACAGCGCCCCCAAAAGCAGCTGCGGCGTGAGTGTGTGTGTGAGTGTGTGTGTGTGTGTGGGGGGGTGTGTGTGGGTGGGGGACTTCCCCTGCCTGGCCACCTTTGGGCCACACTGAATAGCCCAGTGAGGGAGGGATCTCTCGACTGGAACAGTGTGTCCTTCAGACATGCCACCTCTCCATCCATCTATCCCTCCATCAAACCTGCCATCCATCCATCCATCCAACCACCGGCTCACTCATCCACCCACTAACCCACTCATCTACTCATTCATTATTCATCCATCCATCTACCCATCCATCCATCTATCCATCCATCCATCCACCCATCCATCCATCTATCCATCCATCCATCCATCCAACCACCGGCTCACTCATCCACCCACTAACCCATTCATCTACTCATTCATTATTCATCCATCCATCAACCCATCCATCCATCAAACCTGCCACCCACCCATCCATCCAACCACCGGCTCACTCATCCAGAGGTGCTGCAGGTTGGCTGGCAGACTCCAGCAGGAACTTCCCATTTACCCAGAGGCAAGCGAGCGTTGCCTCTGAGGACTCGAGGATGCTGGGGCGTCTACTGAAGGACAACTGAATCCCAAGGACTGCACAAGCCCCTGGCCAGGCCCACCCAGGACGCCACAGACACGGCGGCCGGGCAGTGCCACCCCGGACGGTGCAGGAGACACTTACGGTCGAGTCCATTCAAGTAGCGCATGCGGATCTCGCAGTGGCCCCAGACGGCGCTCACGACCGGATACAGTTTTTTGCCTTTGAGCCCCCGGAAAGCCACGCCCATGTACTGTCCGTCCACGATGAAGCTCAGGGTCCCGTCGTCCATGTCCAGGGCCACCAGGAAGGAGTCGGGGACGATGAACGTCTCGTCCGGCTCCAGAAAGGCCGGGTACGTCTTGCTCGGCTGGTTCTTGCCGTCGTGGTAGAGCCGGTTGCGCCCCAGGTCCCAGCCCCAGGACTCGTGGTTGTTCCCCACGAGGGTGGTGTAGCCCACGGAGTGCAGGGGGGCGTCGGCCGTGGCCACCCCCACCACGGCGTGCGTGCCCCGCTGCCGCATGGCCCACGTGATCTGCCACACGTGCAGCCCCCGCGTGTAGCCCACCTTGCCCCGGATGGCGTCCGTGCTCTGGGCCACTGGGTGCCGGTGGAAGATGAGCTTGTCGTCCTCCTTGACGAAGACGTTGAGCGAGCGGTCGTTGTTGTTCCAGGAGTGGAGCAGCTGGACCTCGGGGGGCGCGGGCGGCATGTCCAGCAGCAGCTCCAGGCGGGTGGGCTTGCAGTAGTCCAGGCCCTGCAGCTCCTGCTTCAAGGGCCGGTACGTGGGGTCCCTCATGTCCACCGTCTTGATGCCTCCGGTGACCTTCTGGCCCATGGTCGCCTCCGGCCTCACGGCGCCCCCGACGCCCCAGGCAAACGCATCCACGGCGCGGCCTCTGCACGCGGCGGCCGCGAGGTCCGTGCTGCCTGCCGGGCAGAGACAGAAACAGGACCCGGTGAGCGGGTGGGGGCGGGGGAGACGGGCCATAGGGAAGGTCAGGGTCAGAGCCATGGGCCGGCCATAGACACGTCCCCGCAGCCGGGCTCTGGGCTCCATCCCCGACGCGGCTGGCCGGGGCCTTGGCACCGAGGGACCTGCCCTGTCCCCGCAGCTGAGCTGCCTACGGGAGGGCCCCGCCTGGCAGTCCCCAGGGGAGAGAAGGCTCCGACCGGCAGCGAGATGCTCCGCGGTGCCTGGCGCACGGCGTACGGAATCGCGATCTCAGGGCGGACGGCCCCGTTGGCACAGCCCATCGGCGGGCATCTTCCCTGGTGCCGGCAAGGCGGGGGCTTCCTTTCCGTGCCTGCTGCTTCGGCGGCAAAGCCCTGACACGCCACCTCCCAGCCGCTCTCCCCCGCACAGCCGCCCCCGCAGGCCCCTCGGGCTCACACTAGGGAGGGACCGGGCGGAACCGGTCAGCCAGGGCGCTCGGCCCAGGGCTCTCTGCTCGCTCTCGGGCCCGAGCCTGCAGCAGCGCCCCTAGCAGGTCCTGTACCCGCATCGTGCCTGGACGGGGGTGCCAATGCTGCTCTCGGAGTCCCCGAGGCGTCCCGTGCCAGGTGGCCATGACAGCCTCGCCCGCCGCCCCCGCTCGAGGCCAGCATGTGGATGACCTCCACCTTCTCCTTCCCCCAGAAGCCACCGTGCGGCTCCTCGGACTCCAGCAGACCATCTGGAAGGAAGCCCGACTCCAAGATTCCCACTTCCGGCCGCCCCAGCCGCGGGCTCCTTCACGGGAGGGCGGTGCCGGGTGGGAGGAGAGACCTCACCTGCCAGCAGGGGGCTCAGCAGGAGCGGGGGCTGAAACGTGGGGCTGAGGGACTCACCCACCCTGCCGTCCCGTCCCCCGTGCCCCGTGCCCGCGGTGAGGAAGGGAAAGTAACAGGAAACTGGGCTCCTGAGCCTCCCTCTGGGCCTGCGGGACTCTTGGCTGCCCGGTGGGGCTCCGGGGACAAGGGAGCCTGGGTGGGCTGCGGGCTCCCCTCTGCAGTGGGCTCATTGCTTTCCCACCGGAAGCAGACAGAGCGCTTGCGGGCCCCGAGGGCGGGGACTGGGGAAGCTGGGCACCGGGACCAGGTCCTCAGGCTGCCTGGGACCAGCAGGCGGAGAGGAGGGACGGGCGAGGGGCTGGGCGCCCCGAGGCCTCCAGCTGCCCGGAGCTGGCCCTGCCCTGGGAGGGGACCCAGAAACGGTGTCTTCCTTCGGGACAGGCAGGCCTCCTGGAGGCTGGCCCCGGGCGGAGAGAAGGTTCCGGGTGAGAACCCCGGGCCCCGGACCCCGAACTCAGTAGCAGGCCATGCTCCCCCCTCCCAGTTGTTTCTTCCAAGACAGGCTGGGGACCCTTGTGCTGAGGCGTCCTTCTGCAGCTGGGGGACCACCTGGTTCCAGAAAGTTCTGTGGGTATGAGACCTTGGAGACCTCAGCTCCTGGATCTCCCAGGACAATCGGTTTCAACTTTCAGTCCCATCGACCCCTGAGAGCCACTGACACCTCCTCCTTATGGCCCCACTGAGGGGGCACCCCATGGCTTCAGGGCAGCTTGCCAGGCCTGCGAGGGGGGAGAGCCTGAGGCTGGCGTGGAAACGGGGACCCGGTGACCCCAGAGACTGGCCTGTGGATGCCCCCAACCTCCCTCCGAGCATCCTCTGAGCTGGGGAAGGCGGGTCTCAGTCAGGAGCACCCACACCCGTCTCTGTGCGGACACCCCCTCTGCCAGTGCCCAGTGACCCCTCTGCAGGACCGGGGGGCGGGCATGGTCGGCTCTCTGGGAGCATGAGGAGGAAATTAACTTCCTGAGTCCATTTTACTGCCTCTGGGGCAGAGCAGCCATCGCCCTGTTCTTGGTGCCGTCAGCCCAGCAGGAAGGGCCCCCCGAGTCGCACTGAGGAACGTCCCACCCCGACCATGGCGACGGGTGACACTGGGCGGGGGGGGGGGGCCGCTGTGGGAGAGGATGGTGGTGGGGAGACCACTCACACACACCTGGGTGCTCACACACACGGGTGCACACACATGGGTCCGCACACCCAAGGGCACACACACACAGTTACACACATGCACACACACACATACACACACACACACACACACATACACACACGCACACACACACGAGAAGCACGGCAGGCCTTCCAGATGTTTCCTTTACTTACGACAGAGCGAATGCGATCAAAAGCCCTGGGACAGAGGGAAGGGGTGTCCGGTCCCAGTCAGAGGCCACTAAGCCCTATGGTTTCCCCTCCTGAGCACCCCCCGCCACCCCACCGACGCCACACACGTCATCCAGCCGAGTCCAAAGCCAGTTCATGGCGCACGGTGAACTGGGTGCCTCTCGGGCAAAAGCCTCCCGGCCCTGCACCCACCGGAGCCCAACATGCACTCCAGACGGACCCAGGAGCCCCAAAGCCGCCTCCCTCCTCCAGGGCCGGCCCACAGCGCGGCTCCGTCTGGGCCCGGGATCAGCGCTCGCATCGCAAAGGCCCGCTTTGAGGGGGTTTTGGGGGGCCTCAGCTCCCCCCAGAAGGCAAGAGCAGCACCCACAAACCCCTTCCCTCTAGTCTCTCCAGTGGGACCCTCTGTGCCCTCAGGGGGAGGGGCGGCAGGTACGGACTTGGAGGCGCAGCGAAGGAGCCCCAGCACCGCATGCTGGTCCCTGGACGGCGAGGAGGAGCCACAGGCATCCCGAGCTCGCTGCGGGGGACCGAGACTGGGTGTGCGGGGCCCGGCCTTTAACGATCTGAGGCAGAGATTCTCTCCTGACACAGGGGGTGGAGACACCGACTGGATACACCCACTGTTTCCACTACACACTTCATGGAGAGAAGGGATGTGGCTGAGGACAGCGAGAGGGCACAGGATGTGGGACCCATGGGGTTAAAAAAGGTTGAGGTACGCAAGAGGTTGTGCGGGTGTCTCTCGGGACAGGTGTGGGGCTGTCCCAGACAGAGAGACAGACCCCCAAATCAGGACGTGCTTCTCGGCCTGCAGGTGCCACTCAGGCGTAACACCCCCAGCGATCCCCGCCAACGCTCTCCCAGGGTCTAGGCAACCCCAGAACCCCACGCAGGGCACGTGGGCAAAGACACGCACCGACCGGCGAACTCTGCAGCCATGCACAGAGGAGCCAGCCCCTCGACGTGCTGACTTCACATAGCGTGATGTGATGCTGGCGTTTAAAACGCAACTTGGAGAGCGGTATGCAGAGCGTGACCCCATCTCTGTCTGAACAGGATTAAGAAGATCCCCTGGCCTGGCTGGTGTGGCCCAGTGGACAGAGCCTGTGGACTGAAGGGTCCCAGGTTCGATTCCAGTCAAGGGCACATGCCGGGGTTACAGGCTCGACCCACAGTGGGGGGCAGGCAGAGGCAGCTGCCCAGTGAGTCTCTCATCACTGATGTTTATCTCTCTCCCCCTCTCTCTTCCTCTCCAAAATCAATAAAAGTATGTTTAAAAAAGAGAAGGTTCTCTCTGTGCGCCTGTATCTATTTGTATGTGGAGGGAGGGAGGGGTTTAGAAGCACAAACACCAGACCGTTCACAATAGTTTACCCTGGACGTTTCGGGGTGTGTGTGTGTGGGAGGAGGTGGAAAAGGGGATGCAGTTTACTTTCAACACGTACTGAATGAAACTTTAAAAGATGCAAATAAGACTTGCATTGTCATGACGATGAGCACACCGAAAGGCATCAGAGGCTGAAAAATACGGACTCAACACCCTCCAGGCACAAGAACAACCAACGTGATTCCTAAAGACTCCCCGCGGTTTCGCGCCTTTTAACGAGCAGAGGGCACATGTTCATTTGCCCCCAGACGCACACCGAGCCCACGGCGGACAGGACAGTGAAACCAAAGGTCAAACCCCAGCGGGAGCTCTGGAACCATGCCAAAGGGGGGAGGGGGATGTTATTTCTACAGCGATTTCTCCCAAGATGTCCAGTGACACTGCTTCTAACTCACAAATGTTAATCTGCCCGTAGAAAATTCAGCCAGGCTCCACTCTGCAGCCTGGGCAGGGGGCTGAGCTGGGCTCCACTCTGCAGGCTGGGCAGGGGGCTGGGCCGGGCTCCACTCTGCAGGCTGGGCAGGGGGCTGGGCCGGGCTCCACTCTGCAGGCTGGGCAGGGGGCTGGGCCGGGCTCCACTCTGCAGGCTGGGCAGGGGGCTGGGCCGGGCTCCACTCTGCAGGCTGGGCAGGGGGCTGGGCCGGGCTCCACTCTGCAGGCTGGGCAGGGGGCTGAGCCGGGCTCCACTCTGCAGGCTGGGCAGGGGGCTGAGCCGGGCTCCACTCTGCAGGCTGGGCAGGGGACTGAGCCGGGCTCCACTCTGCAGGCTGGGCAGGGGACTGAGCTGGGCTCCACTCTGCAGGCTGGGCAGGGGACCGGGCTCCACTCTGCAGGCTGGGCAGGGGGCTGAGCTGGGCTCCACTCTGCAGGCTGGGCAGGGAGCTGAGCTGGGCTCCACTCTGCAGGCTGGGCAGGGGACCGGGCTCCACTCTGCAGGCTGGTCAGAGGCTGGGGGTGGGGGAAGGGCGGTGACTGGAGGGGGTAGGAATTTCAACGCTGGGCTCCGAGGACAGCAGGCTCAGCACCTGCTGGAGCCTCGTGGGGTCCCCCAATGACAGCCTTCCGAAGGCGCCCCGCTTCAGCTCAGCGCCCTGGCCGCCCACATAGAAACGATCCTTTTGTTCTGCTGCCTGAGCGAAAGTTCACGGAGGGAGCAGCACCTGGGTGGCACTGGCAGCGCATCCTGGTGACGGGTGACAAACGCATGGAGCAGGGTGGGGGCGGGCTCCCCGGAGAGGCAGACACACACCCCCCCTCTCTCCGCTCAGCGCCCCCTCAGTGTGTCCGTCCAGCCGGCCGGCCGACTGATCCCAGAACAGTGAAACCATTGTTTGGACCCAAGACGGGGAAAGAATGAAATTCAGGATGTGGGACAAGGTGACCTATTTGAAAGCCTCCTTTCACCTGGACACCCAACGCGCTCCCTCCCACGCGGCCCCGCCCCGCACGCGGTGGCGGCAGCCCCGGGCGTGGCGATCCTCGCAGATCCGGATGGCAGCCTCCGCCCCGGCTGAGCGTCAGGCTCCGGGCTCCTGGGACCCCGCCGGCCACGCTGCCACGTAGGAGCGCTCAGAGCATCCTCCACTCAGGCCTGGCCACGGAGCCCCTGGGGGTGCCACCCGCAGCAGGATGAGTGCCACGCGGTCACAGCCCCCCCCCCCACCTGTCCCCTGAGCTGTGCTCTCGCGCAAGCAGGGACACAAACATCTCTGTCCCTAGAATCAACCCAAGGGTTGGACCCTTCTGGAAAGTTCTGACGCGTGATTTTGGAGAGAAAAGTCCCCCCACGGTGGGTCCGGAGCTCTAGCCTCTGACCTCAAAAGACCAAAAAGGCACCTGCAGTCAACACCCACGGAAGGCCCCGGATGACTCATCGGCGCTTTCAGGGGGCCCACGGGGCCCTGGGAAAGCGGGGACACTCACAGAGAGCGAGGCTCCCACAGCCACGCCGCGGCCCGCACGGCGGGGGCGGGGACAGTGCCGGCGACGGTGCCGGCCGGGCTCCGGGCAGAGGGGCCCTGTTCTCGGAGGGGCCCAGCGACACGCTGTGGACACCCGGCCTTCCGGAAAGCGAGCCCGGCAGGGGCAGGCCCACCTTCGCCTGGCAGGGGGAGTCTTGATGCCAGGCCCCTGCATCGCCCAGCCTGGGGGTGGGCATCGTCTATCTCGCCGGGCCTGCCTGGTCCATGTAGGAGCCGGGGTGCCCCACAGGAAGGGGGCAGGAAGGCAGAGAGCAGAGCCACAGCATCTCCATGGAGAGAGTCCACGGGAGCCCACGGGGAAAAGGCTCGGGGCCACGGGTCCCTCCTCACCCCTCCCTGGCTGGGGCAGCAGCCTGCATTCCCCCAGTGACTGGCAGCCTGCACCACGCCCCCCCCTAGTGACTGGCAGCCTGCATCCCCCAGTGACTGGCAGCCTGCACCCCCCAGTGACTGGCAGCCTGCACCCCCCAGTGACTGGCAGCCTGCATCCCCTAGTGACTGGCAGCCTGCACCCCCCCAGTGACTGGCAGCCTACACCCCCCCCGTGACTGGCAGCCTGCACCCCCCCAGTGACTGGCAGCCTGCACCCCTACAGTGACCGGCAGCCTGCACCCCTACAGTGACCAGCAGCCTGCACCCCCCCAGTGACTGGCAGCCTGCACCCCCCCCCAGTGATTGGAAGCCTACACCCCCCCCGTGACTGGCAGCCTGCACCCCCCCAGTGACTGGCAGCCTGCACCCCCCCCCCCAGTGACTGGCAGCCTGCACCCCCCCAGTGACTGGCAGCCTGCACCCCTACAGTGACCGGCAGCCTGCACCCCCCCAGTGACTGGCAGCCTGCACCCCCCCCCAGTGATTGGAAGCCTACACCCCCCCCCAGTGACTGGCAGCCTGCACCCCCCCAGTGACTGGCAGCCTGCACCCCCCCCAGTGATTGGAAGCCTACACACCCCCCCCCAGTGACTGGCAGCCTGCACCCCCCCAGTGACCGGCAGCCTGCACCTCCCCAGTGACCAGCAGCTTGCACCTCCCCAGTGACTGGCAGCCTCAGCTGTTGCCTCCACGACGCGCCCCGTCCCTCACGCCTCCCTTCAACTCGAGGGGACACCAGAAGGGACGGAGTGGTGAATGCCAGAGGGGGGGGGGGCACTCGGCCAGGCAGTGCTCGGGCAGCCACAGGGTAAGGCCTCCTGTGGAGGAGCCCAGCCCCATCTTGGGGGGGGGAGAGACCCAGACACCCTTCCATGAGGCCGGGAAGAGGGTGGGAGGTGGGACGCCCCCTGTGAGGCCGCACTCCGGCAAAGCTGCCGGTGGGGGCACAACTGCAGAACCCCCAAACCAACCACCCCCTGGGGCCCACCGCAGGGGCCAAAGTCCCACACACGTCCCACAGGGCAGAGGCTGGAGGGATGTTCTCCCGTCATTAGGTTCACGGGATGGTTCTCAAAGTGAGGTCCCTAGGCACCGGCAGATCAGCATCGCTGGTTAGAGCCGCAAAGTCACGCCCCTCCTGGACCTTCTGAATCAGAGACGAGGGGTGCCCCCCCGACCCCCACCCCGCCTGCATCCTAATGAGTCCTCCTGGGGGTCAGCGCTGCAGGCTGAAGGGGTCCGTACGACACAAGAACCCGCAGGCAGGGTTGACAGCCACAATTTGTAAAACTTGCTGTCTTTTTTTTTTAATTGATTTTTTTACAAAGAGGAAGGGAGAGAGATAGACAGTTAGAAACATCGATCAGCTGCCTCCTGCACATCCCCTCACTGGGGATGTGCCTGCAACCAAGGTACATGCCTTTGACCAGAATCGAACCCGGGACCTTTCAGTCCGCAGGCCGACGCTCTGTCCACTGAGCCAGACCGGCTCCCTGTGCTCTCTTGACCTGACAGATTCCAAACGAGACACAAGCTCCCAGGAAAGCTCCGCCCAGGAAAACTGTCGGGTGAGGCCCCTCCCACTCTCTGGTGCAAATTCAAGTGCAGATGCAAAGGCAGTCCACTTAACAGCAACGGACCCCCTCTCCTTCTCCTCGCGGCGTGCTTTCCCCAAATACTCCCATATGAGCACGGAGGTCAAGTTCATGTGTCAGCAGCTGCACCACACCCCATTGCCATCGTCTCCGTAATGTTCCCCGATAGGTGGATCCCTGGGTGTTTGTTTGGAGCGAGGACTTTCTCCGTAAGAGGACGGCCCCAGAGCAGTTGCCGTTCATTTCGTTCACGGCCACCTCGCCTCTCCCCACCCTTAAAATCTTGGACCTCAGCACCCCCACCCCCTGTGGAAGGAACCCCCGTGTCTACCCCATTGCCAGGCTTCCCGGGCCTCGCACGGACCGTGGCGGCTGCCGGCGCTCAGGGGCTCCTGCGCAGCTAAGTGGACCGGAGGTCTGTCAACGGTGCTGGGAGGGACGGCAGCCAATGAACTTGGAAAGGTTCTAAGAAATCGGGCAGCGTGTCTCCTGGCGAAACCTAATCCCCACTCCCCGGGGGTTCTCAGAACTCAGCAGGAAGCCCCAGGAGAGGGGAATCCGGGCGGCTCAGGCCAGTTGGTGCAAAAAGGACTTAAACCTACTTTCGAGGCCCCGTGGCCTACAGGAGCTTCCTCCGGGTGCTGCTGGCCCTCCTCCTCTGGCCCAGCCACCCGGGAAGTTCCCCACAAGGCCACCAATGGGGGCAAGCGGGAGGGTCTGGGGTCGGGCTCCCATGGCGCCAGCAGGCCCGGTGGGGGACAGGCAGGGAGGCAGGAGAGGCCCCCAGCCGGTGTCTCTGGGGGGATGACAGCCCCACAGGTGCTGGCCAGAAGGATCGCCGTCCAGGGGCACAGGCAAAGGTTTGCTACGGCAAGAGGAGCGAAGGGCACCCCTGTACCTGCACTGAGAGCGAGATCTGGAAAAAAACTCCACAGGCAGACGCTAAAGGGCTGAAAGGGACCCGGGAAAGTGGAAATGCTATGTGCCGAGGAATGAGCATTGCCCTTGCTCTCACTTCCTTGCCGTTGCTTCTTTATTGCAGGAAAAGCATAGGGGGTGGCCGTAAACGGTGAGCAGTGGGTGGGTGGATAAACCAATCGCAGAACACTACACGGTGGAAGGCCAGTCGGCGCAGAAAGGAATGCAGTACCGCCAGGCCAGCCTGCCTCCGGGCTGAGCGTCAACCTAGGACCCAGGCGGTCATTGTTCTAGTCCCGGTCAGGGCACAGGCCCGGGTTACAAGCTCGATCCCCAGCGGGGGTCGTGCAGGAAGCATCGGATCGATGATTCTCTCTCATCATTGATGTTTCTCTTCCTCCCTGAAATCAATAAAATATATGCTTAAAAAAAAAGAGAAAGAAATGCAGTACTGATGCCTGCTACAATGTAGGTAACCCTCAAAACCTTGATGCTGAGTGGAAAAGGCCAGATATAATAGGTCACATATTGTATTCTTTTTAAAAAAATATTGTTGTTGACTTCAGAGAGAGGAAGGGAGATGGGGAGAGGGATAGAAACATTAGTAATGAGAGAGAATCATTGATCAGCTGCCTCCTGCACACTCCCTACTGGGGAATCAAGGCCATGTGCCCTTGACTGGAATCAAACCCGAGACCTTCAGTCCAATGCTCTACCCACTGAGCAAACCAGCTCAGGCTGTTTCATGGTCTCTATATGAGACAATTAGAAAAGGTAAGCCAACAGAGACAGGAAGCAGATGAGGGGCTGCCAGGAGCCCAGGGCAAGGGAGAGGGGGATGGTGAGCGATGCTAACGGGGTCTGAGCCTCTTTTTTTGGGGGGGGATGAAAATGTTCTGGAACTCGATAGAGGTGATGGTTGCACAGCATCGTGAATGTACTAACTGCCACTGACTGGACCTGTAGGAAGGTTATTGCTCTATTATATGAATTTCACCTCAACAAATTAAAAACAGGTGGAAAATGTGCACCTTTCCAAACCTCCTGGCAGGCGGTGGGAGTGGGGAGGGGCCCCAGAGCAGAGGAGCAGCCTGCTCGCCCGGGGACACACGGGGACACAGCTAACGACAATCATATGCGGGGAGTCCGCCTCCCAGAGCTGCGTCCCCCGCCGCCCCCCTTCCTCCAGGAGAAACAGTGCCGAGCTGCGGTTTGGCAGCCCCGGCCCGGAGCCAGCACCTGCGGATCGCGTTTCTCTGGAGGAATCCGGAATGCGCGCCTGCACCCGGTGTGATGTGGGAGGGGCCGCCGGCCTGAGGATGAGGACATGGAAGAACCGATGTCACGGCGGATCACGCGTGTGCACACACTCCCCGCCCTGGGAACCGGGCGGGGCGAGCAGAGAGCCGTGCAGCGACCCCAGGCCCTGCCCCTCCACAGAGCAAGGCAACGCCCTGCGGCCACTCCGAATCGGCAAAGCAGGGAGCCCTCCCGCCCTCGGATCCGCTCCTCCCTCCGCCAGGCGTGGGGCCTGCCTGTCACCCGTGAGGCCACACATGGCCTCTGGCCCGGCTAAAGCACAGCGGACCGGACCAGCTCCCGCACAGAGCGACCCGGGGATGCTGGTACCACCACCACCCACAGACACTGTCTGGCCGGGTCACTCCCGTGAACCGAGAAGCTGGCCGAAAAGGTCCGTGCTCAAGGCCTCTGTGTGTACAGTAGGCGCCAAATAAACCTCAGCTGCTTACTCGTCCACCCCACATGCACCTGCTAAGCCCAGATGGGCTTCCCAAGGCCCCCTTCTTTGTTCCTTGGTCCCTGGGGACCTCCACAAAATGGGTGGCTCCCTAACTGTGAGCTACATGTGACTGGGCAGTGTCCCGCCTGCATCTTCCCTGGCGGAAACGTAGGCGCCAACAGAATCGACAAGGCCGTCCCCCTGCAGAGCGACCCAACCCGAGAGCAGTTCATAAAGGGTCACCGGATAGGCGCTTGGAAAACACCCGCGTCCAAACGAGGCGACTCCGGGCGGGGACCCATTCCCCCAATAGTTACCGGGCACCTGCCGTACACACCCGAGGAGAACTTGTCCTCACGGAGCTCGCGGCCTGGTGCGGGAGCCGGAACAGCCATTTGACAACATGAAGCTCCGAGGGCAGAGATCTGCATCTGCCGTGCTCACGGCGGGAGCCCCTGCCTACAACAGAGCCTGGAGCACAGTAGGCGCTCAGGAAACAAGCTCGGAATGAACGAGGAGCTGATACAGGGTCAGGTCGTAAGGGCAAAGGAAAAACGAAGCCTGGTGGTGAGCACAAAGCAAGTGATGGGGGTGGGGGTCAAGAGAAGTCTTCTCTGATCCAGGGACACACAAACAGAGACTTGGGAGCAGCGGGGGAGAGGGGGGGACACGTGGAGGGAGGGGGGAGGGAAAGAATGGGAAGAGTGTTCTGGGCAGAGGGGACAGGAAGTGCAAATGCCCTGAGTTGGAGCACGGCACTTGGCACGTTGGGAGAACGGAGGCCGAGTGGCTGGAGCGAAGGAGAGGCTGCAGGAGGAGGCGGGGTGGCAGCGCGCCGGCCTGGGGCCCGAGAGGACTGGGTCTCGTCTCCGGTGCGACGAGAAACCAGGAGGGCTCGGAGCAGGCAGAGGGCGCCGTCTGACTGGCTCCAGCGGAGTCCCTGTGCGGTCACCGCAGCCAGGGAGGAAGCAGGGAGCCCAGCGAGGGGCCGGGGCGGGGAGGCGTGTTGCGTGGTGGGTGGCCGGAAAGCCAGAATGCAGAGCGTCACCCACACCAGCTATGGCTCAGTGGGTGACATCACACTTGTCTAAGGCAGTGGTCAGCAAACTCATTAGTCAACAGAGCGGCAAACCGAGGCTCATGAGCCCTGTGTGGCTCGCGAACCGCAGTTTGCCGACCACAGGTCTAAGGAAAGGGCTGCTTAAGGAAGGTCCAGTGAGGGAGGGCACAGACACAGCCCAGGAAGGCGGTGGGCTCTCCCATGGCCCAAGGCCTCCAGCTCTTCTTAGCTCTACCCCGTGGTGATCACGGAGACAGCGAGCCACGAAGCCAGGGGGGCAAGTCCCGAGGGCCGCTCGCCGGGGCCCTGGGCTCGGGCTCTGCACCTCCCATGGCCGCTCTCCGGGGTGAAGCCAACCCTGAGCACCCCTGGCTGTGCTCCTCCTCATCCTGACCTGTGCGGCCCCCTGGCCTCCGGTCTGTACATCGGCTCTTGGGAGTTCGGCAGACATCTCCAAACTCGATCCATGCTGGACTCACGGGGGAAACCCAGTTCCTGAGCCCGCAATACGGGGGTCAGCTGCAGTGACCCCAAGGCCCATCTGAGTGGCTCCCCGCCGCTCTCTGAGCCTCCATGGAGCTGGGTGAGGGCTGGTCACGGGCGACCCGTTTACAGGTGCCGGCGAAGATGGAGAAGACTCAGGCAGCCCGGAGCGGGACCTCCTGGACTTACACTTCAGCTGCACATGCCGGGCAGCCTGGGGCGAGTTCTCCAGCCCCCCTGAGCTCGGGGTACTCACCACGGAAATGGGGTGATGGCCGTTGGACCCCATTATGGGCGTGAGGATTGCACGAGGAGCCCTTGGCAAGCTTGGCCAACGCCGGTGATGGGTTTGCCGTCCGGTGGCTCAAGGACAGGGTGGGGGGCTGGTCCCGACAATGGGGTCCCCAGAGCCGCTCGGTGGTGGTAATCGCAGTCACACAGACCCCGAAACCCATTCCTCATCCCTCAGCCCGCGCTCACAAATGTGACAGCGAGGCCTCCGCAGGGAGCCCCCCACTGTGCTGGCTCCAGGAAGGGGTGGCAACTGGGGGGGTCCTGTGGGGTCCTGGGTGTCTCCGGGGCCAGATGGCAGGGAGACACTCAGAAAACTGTCTCAGGAAAGCACCTGTGACCTGGGGGGAGTCTGTCCCACCTGTCACCTCTGAGAACACAGAGGAAAAAAGGGGAGTGGGAAAGGGAAAGGGGACCAATATCCATCTAATGGGCTGGGGGGGGCATCAGGGTGGAGGGGGGAGAAGCAAGAACGAAGGCACATGTTTGCCCAGCACCCAACTTTGGAACGTGAGCCAGCCCAGGATCGGCCACTCGAGCCACGCCAGGCCCCCCGCACCCCTCCCCGCCCCCCCATCCCGCTCCCCACCCCGCTCCTAGACACACGCAGGGGCTACCGACGCACAGCTCCCCACTCGCCTCGCAGGCTGTCCGAGACCTCAGACAGGCTGTACTTCCCTCGCACGGTGCACCCACCGTCAGTAAAACCACGTCCCTTCTCAGGCAGAAAGGGGGGCAGACGCCACATCCCACATTCCTGTGTCAAGCAGGGCCTGCCTGTCACAGCCCACGGCCCAGACACGGCCCCGGGCATGGGGACCCCCAGCCCGGGCGGCAGTCCCCTCCGCCGAGGGCTGAGCCCGGCCAGCGCCGTCCCAAGTTCCCATTCCCATATCAGAAGCGCCTCCTTTCTGCCGAGGCAGCGAGACCTGCCAACAAGCCGCCGCTGGGACCGCGTTTCGGTAACACGACGCTTCCCCTGAAACGCGCGGCCGTGGACCCCGGGTCTGATAGCTTCGGCAGCTGGGCCGGGGGAAGGGATCCGGGTGAACGCCGGACAGCGGGCCCGGGGGTCCCCACGCCCCTCACCCCGCCATCCCGCCTCTCCTGATGGACAGCACCGCCTCTCAGGTCCCCAAACGGAAAAGCAGACGCGACCGGGATCCTGCGTGGAGCCGTCGAGCTCCTTCCTCGAAAAGCAGTCACTTTCGGGGCGTGGCGCCAGTCACCCTGCGTGCCCCGCATCCGGTGCCCCCGGGGCGGCCGGAAAGGCTGTGCCTGGGCCGTGCCCGGGCCCCTCGCCCGCAGACGGCCCCGCAGCCGGGCACCCAGGGGCGCGCGTGCCCAGGCGGGTGCGGGCTGTGGTGGGAATCCTCGCGCCCTGGAGGCCTGGGGGAGGCACATCAGAGGGTGTCGTCCGGCCGCAGGAAGCCGGCCCTGGACCTGCTCCGAACGCCCCGAGCCCGGAGCCGAGAGGCTCACACCGCAGCCGGCCGGCTGCCGCCCGGAAGCTCTTGGCTGCTCCTGGCCGCTCAGGGTCGGGAAGACCAAGGTCACGGCAAACCCCATGTCCAGGCCCCTCCTCTGCTCACAGCTGAGTAGGGGCTCCCTCTGCCCACCTCCAAGCTCCTTAAAGCTCCCCCCCTCCAGCTCTCTCTGCTCCTCCAGGATCCCCGAGGCCACCAGCCACACAGCCTTGCTGCTTTCTCGCGGCCACACCTGTCATAACGCCGTTCCTTTCACCCCCAAACCGCACCCCCCCCCCCCATCCAGGACCTGTCCTGCCTTCTGGCCACAGCCCTGCCCTGGCCCAGACCTGGGCTGCTGCACAGCTTGGCTCTGCTCCCCCAAAACCTCCCCCCAATTACTCAGGGCCCAGGGGCTTGCCAGAACCTAGAAGGAAGGTCCCTCCTGGGCCCACGTCGCCTGCCTGAGGACGCCCTCCGCCCCCCAGCACGGCCTGCTGGCCAGGGGCCTCCTGGGTGTCCAGACACCTACCCGGGTGCGGAGTTCTGCGGCTCGGGGGAGGGCGCCAGGAGAGGAGCCCTCCGGCCTCAGAGCGGGGAGCTGAGCGTCTGCAGGCAGCGCCTGGCCCCCGGGTGCTGGCCGCCGGGCCCTGCCGGGTCCCCCAACCTCGCTCGCTGGGCTGGAGCGGCCCTGGCTGGAGCGAGCTCCTCCGTCGCCAAGGGGAAGCGGCCCTTGGTTACCAGCGGCCCGGGGAACACAGAAGGCAAACAATCCCTGGAGCGGCTCCTGCTCCTCGGACAGCCTGGCTGCTGGGAACAATTACAAGGTAATCGCCGGTTCGCAGACGCCCGCAGCGGGGTGGCCGGGGCCGGAGCCCGCGGTAACCAGGCCCTTCCTCCTGCTGCTGCACCCCAAGACCCAGGGACCCCCGTCCGTCGATTCAGGGACGGATGCCCCAAGAGCCGGCCCAGGTCCCGGAGGAGGTCGCCCACGAAGACGCAAGGGGGTGCACTCGCTCGTCTCAGCAGCCACGGAGCCCAGTTTGCAAAGTGACAGGCGGTGCCAGGTGTGGGGATGCCGTCCGCCGACCCGGTCCCGGCTGCAGGGCGGACGCCGAGAGCACTGTCCCTTCGCCTCCTCCGAGCTCCCCTTCCAGCACGGCCAGCTGTCTTGTCCCCAGGCAGCATGTCATTAAACGGACAGAAACTCCCAGCAAATGATCAGGCGCCTGCTCACCTGGCTCCGCCGTGCCCACGCCGAGGCCCTCCCCGGACGCAGCCTGGACACCGATCCCCACCGCCTCCTGGCCACGCACACCTGGAACCCCCAAGCAGCTACAACCTCCTCCCTGGGAAAAGGGGTTCCCCCCCCTCAGGGGCACCCCACAGCCTGGGGCCTGGCTGGGTCCCAGGTCCCCATGAGCGAAAACCGGAGTGGAAGGGGGTGCAGGAAATGACAGTTCCCCCAGGGGGCAGGGGCACGTGCAGGGGTCCCCCTGTCCCTGTGGGTTTACACCTGAGCCCTTCACAGACCCAGCCATGCTCTCTTCTCTGCTCCCCAGCCCGCACCCCCCCCCAAGCCTTCTGTGGGGACAGACCACTAACTTGGATGGGGAATATGGCAGCAGGTGCAAACCCCCGACAAACGGGGGAGCCACCAGAACACTTGTCGCACCACCTGACCCAGCAAGGCCCACAGGTTAGTTCTCCCCACTGGGACCCTGGCTTCGAGGTCCCCCAGGGGATAGACAGTCAGACAGACAAATGCACACAGAGACAGACAGACAGAAAGACAGCGAAACAGGGAGAGAGAGAAAAGCAGAGACACACATACCGAGCAGAGACAGAGATTCACAGAGAGACAGAGAGACAGAGACAGGGAGAGGAACCGAGAATGCAGCTGGGAGGCAGCCGACCGCACAGGAGGCAGGAGGATGGAGGTCCCACGGCCTCCGCAGGTGACCGCAGGCGTGCCGAGAGTCCCAGGCGACAATGGACATTCACGATGAGGCCAGCAGGTCCCCCCCCCCAATGCAGGTCCTCAGACAATACTGGTGCTGCCACGGCCCTCGCTATGCCAGGGCGCTTCGGCCACTTTGCCCCTCACCCTTAGTCCGGTGCCAGGTGCTGGCTGTCATTATCACCATCATCTGATGCTCAGGTGGCCCCACCTCAACTCCCACATCACCTTCCAGCCACTGACCCTGGAACCAGAGAGCCCCCCCACCTCGTCTGGTTCAGCCCACCGAGACCTTACAGACGACCCGATAAAAATGCTTTCTTTATAAAACGGGGCAGCTGCTGCGGAGGGTCGTATGGTGAAGCCGGCGTGGCTCAGTGGTTGAGCATCGAGCTATGAACCAGGAGGTCACGGTTCGATTCCCGGTCAGGGCAGAGGCCCGGGATGCAGGCTCCATCCCCAGTGTGGGGGCGTGCAGGAGGCAGCTGGTCAATGATTCTCTCCCATCATTGATGTTTCTATCTCTTAGTCCCTCTCACCTCCTCTCTATCAATAAACATACATTTTTTAAAAAGTAAAGACAGCCCTAATGGGTTTGGCTCAGTGGATTTAGGGCGTTGGCCTGGGGACTGAAAGGTCCCAGGTTCGATTCCAGTCAAGGGCATGTATCTTGGTTGTGGGCACATCCCCAGTAGGAGGCAGCTGATGGATGTTTCTAACTCTCTATCCTTCTCCCTTCCTCTCTGTAAAAAATAAAATATTTTTTAAAAAGAAGCATATTATTTAAAATAAAAAAAAAGTAAAGACAGAAGTACCCCGTGTCCCCGCATTTCCACTTCAGGGTACCCAGACCCAGAAGGGTGAGCTGGGTCTCGAACTCGTTCAGTCTCCACCAGCCGGAAGCAGCCGCGTGTCCTTGGGCAGATGCACGGACCTCGCTGTGCAGTAGGTCCAGCCCACGGAACTGGGATGGGACACAGCCTGGCCACTGGCCCAGGGACATGGGTGAACCCTGAGGGCGTCGCGTGCCCGCCACAAAACGACAGACCCCGCACGCGTGCACTCGGGCGAGGCGCCTGCAGGAGCCGGAGCCCCGGGGACAGGCAGCGGGATGGTGGCCAGGAGCCGGAGGGCGAGCCGGCCCCCCTGGGGACAGTCTCCGTTCAGGAGGACGAGAAAGGTCTGCAGAGGGTGGTGGCGACGGCTGCACCTCCGTGTGACGGTGCGTCTGCCACTGAACTGCACACACGTGGCGACGGTGACAGTGGCTGATCTCAGGGTGCCTGCATGTGACCACAATGAAAAGAGGCTTCGTTTTATATGAAAAGAAAAGAGACAGATCTGAGAAAGATTACACGATGGAAGGGGCCCCTCTATCCGGAGGCTGACTCCCGGCCAGCCGTCCCCGGCCCTGCCGTCTGCATCTGTCAGCCGACCCGTGTCCGTGCCTGGGGCAGTTGTCCCAGGAGCTGTGCTGGGCGGGGAAGGCGGCCTCGAGGCAGCAGAGGCAGAGTCACATCCATCTGGCTAACAGACTCCTTTAGCCTGTCTGCCCACTCCTGCCATCTGGAATAAGGAGGAGGAGCCCCGAATGTTCACAGGCTGCTCCTGGGCAGGTCTAGGGGCTCCTGACCCTCGGCTTCCCACGACAGGTGTCCCGTGAACCTGACAGGGAGCCGGAGCCGGCAGGAAGCCGAGGGGCCTTGAGAGGAAGATACTTTGACGCAAGGCCAGGCCCCAAAGGGCTAAGAAGCTGGGACAGGTTGCTGTCCAGGAAATGAGTCATGTCTCCGCGGTCCCAGGGGCTGCACCGAGAGCAGACACCCGACAGGCAGACCCCGGCTCTCGGGGTTCTCAGGAGGAGGCCGCTTCTGGTACATTCCCCCAGGGACAGGGGACCGAGGACCTGCTAGGACTCACAGACCACAAAGGCGGCTCTGTCCATGCTGGCTGGTGAAAAGCATGGGAGCCAAGGCCAAAGCGGAGCCCGTGCACCCAGCACCCTCTCCTGCGGCCGCCCAGCACCCTCTCCTGCAGCCAGCCGCCCAGCACCCTCTCCTGCAGCCGCCCAGCACCCTCTCCTGCAGCCAGCCGCCCAGCACCCTCTCCTGCAGCCGCCCAGCACCCTCTCCTGTGGCCGCCCAGCACCCTCTCCTGCAGCCGCCCAGCACCCTCTCCTGCAGCCGCCCAGCACCCTCTCCTGCAGCCAGCCGCCCAGCACCCTCTCCTGCAGCCGCCCAGCACCCTCTCCTGCAGCCAGCCGCCCAGCACCCTCTCCTGCAGCCGCCCAGCACCCTCTCCTGCAGCCAGCCGCCCAGCACCCTCTCCTGCTGCCGCCCAGCACCCTCTCCTGCGGCCGCCCAGCACCCTCTCCTGCAGCTGCCCAGCACCCTCTCCTGCAGCCAGCCGCCCAGCACCCTCTCCTGCAGCCGCCCAGCACCCTCTCCTGCAGCTGCCCAGCACCCTCTCCTGCAGCCAGCCGCCCAGCACCCTCTCCTGCAGCCGCCCAGCACCCTCTCCTGCAGTCGCCCACACTTCCTGTGGCCTCGTCACCCTCCATGCACTCAGGCGGTGGAACCCAGCAAGCTGGCTTCCCGCACCAACCGCTTCAGGGAAAGTACTCTGTCAAGGTCACAACCTCCTAATCAATACAAGAAAAGCATCTGCTCTTCCTCCCCACTGCGCTGAAGAATCCGGACCACACCCTTGACCTTGGGACGCTGGTTTCCGTGATGGATGCTCCCCGCCTGGCAGGGCTCCTTTGCCAGTTCTTCCTCCTGCCCCTGACACACAGATGTTCCTGAGCCCCCCCTCCCCCAGGGGCTCCTCTTGAACTCGACACAGCCACCCCATAGCATCGCTCGCGGCAGCTCAGACTCAGTATTATTGGGTACGAGTCTCAGATGTACAGTGTAACGGTTAGACAACCACGCACCTTACAGGCTGGTCCAAAGCAGCACTCTTAGGGCGACCCTGTCCCCCATCACACCCCCTAACCCCGATAAATGGCACCCCTCCAGTCTCTGCTACTTCTGTCCTTATCCTCCCAGCCTGTCACCCAGATTCAAACACCTCATCTTCCTGGATTCTTCCCCTTCTCAGCTTCCCACATTATCAGCAAATGGTACGAATTCTCCTGCATAATTGCCCAAACCTGTCCCGTTCTCAGTGTGAAGTCATTATCGGCTCCCAGGCTAGTGCCGCTAGGAGCCTCCACGCGGGTCTCCCTGTCCACAGCGTCTCTTTGACCTCCACCGATCTCCCCACAACGCTCTCCCTTGGACACTGTCTCCATCTGGAAAATCTATAATTAAAAAATGCACAAAAGCGGCATATTTTCAACACCTACAATGAACGGCTGTCAACAGTCTGTCACATCTGCTGCTGGCCCTCCTATCACACATCGGGCACATGGTCAGAAGATTCAAACAGGCAATTCAGAAGAAAAGTCGACAAACAGCCCTGGCCAGTTTGTTCAGCGGTTAGAGCATCGGCTTGCATGCAGAGCGAAGGGTCATGGGTTCGATTCCCGATCAAGCGCACGTACCTCGATTCGATCCCCAGAGTGTGGGAGGCAACCCATTGATGTCTCTCTCACATTGATGTTTCTCTCTAAAACCACATCTGCAAACTGTCTAAAACCATGGCCTCTAAAACCATGGTCTGCAAACTGTGGCTCGCGAGCCACATGTGGCTCTTTGGCCCCTTGAGTGTGGCTCTTCCACAAAATACCACGGCCTGGGTGAGTCTATGTTGAAGAACTAGCGTTAGAAGAAGTTTAAGTTTAAAAAATTTGGCTCTCCAAAGAAATTTCAATCGTTGTCCTATCAACATTTGGCTCTGTGGACTGAGTTTGCCGACCGCTGTCCTAAAACATTCAATGGAGGCGGGGCCTTTGGGAGGTGACTCAATGCTCTTGAGCGGGGAGCCCTCGTGAATGGGATTCGTGCTCTTCTGAGCAGACACCCCAGAGACAACCTCTCTCCACACATGCACACCAGGAGACGCCGTCTGCCCACCAGAGAGGACTCCCCAGACACCGGCTCTGCCGGCACCCGGCCTCGGACTTTCCAGCCTCCAGAACCGTGAGAACTAAACGTGGCTGTGCAAGCCGCCTGGTCTGTGGTGTTCTGTCATCGCAGCTCGAGATGACTCAGCCAGATGGTAACTCTGGTTACGTGATTACCACAGTTTAAAACGGGGACAGGAAGACACACTCCAGGTTAACACTGGGACGGGCGTGCAGAGGCAGAAAGGGAGGAAGTGAGAAAGGCGGTTGGCAAAGGCGAAACAGTCCCCCAAACGTGTGCACGTGAAGCCACGGTGTGTGGGAACGTCAGCGTGACAAGCCGCTGTCCGGCGACCCCTCCTTATTTATGTCCACAGACCCAGCACCCCGCATTTCTTCACCAGGAGGCGCCACGTCGGCGGCAACAATGAAGCCGCTGCACCGTGGGAACAGTGACCTCAGAAAGGCACACGGTTCGAAGCAGCAAACCCCAAGGCCCCGTTAAGTGGATTCAGACAGAGTGTCTTGGGAGCACTGTGGAAAAGCCCCCGTGCGTGCTTTCTCCTGGAAACGTGCGTGATGGCCTCGAATGCTCCGCTCCGACCTGCCTGTCAGAGGAGCCAAACCTCCGAGGGGGTGGAGGCAGCTCCCACGGGTGCCACCCTAACCCACCACACCCACACGGGAAGGCAGGCCATCCCCCAGGACCGTGCAGAGCCCAGGACCCCCTGGGAGACCCGCCTCACCTTAAACAACACCTAACCTGACCAACTGACTACCCAGCCACCAGCTAACCAACCGGCTACCCAGCCACCAGCTAACCAACCGACTACCAGCCACCAGCTAACCAACCGGCTACCCAGCCACCAGCTAACCAACCGACTACCAGCCACCAGCTAACCAACCGGCTACCCAGCCACCAGCTAACCAACCGGCTACCCAGCCACCAGCTAACCAACCGGCTACCCAGCCACCAGCTAACCAACCGGCTACCCAGCCACCAGCTAACCAACCGGCTACCCAGCCACCAGCTAACCAACCGGCTACCCAGCCACCAGCTAACCAACCGGCTACCCAGAAACCAGCTAACCAACCGGCTACCCAGCCACCAGCTAACCAACCGGCTACCCAGCCACCAGCTAACCAACCGGCTACCCAGCCACCAGCTAACCAACCGGCTACCCAGCCACCAGCTAACCAACCGGCTACCCAGCCACCAGCTAACCAACCGGCTACCCAGCCACCAGCTAACCAACCGGCTACCCAGCCACCAGCTAACCAACCGGCTACCCAGCCACCAGCTAACCAACCGACTACCCAGCCACCAGCTAACCAACCGACTACCAGCCACCAGCTAACCAACCGACTACCCAGCCACCAGCTAACCAACCGACTACCCAGAAACCAGCTAACCAACCGGCTACCCAGCCACCAGCTAACCAACCGGCTACCCAGCCACCAGCTAACCAACCGGCTACCCAGCCACAGCTAACCAACCGGCTACCCAGCCACCAGCTAACCAACCGACTACCCAGCCACGTGCTAACCAACCGGCTACCCAGCCACCAGCTAACCAACCGGCTACCCAGCCACCAGCTAACCAACCGGCTACCCAGCCACCAGCTAACCAACCGACTACCCAGCCACCAGCTAACCAACCGGCTACCCAGCCACCAGCTAACCAACCGGCTACCCAGCCACCAGCTAACCAACCGGCTACCCAGCCACCAGCTAACCAACCGGCTACCCAGCCACCAGCTAACCAACCGGCTACCCAGCCACCAGCTAACCAACCGGCTACCCAGCCACCAGCTAACCAACCGCCTACCCAGCCACCAGCTAACCAACCGACTACCCAGCCACCAGCTAACCAACCGACTACCAGCCACCAGCTAACCAACCGACTACCCAGCCACCAGCTAACCAACCGACTACCCAGAACCAGCTAACCAACCGGCTACCCAGCCACCAGCTAACCAACCGGCTACCCAGCCACCAGCTAACCAACCGGCTACCCAGCCACCAGCTAACCAACCGGCTACCCAGCCACCAGCTAACCAACCGACTACCCAGCCACGTGCTAACCAACCGGCTACCCAGCCACCAGCTAACCAACCGGCTACCCAGCCACCAGCTAACCAACCGGCTACCCAGCCACCAGCTAACCAACCGACTACCCAGCCACCAGCTAACCAACCGACTACCAGCCACCAGCTAACCAACCGACTACCCAGCCACCAGCTAACCAACCGACTACCCAGAAACCAGCTAACCAACCGGCTACCCAGCCACCAGCTAACCAACCGGCTACCCAGCCACCAGCTAACCAACCGGCTACCCAGCCACCAGCTAACCAACCGACTACCCAGCCACCAGCTAACCAACCGACTACCAGCCACCAGCTAACCAACAGACTACCCAGCCACCAGCTAACCAACCGACTACCCAGAAACCAGCTAACCAACCAGCTACCCAGCCACCAGCTAACCAACCGGCTACCCAGCCACCAGCTAACCAACCGGCTACCCAGCCACCAGCTAACCAACCGACTACCCAGCCACCAGCTAACCAACCGGCTACCCAGAAACCAGCTAACCAACCGGCTACCCAGCCACCAGCTAACCAACCGGCTACCCAGCCACGTGCTAACCACCTGACTTACCCACCCACAAGCTAACCAACTGACTACCCAGTTGGATTGCTTTATGGTGGGCAATCTTGGCTGGTTCTGAGCCCTGTTGGGCCCATCCTCTGAATCTAGACCAGGATTTGGCAATGGATGGGCTCACTGCCTGGTGTTGTCAATAAAGTTTTATTGGCAAACATCCCTGCCCTTCTGTTCACATACTGGCTGGCTCTCTCACTCGCTCAGGATACCAGCAGTCAAGTAGACGCAACAGAGGCCACACGGTCCACGCAGCCTACATTTACCCTCTGGCCCGTGGTCAGCTGGCCTTTGGCCTAAACCTGGACAATGTCGTTGACCGCTGAAGAAACAGGCCCAACCCCTCTCCCAGCTCCTCCCTGAGCCGGTCCACCTTGTGCCCAAAGCACAGGGCAGTGCCAGGACCTGCTGTCTGGTCCACCCCCAGACCTCCCTGGCCCCTGGCCCCTCTCTTCACAAACCACAGCCTCATTTAAAGCAGCTACCAGCCATTTTTGGTTATGAACCCAATTTGCAACCTTTAAAAGGTGTCCCCCCAAAAGACCTACTTGTGCGGTGAACTCCGCCTTGGGAACATGCCCGGGACGTAGGCACTGTGCCCGCCTCTCCCCAGTGACGGGCAGTGGATGTATCAGGGGCCAGGGGTCCTCCTGAGGCCTGCCCTGAGCGCTGCCCCAGAAAACCCCAGGTGGGGGGAGGCTGGGTCCCGGAACCGGGAGCCACACCCACCTGGTGCTGAGCAGACAGGAAGGGAAGGATTAGGGACCCCCCACAGAAGGCGCCAGCTGCTCCCGACAGCGAACAACAGGGCCACGCAGGGGGTGTCTGTGTTTTGACTCAGAGCACTGTCTCGGATGAAACAGTGCAGACCAACATGCAGCGAGGAAAGCCCCTTAGATTCTAAGGCTTAGAAGCAGCCGGCAGGGTGACGCTGCTGCCAGGGAGTGGGAGGAAAGGGACTTCTGGGGGCTGGCGAGGGGTGAGAGGGCCTGGCACCTCTGCCCAGCGACTGCCTCCCAGGGCCCTCACTGCAGCCCTCCAGGCAGCCCATCACCGGGGAGAACACTGCACCCAGGTGGTCAGTGACCCCGGGAACCGAGGCCCCATCTCACCTCCTTGGCCGTTTGGAGGCCGTTAGCCCCTGGTCAAGGCAGGTTTGGGGCAGCCACTCGGGCTCCACCCACTGACATCCGTGGGCACGCCAGGCCAGTCTGAGTGCCTGCAGGGGAAGTCTGGGGGCCCCACGGCCCGGGGCAGAGACGGGCTCAGAAAAGTGACGTGAGCCGAAACAGGTTTGGCTCAGTGGATGGAGTGTCGGCCTGCAGACTCTAGGGCCCCGGGTTCGATTCCGGTCAAGGGCATGGACCTTGGTTGCGGGCACATCCCCAGTGGGGAGTGTGCGGGAGGCAGCTGATCGATGTTTCTCTCTCATTGATGTTTCTGGCTTTCTGTCCCTCTTCCTTCCTCTCTGTAAAATATCAAGAAAAAAAAAAATATATATATATATGAAAGTGATGGGAGCAGTGCGGGGGAGGCCAGGTCCCAGTGGCCCCGTGGGGTGATGCTGCATTGCCCGGGCCCAGCAGACCCCAGGAGGGGAGAGCAGACCCAGACCCACGCAGAGCCTTCCGCCAGGCCCCTCCCGGGCTGGGGGCCGCAGGACCCTGCCGTCTGCCCAGCCCCCCGCCCGGGGAAGACGGGATTCAGGAGGTGCAGGTGCCTGACTAGTCTCAGGGACCCCGACTCCCCCTCGCATCTTCCCTGCTTCCCCCCACGCCAGGGCAGACGGGGGGTCCACATGCATCTCCCCGAGTGTTTCTGGAGAAAAAGACACGCAGCCGCAGGGAGCTCCGTGCCAGCCCAGGAACCGGCCACCCAAGCGAGAAGGCCGCTTTTAGCAACACGCCCGGCGCGGCCGCGGCTCCGGCGGCAGCTGAGGGGGAAGTGAAGGGAAGGGCTCCGTTAGCACAGAGGATGCGGGGCAGAGCTAATGACAGGGTTCAGCCCGCCGCCCAGATCTGTCCAGACGGCCCGTGTGGAGAGGGGCCCCCGAGCGTCATCCTGTGGGAAGGAAGCTGGAGGGGGCTCCGCCCCCCCCATCGGGCCGGGCTGTGCTGAGCCCTCTGAGGTCCTGGCAGTGCCCATCCTCCCTGCCGGCCTCCAGCTCCACAAGAACCTCTCAAACCCGCATGTCATGGGGCCGTTCGTGAAACATACAGGTCACCTTGGCAAGCTTACCGGGTGCCTGCTACATGCCAGTGTCATAGGGCAGTGGTCAGCAAACTGCGGCTCACGAGCCACATGCGGCTCTTTGGCCCCTTGAGTGTGGCTCTTCCACAAAATACCTCGGCCTGGCGAGTCTGTGTTGAAGAAGTGGCGTTAGAAGAGGTTTAAGTTTAAAAAATGTGGCTCTCCAAAGAAATTCCAATCGTTGTCCTGTTGCTATTTGGCTCTGTGGACTAATGAGCTTGCTGACCACTGCCCTAGGGCCACCTCAGGGACCATGATCAAACTCTCCCATATAAACACCTTTTATGACCCCCTCTGCCCTTCCAGCTGCAACACACAACACAGCGTCCCTGACAAGCCGGGCGGGCATCGCCCCTGCCGGCCGCTGGCCTCTCCCATGCTGGCGATGCCCCTCCCTTCTGACTTAGAGGACTCCGTCTTCCCTCTCCCAGCCCCGGGCTGTGCGCCTTACTCGGCCGCAGCTTGGGGGAGCGGACACGCCTCGGTCCACTGCCCTGGGCGTCACCCCCCCCGCCCCCGCAGTGAGTGTGCAGGCCCGGCAGAGCCAATCTTGGGAGTCAGCTTTCATGGCCATCTGAGAAAGAGGCCCAAAGCAAGGGAGCCGATGCTGAAACAGAGCGGCACTCCCCACGCCAGAGTCTGACCCCTGGATCCAGCCACGCCTGAAACCCCCTGGCTCTCCAGCTGCTTCCAGTGCAGCACACCGGCGGCCTGTGGGGGCCGTTAGGATTGGGTGTCTGTCCCCGGCCACTGGAAACGTCCTGCCTGACGCGTGGCCACGCTTCTGAAAGACTTCGCTCTTTTGCTCCCGCTGTTTCTCCCACTTGGAGCGCTCGGCTCTCTTATCAGGCTTTCCCCGGGGAGCTCGGAGCCTGGACTCAGGTTCCCCCTGGGAAGCCGCCCTGACCTCTCCCCCCGTCCCTCAGAGGCCTCTGCCCGTGTCCTTCACACCCGTGTGTGCTTTCCATTCACGCACCCGTCCTCAAATACGTGCCCGCGGCCCCGCCCTGCCCCCGTCGGCTGTTTCCTCACCGCCCCTCTCTGCTCCTGGGAGGCAGGGACCAGGCTGCTCGGCACCAGGGCAGAGCCCGGCATGCAGAAGGCACCGGGCAAACCACCGCGCCCCTGCCTCAGGGCGGCACGCCTCCTCCGCGGCTGCAGCGTGAGAGGGTGCTGGGGGGACAGCTAAGCCCATCAGCGGGGGAGGCAAACCCTGTTGGTCTTGCTTCAGTCTGCCCAGAACCCAGCCGTGGGCTGTGGGCAGCTCTTGCTCACCCTCATCCCCTCGCTGTCCCCTCCCGGTGCCCAGCACCAGCCTCCTCTGCCCGGACCCCCAGTGGTCCCACTCAGTGTCCCACAGCGGTCCACAGGCCCTTACACCCCCGCCTCCTGTGCCTCCACGACCCTCTCCCTCTCTCCTCCCACACTGGCCTGCCTCCCTGCCCTCTGGCTGTTTCTGGCACAAGCCACGCTCCTACCCCAGGGCCTTTGCACTTCTCAGGCCCCCTGCCCGGTACCAGGTACACTGGGCCTGGGCACTCAGTGGCTGTTCCCTCATTTCCATCACGGACACCTTTCCAGCCACCTTCGTTAAGTGACAACTGTCCTCAGTCCCCAGCACTCCGCCGTGTCCCACTCAGCTCCTGTCCCAGTGCTTTCCATGAAGCTCACCTGTCCCTCCAAGAACACGTGTCCCACGGGGCCTGGGCAGCTCCTGGAGCACAGCGGGTGCTCAACCAATACCTGTGGAGGGAGTGGGTGGCTTCCGTCCCATAAGGCCACTCTGAACCCCCGCCATGCTCGGCAGAATGTCACCCCTCAGGAGCAGGGCCTCGGGCTCCCCCTCCCACACCAGCTTCCTGAAGGGGGAACAGGTGTCCACCTGTCTGTCCCTGACCCTCTCCCAGCTGACCTGCAGCTCCACCACCCGGGTCTGCCCTCTGGGGCCCCTCATCCTCAACATGGCCAGAGCTCATTCCTCACCCCCAAACTGTCCCCGAGCTCCCTCCTCACTCCAAACTGTCCCACAGCTCCCTCATCACTCCCAAACTGTCCCAGAGCTCCCTCCTCATCCCCCAAACCGTCCCACAGCTCCCTCCTCACCCTCAAACCGTCCCACAGCTCCCTCCTCACTCCAAACTGTCCCACAGCTCCCTCCTCACCCCCAAACTGTCCCACAGCTCCCTCCTCACCCCCAAACTGTCCCACAGCTCACTCTTCACCCCCAAACTGTCCCACAGCTCCCTCCTCACCCCCAAACTGTCCCACAGCTCACTCTTCACCCCCAAACTGTCCCACAGCTCCCTCCTCACCCCCAAACTGTCCCACAGCTCCCTCCTCACCCCCAAACTGTCCCACGGCTCCCTCCTCACCCCCAAACTGTCCCACGGCTCCCTCCTCACCCCCAAACTGTCCCACAGCTCCCTCCTCACCCCCAAACTGTCCCACGGCTCCCTCCTCACCCCCAAACTGTCCCACGGCTCCCTCCTCACCCCCAAACTGTCCCACAGCTCCCTCCTCACCCCCATACTGTCCCACAGCTCCCTCCTCACCCCCAAACTGTCCCACAGCTCCCTCCTCACCCCCAAACTGTCCGGTGTGTGGGGTGACCAGTGCCCAGAGAACAGGGCGCAGCCAGCCCCTCACCTACACAGCTGCCCTTTCCTGGAAGCCAGTGGGCAGCGGGGCAGCGTGGCTCCCTCTGGCTTTGGCGGAGCCTTCCCTGCGTCCCCCCGCCCCCTTTGATTTTCCAAGAAACGACGAGCCTGGCCTGGATCAGCCCGTGCCGGCCCCGAGGCACCGGCGCAGACTGTCCCACACATGCCCGTCTGGCCCGGTGTCGGCTCTGAGAGGTCTCGGGTCACGGAGTTATTTATCTCCGTGTGAGCAGGGACTCAGGCGGCCGCCGTTCCCAGAGCCTGGGCGCCTCCTCCCCGGAGCCGCACAGAGTTCCCTTTATGGGCCTGGCGGCCGGCACCGCCGTGCCAGCCTTAGGGAAACGCAGGTCTGGGTTTTCTCCGAGGGCACAACCGGGCCTTTGTCTTGACTTTGCCCGTCCCCACCAGCTGGCTGGCCGGCCGCCCTGTCGCGTACTCGGCGTCCAGGCCGGGCCCTGCAGCCAGCCCTCCGAGGCTGGGCACACAGACAGTCACAGAGGACAGCAAGGGACACGCTCCCCACACTGAACACAGCCATGTCCCCCCGACACCTCCCCGAGGGCCCACTCTGTGCGGAGCCATGGGGTCCAAGTGGAACCTGCCACAGACGCAGGCGACCCACGTGATGACAGCTAATCAGAATTCAATTCCTTGATGCAGCCAATCGCAGTGAGTCCTGCCACGCACCTGCCTGCAGGGCGAGAAGGACAGGGCACCCGCCGGGAGCCATTCCAGCTGCAGCGGATGCCCAGACTTGCTGAGGAAGGTGTGAACGTGTGACCCCCCTCAGGGATTTGGTCCCCGACCTTGGCACACAAAAGGGTACGGCCTAAAAAAATCTAAAAAAGCTGAAACCGGTGTGGCTCGGTGGATGGAGCGTCGGCCTGCGGACTGAAAGGTCCCAGGTTCGGTTCCGGTCAAGGGCATGTGCCTTGGTTGCGGGCACATCCCCAGTGGGGGGTGTGCAGGAGGCAGCTGATCGATGTTTCTCTCTCAGCGATGTTTCTGACTTTCTATCCCCCTCCTTTCCTCTCTGTAAAACATCAATAAAATATATCTAAAAAGAGAGAGACTGAGAGAGAAAGAAACGGAAAAAAGAGGAACAAGGAAGGAAACAGGAACTTGGACCAAATGGAGCGAGCAGGGTGCCCCAGGGAGATTCGGAGCTCAATTCCGGGGGCTAAGAGGACAGTGACAAGGCTCCAGGCGCCCCCCCCCCTCTTTGGGGTCTGTATGCCGGTTCTTCTTCTTGCAGGAAAAGTCCCCCCAATTTCCCGCTGGCCACCAGGAGGCAGGGTCTGAGAGAGAGGGAAGGAGGGGGCGGAGGCTCACAGTCCCAGGGTCCCACGGTCCGGTGGGCACGGCCCCTGCCACCTGTGGGCATCTCAGCACCCCGGGCGCCCAGCTGCGGGACGTCGTGGTGTGGACTGGCATTGTCTCCGGGGCCCAGGAGGCCTTAGGATCTGGAGGGCCACTTCCCCAGCACCTGCCCAGCTGGGCTCTGGGGCCGGGGGACACGGGGGTGGGGGGGGGCGGCCAGAGCCACCTCCTTGGAGGAAGAGGGGGCCGTGCACGGGGGGGTTCCAGAGAGACTAAGCGGAAGTCTGAATTCAGCCCCCACCGCAGACAGGCTGCAGGCGCGGGTGCGGGGCAGCGTGCGACACGGTGTGGACCTTCGGGGTCCACCTTGGCACCCGGGCATCTTCCGACAGCTCTGCCGCCCGGCCCGGGGGACAGCGCCCACGCCGGCCGGGGGGGGAATGGAAAACCCCAGCGATTCTGGGGAAGAGACATCCGCTGCTGAGCACCAGGCAGAGGGGCTGGGGGTGCGGAGAGGGGCCTAGTGCAGCCGGCACCCCCCTCGGCGCTGGCCCAGCAGGAATGCGTCTGTCCCGACCCGTCCAGCCAGCCAAAGCCGCCGGCTCCCTGGAGCGGAAAAGGTCGGATGCTCAGACAGAGGGTCAGCCGTGTGGGTTTCCCCTCTCCAAGATGGCAGAGGGGAGGGGGCGCTGGCAGGCCTATGGGTGGCCGGGGCCGGCGAAGGCCGGGGGGGGGGGGGGGGGAGGGACGGCCACACCGCGCCCAGACACTCACTGTCCCTGCAGATGGCCAGACACTGCCCCTGCGGGGAAGGTCACGTGTGGGTCAGCGCCGGCGGCACGGGAAGGGAGTGACCTCTTTCCGAGACCCATTCAGGAACCTCCCGGCAAGCCCAGACGTCTGCGGCGGCCAGACAACAAAGGGGGGGGGGTAAGGGAGGGCGGAGGTGTCTGATGGCCCCACACGCGCTCCCCTCCATCACGGGGCCCCACGGCTGCCCCTAGCCTCCAGCTGGCCATCGGGGCGGCCGGAGCGGGCTCCACCAGCCTCCACCTGCTGGCCCCTGACCTCCGGGTTCCGTCCGGCCCAGTCCCGCGGATCCGGCCGGGTCCAGCCTCCCCGGCCTCCAGCACCGGACCCTGCGGGCTCAGCGCTCACGGCAACGCCGTTCCTCCCACGGCTGCGCCTGGCTGAGGCCTTCCTGAGCCGCCCCCCCCCCCCTCCCCCCCCGTGCACCAGCACGCCGGGACCGTTCACTCCTGTTTGCCAACAGGTGAGGTCACGACATGACCTGGGTGGCGAGCGAGCGAGCGAGCGAGACTGTGGAAAAGCTGTGGGCGCGAGAGGCAGGCACGGCACCCGGCACACCCCCCCACGGCACCAGGGCCGATGGAGCGGACGACCCGGGGTTCAAATCCCAGGCCTGACCCTCCCCTGGCTATGACCTGAGGTTTTCTGGGCCTCCGTTTCCCCACCTGCAAAACCAGGACAACAACCTTATGGGTCTCACAGGGCGGGGCGGGTATGTGTGCGTGCGTGTTTCTGAGACACACAGAGAAGTTTCATTCATCACGCATGCTAACACCTGTGTGGACTCAGACCAGCCACAGAGAGGCGCAGGCCGGAGGGGCGGGGCAAGGGCAGGCTGGGGGCAGGGCAGAGGGAGGCTGGGGAGGGGCAGGGGCAGGGACAGCCCAGAGGGGCGGGGCAGAGGGAGGCTGGGGGCAGGGTGGGGCAGGCTGGGGGCGGGGCAGGGGCAGGGACAGCCCAGAGGGGCGGGGCAGAGGCAGGCTGGGGGCGGGGCAGGGGCAGGCGGGGGGCGGGGCAGGGGCAGGCTGGGGGCGGGGCAGGGGAAGGCTGGCATCAGCACAGTGGCTGTTCAGAGAGCACTTGTCACTGCTTCTCAGAGGCCAGTTTGGACAGTGAACTGACATCAGCCACTTGTTCCGGAGACGCCGATTTTGGATGTCTTACTGCATTGTGAGCAATTAGGGGTTTCCTTCCCTTTTGTGGCTGGTGTTTGGGGAGGCTATCCTCTAGGGATGGCATCCTCCTCCATTAAAGCCGCTAACATGCCGGCCTCCCAGGGTGCTCTTCGCAATTCCCCAGCCGCTGAGCCAGAGCACAGGAGAATCTGACCGCCCCCGCCCGTTAGTGCGGACAGGGATGGTCCCCTTTAAGAGGGGGATCGGGGGACGATGGTCTCTTTAAGAGGGGGCTCAGGGACGATGGTCCCCTTTAAGAGGGGGCTCGGGGACGATGGTTCCCTTTAAGAGGGGGCTTGGGGACGATGGTCCCTTTAAGAGGGGGCTCGGGGACGATGGTCCCTTTAAGAGGGGTCTCGGGGACGGGTTGCGGTGGCCGCTGCAGCTCCCCGTCCTGCTCTCTGCCAGGACGGCTCTAAGGTGGCTGATGCTGGTCCACACAGCCCGGCCTGGTCCGTGCCAAGCGCTCGCTCACGAGAAGCTGCAGGGACGGGTCAGACGAAGGGGGAGCCCGGGCCCCAGGGACTGCACCCTGGGATCTGGTTCCTTAACAAAGAGCCAGTCGAGGCTCTTAGGGAGTGTGTGGAGAGCAGGACCTGACTCTGCCCGGCGCTGTTCCAGGCCTCTGCCCGCTGGCACAACAGGCATGTCAGGGCTGCTCCCCCAGGCGGGGCTGCTCCCTCAGGGCGAGGGGCTGCTCCCCCAGGTGAGGGGCCGCTCCCCTAGAGCGGGAGCTGCAGGGGGAAAACGGGCAGCTCGGGTCCAGATGGGGTCACACTCAGTCAATGGTGCCCATGGGCACCTCTCCTGCTGCTGCTGCAGGTCCCAGCCCGCTCTGCCCCCAAACTGGCGCCCAGTACCGCTGAAGCCGAATGGGTCTGGGCCAGTCCAGTGCCCCCATCCTGTCTCCGGCTCCGCATGCGTCACCTCTTGCCTCCGTGGCTCTCGGGCCCGGCCTGGCATCCATGGCGGGTCACAGGGCCGGTCGGGGCGGCTCTTTACAAACAGCGCCCCTCCTCTGGTGGCCCCTGGACGTGATGAACGCGGCGCTCACGGGCGGCAGTCATGGGCGGCAGCCACGACCGTCCCCGCCCTGGTCAAGGCTCCGCAGGCTCCTGTGTTCTGGGGTCTGAGCCCCGAGCCCGAGACGCCTCGGGGACCAGCGACGACGAGGGGTCGGCAGGGTCACAGGAGGCGCAGGCTCTGCCTCGCGGGCCCGGCCCGGGCACTGGGGACTTCACCCCCGATGCTTCCTCTGTCCTGAGCCCCGGCGCCCCCTGCACACGGCCAACCCAGCGCGACACGAGAGATTCCAAAAGAGCCGCTAAGCCCGAGGAATGTAAATGTTTAAGGCCGCGGCCTGTGCTGCTCTGCAGACTAAACTGAGGTTTCAGAACTTGCCAGCTCAGGGAGCGTGTGCGTGTGTGTATGAGTGTGCGTGTGTGTGTGCACGTGTGTGTGAGTGTGTGTGTGTGTGTGTGTGTGTGTGTGTGAGTGTGTGTGTGTGTGTGTGTGTGAGTGTGTGCGCGTGTGTGTGAGTGTGTGTGTGTGTGCGCGCGTGTGTGAGTGTGTGTGTGTGTGTGTGAGTGTGTGTGTGTGTGTGTGTGAGTCGCCCCGCCGCGTGCAGTGACCCCGCCGCCTGCAGCGACCCCGCCGCCTGCAGCGACCCCGCCGCGTGCAGCGACCCCGCCGCCTGCAGCGACCCCGCCGCCTGCAGTCGCCCCGCCGCCTGCAGCGACCCCGCCGCCTGCAGCGACCCCGCCGCCTGCAGTGACCCCGCCGCGTGCAGCGACCCCGCCGCCTGCAGCGACCCCGCCGCCTGCAGTCGCCCCGCCGCCTGCAGCGACCCCTGCCGCCTGCAGTCGCCCCGCCGCCTGCAGTCGCCCCGCCGCCTGCAGCGACCCCGCCGCCTGCAGCGACCCCGCCGCCTGCAGCGACCCCGCCGCCTGCAGTCGCCCCGCCGCCTGCAGCGACCCCGCCGCCTGCAGCGACCCCGCCGCGTGCAGCGACCCCGCCGCCTGCAGCGACCCCGCCGCCTGCAGTCGCCCCGCCGCCTGCAGCGACCCCGCCGCCTGCAGCGACCCCGCCGCCTGCAGTGACCCCGCCGCCTGTCGCAGCCGCTGTGCTGTTGCCGGGTCCGGAGAGCGTGTCGGCCGCAGGGACTCGGAGACGGGACCAACACGAAGGGGAAGCAAGATGCCTGTTTAAAAGGGGGGAAGGTCTCTCCCTGGAGCCTCGGGGAGACCCCGCCTGGTCACACACCAGCCTTTCCTAGGATTCCGCCCCGAAAACGGGCCTCACACACACCAGTGACAATGAAAAGCCCCTTAAGGAAACCAGAGGCAGAGCCCCGGCGCCAGGGCACCTTCAAAAGAAAGGTCCTGTCAGCCGGGCGGGGCAGCCCCTCAGGAGTTGCGCTCGGACCCTGGAGCTGGGTGAGCGATGGCTGAAACGCAATAGGTCGATTCGGTCCCACTGTGTGTCCGGCACTGTGCCAGGCTCAGGGCTGCCGGACACGGTGTACGGATGGAGCCCTGCCTTCGTGGAGACAGTTCACAGACCACAGTGACATGGGAGCTGCCTGGGTGAAGGACACGAACGCTTCCATGTGCTGAGGTGGCTGGCATTCATTCATCCATCCATCCATTCATCCATTCATTCATTCATTCATTCATTCATCCATTCATCCATTCATCCATCCATCCATCCATCCTTCATCCATTCATCCATTCAGCAAGTTCCCACGGAGCCTCCCTGTTGTCCCAGCCACTGGGCCAGGTGGGCACCAGGACCCACCACTGATCACCCAGGTCTCTGCCCCGCAGGCCACTTCAGCGACCCCTAGTACACCCCCAGAAGTCTGCAGAGCCACTGAGCATGGAGACACTCCCCCCCCCCAATCTCCCCGATCATGTGGGGTAAACTGTTTCTCCTCTCTGCTGCCTGAAACACTTGCCAAACAGAACAGGTGGACGCACGCTCCTTGGGCATCCAGGGGGAGGGGAGAAGCACTGAGTGAACCCCGTGTGTGAGCCTCCAGCAACCGTGCGCCCCAGAGCGCCATAACGAACAGGCTCTCTAAGCCCTCCCCATCCAATGGGGGGTAGGGGCACCCCACATCTGCACACGACTGAGGTGGGCCAGGGGGGAAAGGCAAGAGGGGGGTAAAGCCGTCGGGCTGGGGATGAAAGATAGACCCATCTGCCCGCACAGGGGTAACACTCTCCCAGCCTGCCTTATTCCTGCCGCGACCCAACCCCCACCCCCCAGGACAATGCTGGCACCTGTGGGTGCTCAGGAATATTTGTAGGAGCTCCTGCTACGAACATTTAAGAGGGCGTCAGAGAGAAACCTAAGTTAAGGGGGCGGGGGCACTGCCCAGAAACGGTGAAAAACAGACACCAGCCAGGACATGCGGAGCCCCTGGTGGGGGACCCCAGCTCTGTGCTGAGCAGGAAGTCCAGCTGCCACCCCACCCCCCCATTCATGCATTCCCTGGGCAGGAGATGTGAATCCCCATCCTCCCTCCTGGGGAGCACCCTGCCTCTCATCCCAGGATCGCAAAGGCAGGTGTCAGGCGGCCCAGCCCAGGCCCAGCCAGGGTCCCCCCGGAGGTTTGGGCTGGAGGCCTGAGAACAGGAAAGGCAGGAAGCAGTTCCCCCCCCCCCAGCCCCCCAGGACCAGTGGGTGTGGACACGGGAGCTCACTCATTGGGGCTGTCCTGCCTCTAACCACCAGGCTGGACAGTGCCTCAAGGGGTGGTCCTACTACCAACACCCCTCCCCCCGCCCAGAACACACCAGCCACACCTGGTCACCTCCACCACCCGCCACACCCACCCAATTCCCCCACGCCTGCCGCCCGTGGCCTGCCCCCCGCCCCCATGGGCACCTGGGGCTGCCCTCCGGCCAGGCCTCCCCCATCCCCCATCAGCCACACTCCACCGGCCCGGCCGGAACTGTCCCCACCGCCTCCGCCACTCGACTTCAGGGGGAGCAGCAGCGGTCCCTGCCCTGCAACATGGGTCCTACGCCCACTTTTAAAAATGTTTTAAGTTTTTATTGGTTTCAGAGAGGAAGGAAGAGAAGAGAGCGCTAGAAACATCAGTGATGACAGTCACTGATCGGCTGCCTCCCGGGACGCTGGGCGCCAGAGGTGGGGCGGCGGTGGCCGTGGGGACGAAGAAGGACATGGAGAAAGGCCTTGTGGGCCACGGCGAAGGATGCTTCCCTGGTTCTGTCTCCTGTCCCCCCACTCCCCCTCCCCCAGCCTGAAGACACTGGGCCTCAGACAGGCTCCCTGCCAGGGGAGTGGAGACGCCTCGCCCAGGGGGCCGGCAGCAGACGGGCAGGCCGAGGGGCAGCACGGGGCGGCAGCCAGGACCATCGGTGCGTCCTGGGCCTCCCAGGGCCACCTTCACCCCTCGCCCGCCGTCAGCCGGACCTCCCCCACCCCCACCCCCCATCATGCCACAGGAAACCCGTCTGTCCCAGGCTGAGCTTCCCAGAACCAGTGCCACGTTTCCCAACCTGCCCGGAAAGAGAGTGCGTCCAGCTGTTTCCTGTGGCCCCACCTGGCCCACCGTTTCCCCTGGCTCCCGGGGGACCGAGAGCTGGGCCATGCACCCAGCCTGGCTCTCCGGGCCGGCCCCAGCCCCTGGAAGTTCCAGAAGAGCAGGGCCTTCGAACCCCACCGATCAGTGACAGGGGGCTCCCCAAGGTCCTCGCCGGGTCCTGTTTCCTGTCGGGGCGCCCCACAGGCCGTGCCCGGCACTCAGAGGCCATGAGAGCATGTGGGCCGGGGTGGGGTGTGTGTGGGGGTACAGAATGAAGAGTGCCACCGAGGACCGGAGCCACTTCGGGGAGCCACTGCGGGGAGCCACTGCGGGGCTAAAAGAAAGAAACCGGTTCCCACGCCACAGGACATCAGTTGCATACAATTTGAAACTCTTCCCCTGCCTGGTGGCCTGAAAAACTCTCTCTCTCTCCCTCTCTCTCCCTCTCTCTCTCTCTCCCTCCCTCCCTCCCTCCCTCCCTCTCTCTCTCTGACTCACACACACACTTCTCCCAGATACCTAAACTGAAAACCCCAGAGTCACACTGAGGCTTACACTGATCTTCATGAAGTGCTCACTCTGTGCCGGGTACCATCTAAGCCCCTAGCTACTCTGCACGCCCACATGCCCTTCCACCAGTGACAGATCTCTTCCCTTCCTCCTCCCCGCGAGTTCCTACACACCCCAATGTCACCTCTTGCAGGCAGTCTTCCTGGATTCACCCTTATTCTCAACAGGGTCCTCCAGACCTCCAATTGCCTCTCACGGCTCTAGCCTGGGGCGGGTGATGGCTCCGACGATCTTGTTGGAGAGTTAACTGTAGATGTACCCTCTTCCCTTCCAGAAAGCTCGGGAAGCACGCTCTCCGAAGCCAGGATTAAGGATTAGACATTCCAAGGCAGGTCCCTCCCCAGAGCAGGAGGAAGATGAAGGGTGAAGCCTCACTGCGCCGCGGGCCCAGGATCCCGGTTATGGGGAGGACTGCCCCGACCGCTCGCCCCCCATCAACCCCTTCCATGCATGAGGTTCTCCTACCACCCCCAAGTCACATTTGGGGACCGGAGGCCCAGCTCACAGACGTAGGGAGGGCCAGAGCAACCCTCCGGCCACCTCCGTCTGCCTCCCCAGCCGCGTGCCCGCTGCAGCCAGCACACCTAGACTAAATACAGCTTCTGGGTGGCCTCCTGCGGAGGAGAAACCCGCACCAGAGACGTCACACACGTCTGTCTGCTGCACTCTGAAGGGGTGCAGGGCCCTGAGACACCCACACTCTCCCAGATGTGCTGGTAAAGAGCTCGCCCTGAACCCCCTGTCCCCGCCCTCCCCCCCCCCCCAATCCAGATGCCTGGCCTCACAGAGGCCCCGGACCCTGCCCAAACCCAGCTCCCCAGTCTGCTCTGCTCGGCCAGGGCCCACCCACACCGCGTGCCGACGTGACCTGGGAAGACACACATGTGCGCACACACATCCCCGCAGCCCTCTGCTGTCCCCTGGGGACTGCCCCTCCCCGTCCCCCCCACTGCACCCCTCCCCCCGCCGGAGGAGGTCAGGTGCCCGGTGCACCACCATCTGCCACTCACCGGACGCAGGCCGTGCGTGCGTGCGGCTGGCTGGGAAGCGGCTCCTTCAAGCCCAGGCCCCCCGGCCCCCGGCCCCCGGCCCCCCGCCCCTGTCCTGCCCGGCTGGGCTGCTAGGGAAGAGCCGGGGCCCCTGTTCCCGCTGCAGGACCGGGTGGCGGTGGCCGCTGCACCTCCCTGACCTCCGGCTCGCGTCCCCACTTGCAAATGACTAAGCGATTTCCACCTCGGAGCCCGCCTGCCAAGAGCCCGCTGGCTGCAGCCCGGCCCGGCCCGGCCCGCACACGCCAAACCCAGCATTGGCGAGTGCTCTTCTTGGGAAAGAAAACCCCCTCTACGGCTTGTTTTGTTTTGTTTTCCCCTCAAATGAAACAGATCCGCCCACGGAGTTACTGGAAACCTGAGCGTGTGAAACCCAGCCGTTTGCAAAGAGAATTTAGTCAGCAGCGAGGTGAGCCCAGGAGCCGCCGTGGGGGGCGGGGCCTCCGCGCTCTCGGGGTTCCCATCCGCCCGAGAGGGGAGTGGGCCCGCCCCCCCCCGACCTCCACGCCCAACGGCAGGGCACGCCCCGCCCGGGTAGGGGTCCGAAGGAGAGGGACGGCCCACGGGAGGGCAAGTTCGCCTGCACAGGTCGAGGGCGCTGGCCCCGGGGGCCCCGGTCACCCCATGTAACGGTTGCAAAGCCTCGGCTCAGGAATCCTGCCCTCGTTCGGATAAACCCACGCCACCCAGCGAGCTGAGCCTCTCAGGCCTCGGGTTCCTCATCTGGAAGAGGGGGCACCAGAGCCGACAGGTGCCTTGTGGGGATCACCAGAGACATCCAGCAAGCACTTGGCATCCGGCCCCCAGCAGCAGCCTGAGCGCTGACTCTGGAGGGTGCTAAGCTGGGGGGGGGGGGGGTGTCACTGTCGAGGGCTCTGTCCCCCGGAGCTCTGTCCCCGGGGTGCAGTGGGATTGGCTGAGTTAGTCCCCAGCCCTCCTGCTCCCCCAGGACACAGCATGGGAGGGGGAGGTAGCCCGGGCCAGGTGTCAGGGGGACAGGTCTACCCCAGCGCCCCGAGCCCCAAGCTGTGTTTCCCTCTGGGCTCTCCGACATTGCCCTTCTCATCTGAACCTGGACGGTCCAGACAGTTTATTCCGCGTTGTTTCTTTTAAAACAAACAAACAAAAACCACCACTAAGTTATTTGGCAACATTTCTTTTAAAAACTGGATTCCTGCCCTAACTGGTTTGGCTCAGTGGATAGAGCGTCGGCCTGCGGACTGAGGGGTCCCAGGTTCGATTCCGGTCAATGGCACGTACCTTGGTTGTGGGCACATCTCCAGGAGGGGGTGTGCAGGAGGCAGCTGATTGACATTTCTCTCTCATCGATGCTACTCTCTCTCCCTCTCCCTTCCTCTCCGTAAAAAATCAATGAAATATGTACTTAAAAAAATAAAAACTGGATTCCTGGCTTCTCTTAGCACAAAAGAGAAAGGGACACTATTGGTGCCCTGGACGCCACTCCTGCTGCAGGTGAGCAAGGCCACGCCACACACAGGACACGGAATTCCACTTTGCCACAGTCCTCCCCCGCCCCTACAGCCTCCCCCCCACCTCTACAGCCTCCCCGCCCCCCCCCCCCCGTCCCTGGCACCTCTTCCAGGCCCCGGGGGCACCTGAGTTTGCGACCCAGTTTAAAGCCCCCCTTTACTCGGAAGCAGACAGGAACCACTCTCCGCTCGGAGGGCAGGAAGTTCCCCTCGGGACGGAACTGAAGCTGAGGGTCAGGGCTGGTTTTTCTGCAGAAAAACAAGACCCACGCCCCAGTCTGGCCGAGGGGGGCCCTGGAGGAAGCAGTAATTTTCTGAGCTCCTTCATGTGCTGCACGGGCCAGAGAGCAGAGCCAGTGCAGAGCCTGCCCTTCGTCTCCTCCCCCCTCCTTCTGCGGGAGCCGAGAGCGGCCCTGTGGGGCTCCCCCTCTGGCACACAGGAGGGGGCTCCAGACCCCACTTCAGGCATGTCCTGGACAGCTGCTCACAGAACGGGGACCCCGGCGGTTTTATTTATTGGGGGGCCGAGGGAGGCTGGGTCAGGAGGAGCACAGCTGGTCTCCTCACAGCCCGGCGGAGACTGACTGTCCAGTGGGAGCTGAAGGGCATTTCCAAGGCGTCGTGTTCGCTCCCGAAGGGAAAACACGAGACTCGGAACCTCCATCCTCTCGCCTCCGCAGGGACTGAGTTCATGCACCCTCCCCAGAGCGCCTGCTGGGGCCGGCCCCCGAGAACGGCAGGGCACACCCCATGCCATCTGGCAACCCCCCCCCACGGCACCTGGCACACACCCCACGGCACCAGGCACATCCCCCCCCACGGCACCCGGCACATCCCCCCCCATGGCACCCGGCACTCCCCCCACGGCACCCGGCACATCCCCCCCCACGGCACCCGGCACTCCCCCCACGGCACCCGGCACATTCCCCCCACAGCACCCGGCACATTCCCCCCCACAGCACCCGGCACAACCCCCCCCACGGCACCGGGCACTCCCCCTACGGCACCCGGCACACCGCCCACGGCACCCGGCACATCCCCCCCCACGGCACCCGGCACTCCCCCCACGGCAACCGGCACATCCCCCCCCACGGCACCCGGCACATCCCCCACGGCACCCGGCACTCCCCCCACGGCACCCGGCACTCCCCCCCACGGCAACCGGCACATCCCCCCCCACGGCACCCGGCACTCCCCCCACGGCACCTGGCACTCCCCCCACGGCAACCGGCACATCCCCCCCCACGGCACCCGGCACATCCCCCACGGCACCCGGCACTCCCCCCACGGCACCCGGCACTCCCCCCACGGCAACCGGCACATCCCCCCCACGGCACCCGGCACTCCCCCCACGGCACCTGGCACTCCCCCCACGGCAACCGGCACATCCCCCCCCACAGCGCCCGGCACACCCCCCACGGCACCCGGCACACACCCCGTGGCACCCGGCACCCCCCCACGGCACCAGGCACATCCCCCACGGCACCAGGCACACCCCCCACGGCACCCGGCACACACCCCGTGGCACCCGGCACCCCCCCACGGCACCAGGCACATCCCCCACGGCACCAGGCACACCCCCCACGGCACCAGGCACACACCCCGTGGCACCCGGCACTCCCCCCACGGCACCAGGCACACCCCCCACGGCAACCGGCACATCCCCCCACGGCACCCGGCACACCCCCCACGGCACCAGGCACACCCCCCACGGCACCCGGCACACCCCCCACGGCACCAGGCACACCCCCCACGGCAACCGGCACACCCCCCACGGCACCCGGCACACCCCCCACGGCACCCGGCACACCCCCACGGCACCACGCACACCCCCCACGGCACCCGGCACACCCCCCACGGCACCAGGCACACCCCCCACGGCACCCGGCACACCCCCCACGGCACCAGGCACATCCCCCACGGCACCCGGCACACCCCCCACGGCACCCGGCACACCCCCCATGGCACCCGGCACACCCCACGGCACCAGGCACATCCCCCACGGCACCAGGCACATCCCCCACGGCACCAGGCACACCCCCACGGCACCCGGCACACACCCCGTGGCACCCGGCACTCCCCCCACGGCAACCAGCACATCCCCCCACGGCACCCGGCACACCCCCCACGGCACCCGGCACACCCCCCATGGCACCCGGCACACCCCACGGCACCAGGCACATCCCCCACGGCACCAGGCACATCCCCCACGGCACCCGGCACACACCCCGTGGCACCCGGCACCCCCCCACGGCACCAGGCACACACCCCGTGGCACCCGGCACTCCCCCCACGGCAACCAGCACATCCCCCCACGGCACCCGGCACACCCCCCACGGCACCCGGCACACCCCCCACGGCACCAGGCACACCCCCCACGGCACCCGGCACACCCCCCATGGCACCCGGCACACCCCACGGCACCAGGCACATCCCCCACGGCACCAGGCACATCCCCCACGGCACCCGGCACACACCCCACGGCACCAGGCACACACCCCGTGGCACCCGGCACCCCCCCACGGCACCCGGCACACCCCCACGGCACCAGGCACACCCCCACGGCACCAGGCACACCCCCCGTGGCACCCGGCACACACCCCGTGGCACCCGGCACCCCCCCACGGCACCAGGCACACCCCCACGGCACCAGGCACACCCCCACGGCACCAGGCACACCCCCCCGGCACCCGGCACACACCCCGTGGCACCCGGCACCCCCCCACGGCACCAGGCACATCCCCCACGGCACCAGGCACACCCCCCACGGCACCAGGCACACACCCCGTGGCACCCGGCACCCCCCCACGGCACCCGGCACACCCCCACGGCACCAGGCACACCCCCACGGCACCCGGCACACACCCCGTGGCACCCGGCACCCCCCCACGGCACCAGGCACACCCCCACGGCACCAGGCACACCCCCCCGGCACCCGGCACACACCCCGTGGCACCCGGCACCCCCCCACGGCACCAGGCACATCCCCCACGGCACCCGGCACACCCCCCACGGCACCAGGCACACACCCCGTGGCACCCGGCACCCCCCCACGGCACCCGGCACACCCCCACGGCACCAGGCACACCCCCACGGCACCAGGCACACCCCCACGGCACCCGGCACACACCCCACGGCAACCGGCACATCCCCCCACGGCACCAGGCACACCCCCCACGGCACCCGGCACACACCCCGTGGCACCCGGCACCCCCCCCCACGGCACCAGGCACCCCCCCACGGCACCAGGCACACCCCCACGGCACCAGGCACATCCCCCACGGCAACCGGCACATCCCCCCACGGCACCAGGCACACCCCCCACGGCACCCGGCACACACCCCGTGGCACCCGGCACCCCCCCCACGGCACCAGGCACCCCCCCACGGCACCAGGCACACCCCCACGGCACCAGGCACATCCCCCACGGCAACCGGCACATCCCCCCACGGCACCAGGCACACCCCCCACGGCACCCGGCACACCCCCCACGGCACCAGGCACACCCCCCACGGCAACCGGCACACCCCCCACGGCAACCGGCACATCCCCCCACGGCACCAGGCACACCCCCACGGCACCCGGCACACACCCCGTGGCACCCGGCACTCCCCCCACGGCACCAGGCACACCCCCCACGGCAACCGGCACATCCCCCCACGGCACCCGGCACACCCCCCACGGCACCAGGCACACCCCCCACGGCACCCGGCACACCCCCCACGGCACCCGGCACACCCCCCATGGCACCCAGCACACCCCACGGCACCAGGCACATCCCCCACGGCACCAGGCACATCCCCCACGGCACCCGGCACACACCCCGTGGCACCCGGCACACACCCCGTGGCACCCGGCACCCCCCCACGGCACCAGGCACACCCCCACGGCACCCGGCACACACCCCGTGGCACCCGGCACACACCCCGTGGCACCTGGCACTCCCCCCACGGCACCAGGCACACCCCCACGGCACCCGGCACACACCCCGTGGCACCCGGCACCCCCCCACGGCACCAGGCACACCCCCACGGCACCCGGCACACACCCCGTGGCATCCGGCACTCCCCCCACGGCACCAGGCACACCCCCCACGGCAACCGGCACATCCCCCCACGGCACCCGGCACCCCCCCCACGGCACCAGGCACACCCCCCACGGCACCCGGCACACCCCCACGGCACCCGGCACACACCCCGTGGCACCCGGCACTCCCCCCACGGCACCAGGCACACCCCCCACGGGCTGCTGGGGACACCCCGGCCTTGGGCCCGGTGGGGACACTCGGCACACGCCGTCACTGGTCCCCTTCACTGTACACCCTCCCCCTGCGCTGCCTTCGGTGGGGGCTCCCCCAAACTGCCTCTCCGATGCCATGGCAGGTGCGAGATGGCCCGGTCCTCACGGAATGCAGCTCAGGGCTGCCCCCCAGAAACTCCATGGCTGCACCTGCCGACGTGGCCACAGCCCTCAGGGGTCCTGGGAGGGCTGCATCCCCGGCCCCGGGCCCCACTGCCCAGCAGACTTCCGTTCTGAGACGAAATGGGTTCTGATGGGTAGGGCTGCCCAGCTGGGCACAGTGGACACAGTAGCATGTGAACGCAACGCCAGAAAGGAATCCCACATTAGCGCCTGCTGTATACACGCCGAATCCCCAAGAGACAGCACCCCACTGCTACCTACCCAGAAAGGCTGGTGCCACCCGCCTGTCTTATTAGACATTCAGGGAAGCCGAAACCGGTGTGGCTCAGTGGATAGAGCATCGGCCTGCAGACTGAAGGGTCCCGGGTTCCATTCCAGTCAAGGGCATGTACCTTGGTTGCGGGCACATTCCCGGGCGGGGGGGGGGGGGGGTGCAGGAGGCAGCTGATCAATGTTTCTCTCTCATCGATGTTTCTAACCAGCCCCATGTTTCCACTTTGTCCCCACGGCCATCCCCGGCTGGGCCTGAAGGGGTCCGGCTGCCGCAGAGAATTCCCCATGAGGCTCCAAACCCGCCGTCCCACGAAGAAGACACAGATCGCACCCGAACCCCAAAACCTGGTGGGTAAAGCCACGTGGCGCCCGGCATCCGGCCACTCCGGCAGAGCCACCCTGGGCGCTGCCAGTTCCTGACACGGTGTGGGGAGAGGGCAGAGGCAGGAGGCGGGAGAAGACCACCCCCACCTGCCTCTAGGAAAGTGGTCCCCAAAGTTACTTCCCCACAACTTACATTCAGCAGTTCAAGCACTTCCCCAGGCTCCAAAGTAAGTCTTATACAGAACTCTACCCGCCCCCCAACCCTTAAAAAAAAAGATCAGAGGTAGACTGCACTGGTCCAATGCCTGTCTTCCCACCCTGGGGTGGGGGTAGGGGGGCATTGGGGGGAGGAGGGGGAGGAGGGGTGGGGAGGAGAGGGAGGAGGAGGAGGGGGAGGAGAAGGAGAAGGGGGAGGAGGAGGAGGAGGGGGAGGAGGGGGAGAGGGAGGGGAGGAGGGGGAGGAGGGTGAGGGGGAGGAGGAGGGGGAGGGGGAGGAAGAGGAGGGGGAGGAGGGGGGGGGGGGGGGAGGACGAGGAGGGGGAGGGGGAGGAGGAGGAGGAGGAGGGGGAGGAGGAGGCGGCGGAGGAGGAGGGGGAGGAGGAGGAGAGGGAGGAGGAGGGGGAGGAGGAGGAGGGGGAGGAGGAGGAGGAGGGAGAGGAGGAGGAGGAGGGGAGGAGGGGGAGGAGGAGGAGGGGGAGGAAGAGGAGGAGGAGGAGGAGGAGGGAGAGGAGGAGGAGGAGGGGGAGGAGGGGGAGGGGGAGGAGGGGGAGGGGGAGGAGGCGGTGGCGGCGGGGACAGCGCCCAGCTCCCATACCGTGCTCGGCTCTCGCAGGGGCTCAGAATTTTCCGTGAAAAAAAAATATACACGTAAACACTACAGCAAAGCACAGCCTCAGAGGCGGTGAGACACCCCCGGGGGGAGGAACCCCAGCCCTGGCCCAGGCCCCCGCCCAGCCGTGGCCTCCGGCCGGGTGTCTGGGCGGCTCCCGCAGGCGCTGCGGCCCGGACAGAGCGGGCATTCACCAAGACTGGCTGAACGACGGAGGGACTTAAAAACCCGCTGCCCCGCGCTGTCTAGACACCCCGGAGTGTGACTCGCCAGTGAGGGCGGCGGGCCGGCCGGACCCTGGAGGGCAAAGGGGCCCGCTGGCACGAATCGGCTCAGAATCGGCCCCCGGCTGCGGCTGGAAGGAGGGGCCTGCCCGCGAACATCAGTCTCTCCGGGGACACAGGGTGGTGAAGGGGACCTGACATTCACACAGAACTCGAGGTAACCAGGCCACGTTTCACACCCACGCTGACCCTTAGGGTGACTGTATAAGCTTCACACTCGAGGGGCTTTCTCATTACAGCTTCTTCAAGTCCCCAAGCTGAGCAGAGACCCTCACGGGCCCCCTGACCCCCATCTTCAGGGTAAGCAGGCAGCGAGGCTCTGGTCCCCAGGCCCTCCTGTCCCATCCAGGGGTCCCTCCCACGGAAATCCACAGAAGGGCCCTCAAGAACTGGCCTTGCACGAAACCCCCGTCCTCTGAACCTGTGTGTAACCTCGGGGTTTGCTTGGGGCTCCCGGGGTCCCCCTCAGAGGCGCACCCACCAGCATGGCTGTTTCCTGCCTGGCCCTCCAAACTGGTGAGGGACCGTCACAAACACTCCCCTGCACCCCCTGTCCTGGCAAAGATTCAGAGCCGCAGGGTGGCACCAGCTCAGCCAGAGCTTCGGTCAGACCTGCAGCCCCATCACCAAGTGGGCGGATACAGAGCTGCCGGGAAGGCCCCCGTGCGTCCAGGCACAAGGACGAGGGAGTTGGCTTGGGGTTGCCTAAGGTAGCGGTCGGCAAACTCATTCGCCAACAGAGCCAAATATCAACAGGACAACGAATGAAATTTCTTTTGAGAGCCAAATTTTTTTAACTTAAACTTCTAACGCCACTTCTTCAACATAGACTCGCCCAGGCCGTGGTATTTTACTTTTTAAAAATATATATATATATATTTTATTGATTTTTTACAGAGTAGAAGGGAGAGGAATAGTGTTAGAAACATCAATGAGAGAAAAACATAGACCAGCTGCCTCCTGCACACCCCCTACTGGGGATGTGCCCGCAACCACGGTACATGCCCTTGACCGGAATCGAACCTGGGACCCTTCAGTCCGCAGGCCGACTCTCTATCCACTGAGCCAAACCGGTTTCGGCGAGGCCGCGGTATTTTGTGGAAGAGCCACACTCAAGGGGCCAAATAGCTGCATGTGGCTCGTGAGCCGCAGTTTGCCGACCACAGGCCTAGGGAGACAGCCGGTGTTTAACGAAGGAGGCACAGGCAGATGGAGAGGATCCACACGCTCAGGAGCAGCTTTTGGGGTGAATGGTGCGGGGAGAGGAATGCAAGGACAACCTGTGCCCACTGACAACCCCTGGGCCTGGCATTGGGGCGCCCCTGTCACGTGGCAGCCTTCCTGTGACCCTTCTCATCATGGCCCATCCCTCTGCCTCCCCGCCCCCCCCCCATGAAAACCCCGGCCTAGAACACACCCTGCACAGCCAGCCCCCCAGGCCCTCCGTGTCTACCAGCGCTCCAGGAAGGCAGCCAACGTTTCCTGCACAGCCTGTTCCTCCACCTGCCCCACTGCAGACTCTCAGGGGCCGAGGCTGCCTCACACGCCTGCGGAGTCCTGCTGGTAAACAGCAAGCGCCCAATAAATGGTAAGTGTCCAACATTCCCAGGAGAAAGGACACAGGCTGCGGAATCAGGCCAACGACACCCTCCACAGCCTTGTCGCCCTCCTCATCCACACACGGCGAGGCGAAACCTGCCGCACAGGCCGCTGGAGGGACCAGAACCATCGACGGGGCGAGCACTGGGCCTGGGCGTGCAGGCGTTCGAGACAGGTCAAGAATCATTCTCAGAGCCGATAGGAGTGCACACCCCTGAACTGAACGGCAGCCGGAGGATGGGAGGGAAAAGGCAGGAAAAAGATTCGGGGGCTCCAATGACCCAGGGGCAGAGGTCCCTCAGGGTGTGACAGCCTGGGATGACCCACCGGTCCCCTTTCTACAAGCTGCCCCCCAACCCGCAGTCATGGTAGCAGGGCTCTGGGGCCCCCGGGCCGGGGCCCACGGCTAGGATGCCGGTGACCGGTCAGGGCGGGCAGAGAGCAAATGGCAGTTGCTCGTGGACACTGGTCAGGGCGTCCAGAGACAGTCCACCCCCTCCAGGGCCTGTCCGGTCTCAGAAAACAGGTTGGGGAATGTACCCTAAATGCAATGGTCACTGCTGATGAGCTTTCAGAAGGGAGCTGACGTTGCAAGGTATTCTTTATCATTGTTATTGCTGATTGATTTAAGGGAGAGAGGAGAGAGGAGAGAGAGAGGAGAAAAGAGAGAGGAGGGGGGGAGAGAGAGAGAGAGAGAGAGAGAGAAACAATCAATTTGTTATTTCACTTACTTATGCATTCATTGGTTGCTTCCTGTATATGCCCTGACGGGGAATTGAACCCACAACCTTGGCATATGGAACGTGGGGACAGCACTCTAACCAACTGAGCCACCCGGCCAGGGCTCCCACTGTTCGCTTTTATTTTTTATTTCTGTATTGGTTTCAGAGGGGAAGGCAGAGGAAGAGAGGGATAGAAACCTCAGTGATATGAGAGGACCATTGATTGGCCCCCCCGGGGGGTCAAGCCGTAACTTTCTGGCTCAGAGGTCGACGCCCATCCACTGAGCCACACGGCCGGGCCCCAGCTGTTCGTTTTAAGGGATCACTGGGGGAAATTAAAAGCAGTGAGACGGGCCGGGCTGGGTCTCCGGTGGCGATGGGGGGAGGGCCGGCGGGTGCCTGCAGTTCCAGCGGACGTTGTGGACAAACTGTCCGAACCACAGTTCCCACCTCCCAGGGGCCCGCCAGTGAACCAGGAAGGGAAGTCCGGCTTCCTCCTGGGAAACACCGTAACCTGAAGCCGGGCCCCAGCGGTCACAGGTGGGCGCTTCCAGTCCCAGGACACGTCCAGAGCACGCAAGTCCACAGTGACGGCAGGCGGCTGCGGGCGCTGGGGCGGGCGTGGCGAGTGGCTGCTCACTGGGTGTAGGGTTTCCTTTTGGAGCTGGAGAGAGGTGGCTGCACAGCACATGCATGCCCGGCGGGCCCTCCGTGTCCGCAGGGGATCGGTTCCAGGACCCCCTGCGGATGCTCAAGTCCCTTTTGTAAAATGACGCAGCATTTGCTCATAACCTACACACAGCCTCCTGTCTACTTTATTCTTTTCTATACTAGAGGTCCGATGCATGAAATTCATGAATGGGGAAGAGGGGGGTCCCCTCAGCCCAGCCTGCACCCGCTCCAATCTGGGAGCACTGGCTTCTAACTGCTCACCTGCCTGCCTGACTGATCACCCCTAAATGCCCCTCCCTGACAGCCTGGTTGCCCCACACAGCCTGCTGTTCAGTTGTTACTGTGAGGGCATTCTGACCAATTTGCATATTACCCTTTTATTAGTATAGATATATATTTTATTGATTTCAGAGAGGAAAGGCGAGAGAGAGAAACATCAGTGATGAGAGGGAATCATGGATTGGCTGCCTCTTGCACACCCCCTCCGAGGGGCTGGAGCCCACAACCTGGGCATGTGCCCTGACCGGGAATTGAACCCTGACCTCCTGGTTCATGGGCTGACACTCGACCAGAGCCCGCTGGCTGGTCCGCCCGTCTGACTGCTTTAAATCACATCTGGATTACCCATAATGCCCAGGACAATGGAAGTGCTGTGAGCACGGCTGTGATCCTGTACTGTTCGGGGAACAGTGACGGAAAAAGGCCTGTGTGTGTTCTGCACAGACACAGCCACAGAGCGCGTCGGCAGCCACGTAACTCGCCCCCAAACCGTCTCACCTGCGGCAGGCTGAACCCACGGGTGCGGAACTGGGAGACAGAGGGCCAGCTGCACTAAATGCCCCCGAGTTCTCCACTTTAAAATGACTCATTTTAACGTTACGTGAAATTCACCTCAATTTTAAAAACCACCCTAATGAGCTCGTCACAGAGCCATCAGAGAGCAAGAGGGTTAGAGGCCTCTTGGAGTGGCTTTCCACTGAGCCGCACTATCCTCACAAACCGGGGCCACGCTGTCCTCGCCCCATACTCCAACTCACCCCCAACCCCCCCCCCCCCCCGCAGGACGGCATCCCCGCTCCTCGCACCCCCCGCCCCCGTCCCCCTCTGCTGTGCCCGGAGGCTCACCTGTCAAACCCGGCTGTTCACAGCGAAAAGGCGCTAAGCACACACGGCAGCAAACAGCGTCCCCCACAGGGAGGCGCAGGGACCCACGGACCCCGTGCAGGGACCCAAGGCCAAGAAGGGGGGCAGCTGACAGGAAAAAGCACTCACCCCAGAGGCCCTGAGCCACTGCCTTGAGGGGTCAGGTCAGAGCTCAGCCTCCAGGAGCGTCCCCTGTGCCCCTCCCCCTCCCCCCACATCCATCCCTGTGCCCCTCCCCCCCCCCACAGTCCATCCCCCTGTGCCCAGCCCCTCCCCCCACAGTCCATCCCTGTGCCCCTCCTCTCCCCCCACAGTCCATCCCCCTGTGCCCAGCCCCTCCCCCCACAGTCCATCCCCCTGTGCCCAGCCCCTCCCCCCCACAGTCCATCCCCCTGTGCCCCTCCCCTCCCCCCACAGTCCATCCCCCTGTGCCCAGCCCCTCCCCCCACAGTCCATCCCCCTGTGCCCCTCCCCTCCCCCCACATCCATCCCTGTGCCCCTCCCCTCCCCCCACATCCATCCCTGTGCCCCTCCCCCCCCGGTCCATCCCTGTGCCCCGCCCCTCCCCCCACAGTCCATCCCTGTGCCCCTCCCCTCCCCCCCACATCCATCCCTGTGCCCAGCCCCTCCCCCCACAGTCCATCCCCCTGTGCCCCTCCCCTCCCCCCACAGTCCATCCCTGTGCCCCTCCCCTCCCCCCCACATCCATCCCTGTGCCCCTCCCCCTCCCCCCCACATCCATCCCTGTGCCCCTCCCCCCCCAGTCCATCCCTGTGCCCCGCCCCTCCCCCCACAGTCCATCCCTGTGCCCCTCCCCTCCCCCCACAGTCCATCCCTGTGCCCCTCCCCTCCCCCCACAGTCCATCCCCCTGTGCCCAGCCCCTCCTCCCACAGTCCATCCCCCTGTGCCCCTCCCCTCCCCCCACAGTCCATCCCCCTGTGCCCAGCCCCTCCCCCCACAGTCCATCCCCCTGTGCCCCGCCCCTCCCCCCACATCCATCCCCTGTGCCCAGCCCCTCCCCCCACAGTCCGTCCCTGCCATCTCCTGCCTCTCTGTCCTCACTCAGCGCCTCTCCAGCCTCTTAGCAGCCCGTGCTCACTGTCTACACCGGCCACCTGCCACCAGAAACGCCTCCTGCCTCTGCCTCTCACCTTCTGCCTGTCACCGGCCCATGATGCCCTAGGCCAGTGGTTCTCAACCTCCCTAATGCCACGGCCCTTTGATCCAGCTCCTCATGTTGTGGTGACCCCACCATAAAGTTATTTTCGCTGCTACCTCATAACTGTCATTATGCGGCCCACAGGGTGAGAACCGCTCGCAGGGTCGCCTAAGACCATCGGAAAACAGATATTTACATTACGATTCATAACAGTAGCAAAATCACAGTTATGAAGTAGCAACGAAAATAATTTCACGGTTGGGGGTCACCACAACAGGAGGAGCTGTATTGAAGGGTCACGGCGTGAGGAAGGGTGACCACCGCTGCTCTGGGCACTGCCGTCACAGGGCCTGCTCCCACTGCAGAGATGGAGGAGACCCCTCTCCATCTTTTGCATCCTCAGCCCAGCAGACTGGCTGCACACAGTAGGTGCTCAGTGCACGTCTGTGTTAAAGAATAAGCGGCCAGCGGCCCAATAGCAGCACCCGAGAGGGCCTTGTCTTGGAGCTCCTGGCCTCCCGTGGGTCCGAGGGGAAGCCTGGTCCAGAAATGAAAAGCTGACACTCAGGTTCGGCCAGAGAGAGGCACACACACAGATGCACTCAGACACACACACACACACAGATGCACTCAGACACATACACACACAAACACACACACACAGATGCACTCAGACACACACACACACAGATGCACTCAGACACACACACACACACACACACAGATGCACTCAGACACACACACACACACACACACACACACGCACAGATGCACTCAGACACACACACACACAGATGCACTCAGACACATACACACACAAACACACACACACAGATGCACTCAGACACACACACACAGAGATGCACTCAGACACACACACAGATGCACTCAGACACACACACAGATGCACTCACACACACACACAGATGCACTCACACACACACACACACAGATGCACTCACACACACACAGATGCACTCACACACACACACATACAGATGCACTCAGAAACACACACTGATGCACTCACACACACACAGATGCACTCACACACACACACATACAGATGCACTCACACACACAGAGAGATGCATTCAGACACACACAGAGATGCACTCACACACACACACAGGGCCTGGGGGAGCGCGGGGGCGGGGGGGAAGGGGTGTTAGAGATTCGGATTGGCAGGATGAGAAGTCCCGGAGGTGGATGGAGGTGATGGGTGCAGAGCAGTGTGAGTGCTTAAATGCCCCTGAACGGGCCGAAGCCGGTTTGGCTCAGTGGATAGAGCGTCGGCCTGCGGACTGAAGGGTCCCGGGTTCGATTCCGGTCAAGGGCATGTACCTTGGCTGCGGACACATCCCCAGCAGGGGGTGTGCAAGAGGCAGCTGATCGATGTTTCTCTCTCATCGATGTTTCTGACTTTCTATCCCTCTCTCTTCCTCTCTGTGAAAAATCAATAAAATATGTTTTTTTAAAAAAAGAAAAAAGGAAAACGTTTTTTTTTAAAAAATGCCCTGAACGGTCTGCTCAAATACGGTGACAACAGTAAGTTTGACGTTATGCGGATGTGAGCGTGATCTCTTTTTAAGAGAGAAGTAGAAAACCCTAAACCAGAGAGCCTTCCCAGGTGGCCCTTGGGCACCCTGGTGCCCACTGCAGAGACCCCGGCACATGCCCTCCCGTTAGCGGCCTGTCTGGCAAGGGCCCGCGGAGCTGCTGCAGCCGCCCGGACCCATCACCAGGGCGATCCCAGAATCCCGCTGCGCCATTTCCATCCCACATGCCCTTGGTCTTGGTCCACATCGCCCACTGCCCCCCTCACTTTCCCAGAGGTGCCCGCAGGTGCTCCCACACTCCGCCAGCCATCGCCTGGACGGCGGATTCAAGCCAGGGACACGTATGTTTAGGTCGGTCGGGTCCAGAGCTTGTGACAAACCGTTTCCACATGTCCCGTCACCAGCCCTGCTGGGGCCCAGGGTTCGAGCAGAGAACAAGGTGACTGCGTCCAGGACTCTGACCAGAGCCTGGGCCTAGCACCCATAGAGCCTCGTTCCCAGCACTAATGTCACTATCATCACCATCCTCCTCATCAGCGTCATCATCACCACCATCATCAAACAAGGTCCCCCAGGGCACCCAGCACCTGCTGCCTGAGCCTGGCCCGTGGCAGAGGGGGGGAGGCGGGCTTTCCACGCAGGTGGGGAGGATGAGGTCACTCACAGGGACCAGGTGAGAACGGGGCTGAACGTCCAAAAGTCCCTTTAAGTCTGCATTTTGTGGGTCGGGCCGGCGGGGAAAGACCCGCAACAGGTTACGCCCTGTGCGGAGGGAGACCACGGCATCCTGTCCCTACCCTGCACGCTGGTCTGATGATGCTCCTCCGTGCCTGCTGGCAGGCTCAGGGGTTGAGCAATGACCCGTGAACCAGGAGCTCAGGGTTCGATTCCCCGTCGGCACATGCCTGGGTTCCAGGGTTGGTCCCCAGTGTGGGGCGTGCAGGAGGCAGCCAATCAGTGATTCTCTCTCATTGTTGATGTTTCTCTCTCCCTCTCTCTTTTTCCCTTTCTCTCTGAAATCACTAAAAAAATATATATTAAAAAAAAAAGACACTCCTTTCAGGAACAAAAAGCTAATCCGATTCACACACACCGCAGCCTCTTGAGGAGAGGGCGCCAAATTCTCAGACTGAGCTGTGAGCGCCTGGCATCAGCGCTCTGGCTCAATCTGAAGATGTTTCAGCAGCAAGTGTCTGCTCCCCCAGGAGGAGGGGTGCCAGGACCAGCCACAGCACGGGGAGCACCGCTCTGGCCTCCACCAGCTTGACCCCCCCCCCCCCCACCCCACCCCCACCCCCCCCCCCCCCCCCCCCCCCCCCCCCCCCCCCCCCCCCGCCCCTGACCCTCAGAGAAGTTCAGTGCCTGCTGCTGCTTGCCCGGGGCATTGGGGTTCTGAGAGGCAGCCCTGGGGAGCCGGGGAGGGGAGGGTGGTTTCAGCTGGGCGGCCCCACCCACAGAATGCAGCCCCACCCAGCTCCCGAGTGACATCACTGGCGCCCCCAACAGGACCTCTCCCTCCTGGCACCCCCGGAGCCCCCGGATGCTCCCCTGACCAGAGCTAAGGCAGCCAACATGCCATTGCTTTTCTGTCTCTGTGCCTCCCCGGGAAAGGAAAAGGAGGCTTAATAAAGTTATTGCATTAGGTCATGCCACACCCCCATCCATGTGCATGCACATTCTCTCTCTCTCTCTCTCTCTCTCTCTCTCTCTCTCTCTCTCTCTCTCTCCATCTCCTGGTAAAGCACTCTGCAGAAGAAAAAGCAGTCAGAGAAGTGCTTAAAATGATCTAATCCACCCATCACTTCACAGCTGGGGAGACACGAGTGCCTGGCCCATGACCTCAGCCCGGGGGACAGTAACCAATGGCAACAGCTAGGACTCCGCAGGCTTGGTCCATAGCCCTGGCTGTGCACTCGGGGTGAGCCAGCCGCCCTCTCTGGGCCTCTGCTGGGAGATATCCTGTAAGACAGGCCCTCCCGGCCCCTGGAAGCCAGCTCTGCCCCAGAGCTTCCCCCAGCGCTTCCCACCGCCCAGAGCGGGCGTCCAGGCAGGGAGGGGGCAGGGAGGGAGGAGCGCCCCACCTGGCTTGCTGTTCTCACACCCCACAACCTCCCCCTCCTACCCTAGGGAGGCTTATTCCAGGGACACGGAACCTTAGTCACTCGGACGGACGGCGCTTTTACCACCAGCACCTGTTAAAACTCACTCATGACCAGCTCTGATGCTACCGGCTGGAGTGTTTAATTAAACGTTACTCACTCAGGAAACGGCCCCTGCCAACTCACCCCAAATGCACAGTTCATTTTCAGAGAAAGAGGGAGGGGGAAGGGGAGGCATCTGCACTGCCTCAGCTGGCACCAGCAGGGCCCCCCAGTCCAGAGAGTGGGGTCCAACAGAGCCCAAAGCCAGGAACCAGAGGGTCCACAGCCAGGGGATCGTGGACGGCACACACACTCACTCAGAGACACACTCACCCCACTCACACACACACTCACACAGAGACACATTCACCCCACACGGACACACACTCAGAGACACACCCCACACAGATGCACTCACACACACACTCACACGCATGCACTCACACACACACACACACTCACTCACACAGATGCACTCAGAAACACACAGATGGACTCACACACACACTCACACAGAGACACACTCACCCCACACGGATGGATTCACATACACACTCACACAAAGACACACTCACCCCACACGGACACACACTCAGAGACACACTCACCCCACACAGATGCACGCACACACACACTCACACAGATGCACTCAGAGACCCACTCACACACACACACACTCACACAGATGCACTCAGAAACACACAGATGGACTCACACACACACTCACACAGAGACACACTCACCCCACACGGACACACACTCAGAGACACACTCACCCCACACAGATGCACGCACACACACACTCACACAGATGCACTCAGAGACCCACTCACACACACACACACTCACACAGATGCACTCAGAAACACACAGATGGACTCACACACACACTCACACAGAGACACACTCACCCCACATGGATGGATTCACACACACACACACAGATGCACTCAGAGACACACATAGGTACACACACACAGATACATTCGCAAACACACAGATGCATTCAGACACACACATAGATACACACACACAGATACACACACACAGATACACTCACACGCACTCACACAGATGCACTCAGAGACACACATAGGTACACACACAGATACACACTCGCACTCACACAGATGCACTCACACACACATAGATACACACACACACAGATGCACTCAGACAAACACTCCCAGAGACACACCTATGCAGAAGCACACTCAGATCTCACAGCCACACATATACACTCTCACATGCATTTACACACCTAGTCACACACCCACACAGACAGGCTCCCAGAGACTCACTCCCTCACCTGCATCACAGCTCAGGCACACACCGCCTCTCTCTCTCACACCCTCTCTCACTCACAAACTTGCAGCCTGGGCAGGCGCAGGCCAGCGGCCGTTCACGTCCCGGAGCCTCTGCCCTGAACTTGACCAGGACCGTCGCCAGTCCTCACCCCCGGACCAGGTGACCCATCGCGGGGCAGCGCCGGCGGACCAGGCGGCTCCGGGCTTCCGTGTTAAAGATCCCCTGACATAACCCTCGGCTCCGAGCCGCGGCGGCTCCGAGGAGGCGGAGGGTGGCGCCGCCCGGGTGTCGCCCGGCGGGCTCCCCGGGGAGGCGCTACCGGGCGGCGGGGCAACAGCGAGGGGCCGGTCCGCGGCGCTGCAGATGCGGGCGGACCGGCGGGAAAAGCGAAACTAACTTGGCGGGGCGGGCGGGGCAGGTGGGTGCCCCTGCTCCGGCCCCGGGGACCGAGGCCTGGGGGTCCCGCATCTGGAAGTCGAAGGACGCCGCGCGCCGGAGGCCCCTCCACCCGGGCTGCAGCCGCCAGGACTCCGCCGGGCCCCACGGCCGTCGCAGCCGCGGGAACCCCCGCCCCGTCTTGCCCTGCAGGTGGGGACCCCCCGGCTGCCGCCACCCGCCCGCGCCTGCAGCGGCGGCATCGTCAGCGGCGCTGGGCGGCGCCCGACCCCCTCTCCCGGGACCCGAGGCGATCGCAGGCTCCCCGCGCCCCCTGCGGCCCCAGGTCGGGACCCCCGCTGACCCCGTGCCCGGCCCCGCGCCCACCCGCTCGGTCCCCAAGTGCGCGATCCCCGCGCCCGGCCCGCCCGGCCCGCAGCCACCCTTTCCCCGACTCCGGCCCTGCCTACCGCGCCGGGGAGGCCGCCGCCGCCGCCCGTTCTCCGGGGCCCAGAGGCTGGAGCGCCCGGGCCGCGCCCGCCGCAGGGTCCGGTCCCTCCTCCCCGCGGCCCGGCGCCGGCGCTGGAGCTGGTTCCGTGCGAGCGCGCGGGCCGCCCGAGCCCGACTTCTGTGCGGAGAGGAGAGAGCGGCCCACGGCTTTAAAGTGAAAATCCGAGCCGAGCCGGGAGGGGGGTTGCGGCCCGCCCTGACCCCGCCCCGACCCCGCCCCCGAACCGCCCGCCCGGCCACGCCCACCCATGGCCACGCCCCCTCCCTGGTCTCGCCCCCGGGCCCGCCCCCGCCCTGACCCCGCCCACGCCCCGGCCTGCTCCCGGCCCCGCCCGTGCCCTGACCTCGCCACTCCCTGACCCCGCCCCCGGCCCCGCCCCGCCCCGCCCCGGGCCCCGGCGTGTGGGCGGCTGCGTGAGGCTGGGGCGGCGGAGGGGCGCGGGGCCCGGGCGGTCCGGGGAGGGGGAGAATGGGGCGGCGGGCAGCGCCTCCCGTGCCACCCGCCCTCTCGGCCGCCCCGCTCCGCCGCTCCCTCCTCGCCCCGCCGGAGCCCGGGGGTGGCGCCGCAGCGCCGGTCCCTCCGGAGGCGTCTTTGGGAAATGCGGCGGCCTCCGCTGGGCCAGAGGCCGGGATTGCAACACCCGGAGGAGCGAGCAGGGCCGGCCCCAGAAGGGGGGTCTCGCTAATAATAATTCACCGTCTCCTGGGGGAGCGGGGGTTCAGGAACCGCGGAGCCAGGCCGCGCTGGCCTCATCTGACATTCCCGGCAGCTTGGAGTTCCGCAATTCAGGGCGGGGGGGGGGGGTGGGGGGCAGAGATGAGCCCGCTCTGGCATCCATTTGGGTCCCCGGTACCCACAAGGACAGGGGGAGGGGGGGCAGGGGTCTCAGGACTCTCAGACCCCAGGGTCTGGCCACCTGATGGCTCCAGGCCAACAACAGGCCGAGTTCCATGCGTGATGAATGAATGAATGAATGAATGAATGAATGAATGAGAGAGCAGTTGCCTGGGAGGTCCCCGTGACTTCTCTACACGGTGCCCTGTGGCTCTCGCTCATCAAAGGCATTTTCCTCCCGGTCCCCTACACAGCAGCCACTTGCACCCTAGAACTGGAACGTTTTAAAAGAAATTACCGTTTGAAGAACAAAATCTGACGTTCCTCCACCCGGGCTGTGTGTGTGCAGTGTCCTGGAAGGGCATTGGGAATTGGCATTGCTGGAGAAGCCATTACAAACAGTGTGGTTTCACCGAAACCGGTTTGGCTCAGTGGACAGAGCATCCGCCTGCGGACTGAAGGGTCCTGGGTTCGATTCTGGTCAGGGGCGTGTACCGTGGTTGCAGGTACATCCCCAGTCGGGGGGGGGGGGTGCAGGAGGCAGCTGATCGAGATTCTAGCTCTCTATCCCTCTCTCTTCCTCTCTGTAAAAAAATCAATAATATATATATATATTTTTAAAAAACAACAACAATGTGGTTTCTGGTTATTTCATCTTTACCAGAACCTGGAGGGCAGGACTGCGGAGCTCACTGCGAAGACGAGGAGGCCGGACGTGGCCAGAGGCCCCGGCCTGGCGAGCCCGGAGCCCAACCGGACTCTTAGCTTCCAGAGTTTGATGTCTTCCCACCTCGTGCTGAAGTCAGTTTTGCTTTGTTCCGAATTTTAAAAATACTCTGGCTCAGCTGGCTGCTGTGGGGCGGACGGCCTGTGCGGGCCTCCTGGCCATTCCGTGGCACGCCTGGCTCCAGCTGCCCGGCGGCGTTGAACCAGCCTAGCCAGGTGGGCACCACTGCCCGCAAGCAGGGGCGCTTGGATTTGAAAGGGCGCGTGACCCCGTTAGCCACTGTGCGGTTTGAGACGTGTACCTTGTCCCTGAGGATGGCAGGCCCGGGAGAGGTGTGAGCACAGAGACTGGGGGAGGGGGTCTTTCCAGCCCCTGGTGCACCCCCGAGTGTGGTCTTGAAAAAGCACAGCTGCCTCCGGGCTCCGCTCCTCTCCCCCAAAGGGGTCACCGCGATCCAAGTGCTGTAAGGCCCCGAGTGTGCGCCCCCGTGGGGTGCTGTCCTCTCAGGGTGCGGCCTCACTGCTCATCCTGGAGGCGGACAGACCGGACCACGCAGGCTGCGTGGTCCTAATTCAAGGGGCAGGGCCTGTTTATTTGGGGCCAGAGACCCCACCTGGGATGGGAACCCTGACAGTTTGACATCCTCAGCACTCTCGCCCCGCCCGCCTGCAGCACGAATCTAAAAACCCGGCTCTGATCCACGCAGGTAATCAGATCCTGCTGACCCGGATTTCCCAGAGGCGCCCGGGGCCCTCGTTCCCGCCAGGGGCTCGGGAAGCGGGTCCTCCAGCAGAAGCCCCCGAGGAGCGGTGCTGAGCAGTCGAGGAGACCGGATCACGCCCCCGTGTGCTCCTCCTATCTGCCGGGGCCACTGCCGGTTAGAAGACACACACTCTAGCAAGGCCGTGACATCAGCTGATAACAAACGCCTTCCAGGAATCGGCAGGCGGACTCCCAAGTCCTCACGGAGTGTCTGTGTCCCAGAGGGTGAGGAGGCAGGAGGGTGACTCTGGGGTCCTGGTGGGGCCCCCCCCAGCCCCGCGCCCCCCACACACATTTCATCACTTGCGTGAGTAGTTACTCATGGCTCCAATCTGCCTCAGGAAAATGACGGGGGGAGTTGTAAGATAGCAAAAGGAACGGCAGCTGCTTTTTCTGATGACAAAGCGTCTGTCCTGAGAGGGCTTGTGTACTCTTTGGGCCCCTAGAGCAGAACTGTGCTGTTTCCTCCCTTCCTTCCTTCCTTCCTCCCTCCCTTCCTTCCTCCCTCCCTTCCTTCCTCCCTCCCTCCCTTCCTTCCTCCCTCCCTCCCTTCCTTCCTCCCTCCCTCCCTTCCTTCCTTCCTTCCTCCCTTCCTCCCTTCCTCCCTCCCTCCCTCCCTCCCTTTCTTCCTTCCTCCCTCCCTTCCTTCCTTCCTTCCCTCCCTCCCTTCCTTCCTCCCTCCCTCCCTTCCTTCCTTCCTTCCTCCCTTCCTCCCTTCCTCCCTCCCTCCCTCCCTCCCTCCCTCCCTTCCTTCCTTCCTTCCTTTCCTCCCTTCCTTCCTTCTTTCCTTCCTTCCTTCCTTCCATCCTTTTTCTTTCCCTTCCCTTCCTTCCTTCCTCTTTCTTTTTTTAAATATATTTTATTGATTTCAGAGAGAAAGGGAGAGGGAACGAGAGAGAAACATCAATGATGAAAGGGAATCATTGATCGGCTGCCTCCTGCACACCCCTCACTGGGATGGAGCCCGCAACCAGACATGTGCCCGACTTCCTGGTTCATAGGTCAACACTCAACCACTGAGCTACACTGGCCGGGCTCCTACTGTGTTCATAAGCACGAGGGACTCCATTTTCTCCAAGTCCCTTTGCTGATTGGAGTAAATGGGCAAGGAATTTGGAACTAGACACGCCTACCCCAAACCCCAGCTCGACCATTCACTAGCTGTGCCACCTTGAGCAAGTTCCTTAACCTCTCAGACTCAGTTTCCTCATCTGTAGTACAGCTCTACAAATCACTCAACAAATATTACTGAGCACCACCTGTGCAGGGGGTTGTGTTAACATGAAATCACAGCATTTTGAGGACTTTCCAGATAATGGGCACATGTTACATATCATTATTGACAAGAAGAAAAACAGGTTTCTTTGCTCGGCCTTAGCTCAGTGGTTAAGCATCAATGTATGAACCAGGAATCGCAGTTCGAGCCCCGGGGTTGCAGGCTCAATCCTGGTGTGGGGCATGCAGGAAGCAGCCAATCAGTGATTCTCGTCATTGATGTTTCTATGTCTCTCTCCCTCTCCCTTCCTCTTTGAAATCAATAAAGATATCTCTTTTTAAAAGAGGTTTCCTCGAAAAGCGTGGGATCCATAATACAGAAGTGTGGCAAGAGCCACCAGAACAGAAAAAACACTGGAGCATATTAATACAATTTAGACCAGTTCTGCATCTCTAACAAAAGATTTCCTTCCCTCATGCAGTGACACCGAAGTAGAGTGGAACTTATCTTGCAGAACTTTGATCTGACAGCATTCGTGAATTAGCACATTGGTTCATTTCATGGACTCTGGCCTTGGACTTCTGTGGGTTTCATGAAGGAGCACACATTGGGCAGTGCCACCTGCTGGCAGCACATGATATGGCAGTGCAGCTCTATCAGACATTGTCCCTCATCAGAATCAAGGAATCTGCAGTTTCAGTGGCTTTAAATGAGACCCTGGGTGGCCAGGCTGGAGGAAAGTTCCCATAACGCTGAAAAGAAATTAATAAAGAAGTGACCTTGGGCTGGTGACAGTAATGACTGCAGCCAGCCACTGAGGACCCCGATGCAGCCCGCTACCAAGTGGGAGCAGAGCCTTCAGTCCCGGCAGAGGGCTGGCACCGGACCCAGAGGGAAGGTTCTGCCGCAGCCGCCACCCCTGTTGGCACAGGCCCGTGGGGGGTCTGGGCGAAGACCCCGTCAGGAGCCAGGGGGTCCCGGGCGTGAGACCTCCCCGCCCTCTTCTCATGTTCTGGGTCAGCGGTCGGCAAAGGCATCCGTCCACAGAGCCAAATATCAACAGGACCACGATGGAAATTTCTTCTGAGAGCCACATTTTTTAAACTTAAACTTCTTCTAACACCACTTCTTCAAAACAGACTCGCCCAGCCGAAACCCGTTTGACTCGGTGGATAGAGCGTCAGCCTTCGGACTGAAGGGTCCCGGGTTCGATTCCGGTCAAGGGCATGTACCTTGGTTGCGGGCACATCCCCAGTGGGGGGTGTGCAGGAGGCAGCTGATGGATGTTTCTCTCTCATTGATGTTTCTGACTTTCTGTCCCTCTCCCTTCCTCTCTGTAAAAAATCAATAAAACATTTAAAAAAAAACACACACACACAAAATAGACTGGCTCAGGCTGTGATATTTTGTGGAAGAGCCACACTCAAGGGGCTAAAGAGCTACATGTGGCTTGCGAGCCGCAGTTTGCCGACCACGGTTCTGGGTCATCTGGTCGCCCTTGTCCACTGATTTCTATGTGCCACAGAGATGCCCGGTGCCTCCCGGATGAAGGGTGCTCTGGGAGATTGGGCACCCAATGCCGGTCAGCCCCCCGCCCTGGAATGGCCCCCGGGGCAGGCCAGCCCCCTCCTGTCCTCCACGCTGTCCCTGCCCCCGTCCGTTGGGGAAGCCGTATCTGGGTGAGGTCCCCAGTGCCCACTCTGCACCCAGGAGGGGAAGGACTAGGGTGAAGGGAGTTGAATTTTTTTTTCTATTTAAAGGAAAAACCCACGCCAATATTTTTAGGTGCCAGCTAAGCAGCGGCTTCCTCTCCCCAGGGTCTTCCTGGTCGGCTGTGTGCCGGGCGGATGGGGACAGATGCTGACATCTGGTTTTAGTGAGGGGTCTGCTTTCCCCCCGTCAACCCGCTCCAGAAGGAACTTTCAGGAAATTGGTGGCAATCGGAACCCGGCTGCTCTGGCCTCTGGATTCCATTCGGCTCCCAGACCACCCAGGCGCTGGCACTCGCAAGAGGGGGCTGCACTCTGTCTGGGAGCCGCGTCTGGCAGGCGGATGCCCGGAGCCATCTGTCAACCTGTGCGTGTCTGTGCCCAGCGGGGCCGAGGCGAGGAGGGGCTCCAGGCGACCCTGCAGCTGGCCTGTGTCACCCCCGTCTCCCAGGGCAGCTGGGAAGGACACAGGGATGGCAGCACAGGCCCAGAGGCCAGCTCTGCCTCCCATCAGGGGCTCCAGGTTCTAGGGGTGGCAGGCGGAGGGGGGCAGGCAGATCTCCTGAGACCTGGGCATGCGGGCAGAGCAGGCACAGGGGAGGGGCGTGCCCAGGCTGGGCTGCTGATGGACAGCTCTGTGGACCAATCTGCCTCCACAGCCACGATCCCAGGTCCCTGAGTGGGAGCCGATCCTGCTGGGCCAGGGGACCTGGGAGTTGCATCCTGTCAGCCCCCAGAACCCGACAGCCACAGCCCCCGGGCCCTCGGCCCACGGCTCTGGGAGGATGAGGCCCAGGCCGGCACCAGGGCTCCCGCTGTAGCACCCCCTGGAGAGTGTCCACAGTGCCCCGGGCTGGGCGGTGCCCCCACAGGGCACCCCGCAGATCCAGCCAGCCTGCGACCCCCTGGTCCTGTCTCTTCCCCCACCGGACGGGAGCCGCGGGCCCGGCCTCCTCTGTCCTGGGCCCCCATCAATGCCCGAACCGAGCACAGTGCTTGGCGCGTAGTAGGTGCTCAATAAATACGGGGGGGGGGGGGGGGCGGATGTGAAGTCAATTGGCAACTGACGTAATCTGGAGCCCCGGCACCTTTCCCTGGAGCCGGCCTGGGCCCGCCGCCCCAGTCCCCGCCCTCCGTCCAGAGGGAGGGCCACGCTGAACCCCTTCCCGGCCGGGCACCCTGTGAACAAGGAGGAAGCGAGCTCGGCGGTAAACCAGGCCCCTCACCCCGCAGCCAACCAGAGTCAGGCAGAGGCCCTGACAAGCCAGCACTGGCCCCGGTCCTGCTGCCTGGAACACCCCCCCCCCCCGGCCCTCCCTCCCTCCCCGGTGCACAGTGAGCTCGCCGCCCAACGTCCTCCCGACCCCCGGGCCACCAGGGAGAGGGGGGGTCTGTGAGATGGGGTGTCCCGGCCACAGGCGCGGCCAGGCGCTCCCGCCCGGGACTGCAGGACAACGGTTGCAGCCGCTGGGGTCCTCCGGGCCCCCACCCCCTCCCTCAGCTCACAGCCCAGTGACCAGGCCCCCCTCCCCCTCCCCCTGAGCTCACAGCCCAGTGACCAGGCCCCCCTCCCCCAGCACACAGCCCAGAGACCAGGCCCCCCCAACCCCCTCCCCCAGCACACAGACCAGTGACCAGACCCCCCCTCCCCCTCCCCCAGCACACAGCCCAGAGACCAGGCCCCCCAACCCCCTCCCCCAGCACACAGCCCAGAGACCAGGCCCCCTCCCCCAGCACACAGACCAGTGACCAGACCCCCCCTCCCCCTCCCCCAGCACACAGCCCAGAGACCAGGCCCCCTCCCCCAGCACACAGCCCAGAGACCAGGCCCCCCCTCCCCCAGCACACAGCCCAGTGACCAGGCCCCCCGCCCTCTCCCCCAGCTCACAGCCCAGTGACCAGGCCCCCCATCCCCCTCCCCCAGCACACAGCCCAGTGACCAGGCCCCCCGCCCCCCTCCCCTAGCACACAGACCAGTGACCAGACTCCCCCTTCCCCTCCCCCAGCACACAGCCCAGAGACCAGGCCCCCTCCCCCAGCACACAGCCCAGAGACCAGGCCCCCTCCCCCTCCCCCAGCACACAGCCCAGAGACCAGGCCCCCTCCCCCTCCCCCAGCACACAGCCCAGAGACCAGGCCCCCTCCCCCAGCACACAGCCCAGTGACCAGACCCCCCTCCCCCTCCCCCAGCACACAGCCCAGAGACCAGGCCCCCTCCCCCAGCACACAGCCCAGAGACCAGGCCCCCTCCCCCAGCACACAGCCCAGAGACCAGGCCCCCTCCCCCAGCACACAGCCCAGTGACCAGACCCCCCCCCTCCCCCAGCACACAGCCCAGAGACCAGGCCCCGGCCACCACCCTCCGGCTCCCACAGAAAGAAGGAAAACATGAATTTTGGTGAAACCATTTTATTGCTTAAAAAAATAAATGTTGCATCTGACATAGAAAAGTCATTCTGAAACCTGAATGTGCCTATTGGAGGCGAGGCCTCTCAAGGGCCCAGGATTCCCATTAAAACCCGGCAGTTCTTGGCAAAAAGGCACCGCACAGTCTTGCTGCTTGGCAGGGGGTGTGTTCATGCCCCCCATTCCCCCCTAGGGTCTCCCCGGCTCCTCGCGCCGGAAGCCCAGTACCGCCTCCCAGCCCCGGACGGAGGACCCTGCTTCCGGGCCCACCCCCTCCCGGCGTCTTGCTGGCAGCTGGCCCTGGGCGCCCGCCAGCCTGGCCTGCTGGCACCTCCTCAGCCGGGGGTCGGGGAAGTGCCCTCCTTCTCATGGAACCGTCACCTAAAAAAGCCCGTGGCCCCTCGAGGCCTGTGGTGCCCGCAGCGCAGAGGGGAGGAGAGTGTGCGTGTGGGGGGGGGGCACTGAGGGGACGGTGAGTGACTGAGGGGACGGCCCTCGTGGGCCTGGCCGGCTCTGGAGTCTGTTTGCCGGGGCAGGTGCTGACCGCGCCAGCCTGTCACTGGCCCCGGGCTGGTCACCGCTGGCCGCTCCCTGGGGCCCGGGGCTGCGGGCCCGTTGGCTGAGGACAGAGCCGCGCTGGGCAGGCCGACGTGAGGCTGTGGGTGTTTCCACGGAAAGATCCCGTTTCTGAAAACTGAACTGTAGGAGGTCTGAGGGGCGCTCTCCTCCCTCCTACCCCCCATCCCTGGGGGCGGGGCCCAGCCAGATCCCAGAACGGCCCCCGGGGAGATCCGGGTGCTGCGGAGAAACGGGCAGGCGCGCCCGGAGGCCGGCTGGGCTGCTTGGCCGGCGGTCAGCGGAGACCGGCTCCCAGACCAAAACCAGATCCAGCTCAGCAACCTGGAAAGTCCCCCCTCCTTCCGGACACACACGGCAACCTCGTTTCTCCCGATGCCGATCGGACACCCCCAGGAGGCCTCCTGCCTGCGCGGGGCTCCCCGGAGGGAGGAGGCCCGGGAAGGGGGGGGGGGGGCAGGTCTAGATCCAGACCTGGCTTAGGAGCAACTGGCCTGTCATTGGACGTCAGCTCCCAAATCACCGGTGAGGGCGGCTCGGCCCACGACCTCACAGGGTGCGGAAAGGATCGGACGAGGCCGCACCGAGCAAAATGTTTAGTATTCAGCCCGGGACTCGGCCCCACCCCCACCCCCGGCACCACCACTCTGGGCTCCGGCAGCCTCGCCGTGCCGGGTGGGACCCGGCGTGGGGCTCAGGGCCGGGAAGCCCGGGTTCGAGGCCCGGCATGGTGGCAGTGTCCCCGTGGGAGCCAGGCGGGCGTGCTCCCTCCCCAGCCTGGGTCCTTGGCTGTGGGACGGGGTAAGGCTGGATTCCAGCAGCATTTCCTTGGTGAGGGGGGGCACCCCGAAATCCAGACTGTGCAGACTAGGGGTCAGCTCGTTTGGGGTGCCGAGCAGCATTTTCTAACGAGACAGAGGCCCCGTGCTCTCAGGCAGTCCTGGCCACGCCGGCTGGAGACCGGGTTCTGGCTGTGGGTCAGTCCCAGTTTGGAAACCACCGGCTGAGGTGGCCGGCTCTGAGACGCCCTTTGGGCTGGGGGCAAGCAGGGGGAGGGGGAGGGGAGGGGACAGTGAGTGCTGACAGCGTCCCCCGGGGACTTTCAGGACAGCAGTCGATTGTGGGAAGGAAACAGTTGGCATTTCTGCCCCATCCCACCCCGTGTGCAAACGCCCGGCAGACAGGGGGGCATTCGGGGGCAAGGCCGCCCTCTAAGAACCGGACATCTGGCTCAGGCCGGTGACTCACGATTATCCGGAAGCGGAGACAGCTCAGCGCTACCCCAGACTGAGCGCGGCACGGGGAGGTCCGTCCTCGGTGTGGCAACCACAGAGGAGCGTTCCGGGGAACAGCTGGGGGTGCTGGGGCCGAGGCCCAGCAAGCAGGAGGCAAAAACGGGGGCAGGACGCGGGGAATTCCTGGGCCGCAGGGGGATGCCTGGGAGTCAGGCCGCAGAACACAGGCAGGGACGGTGCGTGAGCGCCCCCACGTGGCCACCACGGCACCGACCTGCAACCACCGGTGTCCACCCGCGTCTCCAGGGCAAAAAGGCTGAGGGGCCCAGAAAGGGAGGAGCCTCCCACCGGCCGATCCTGTGCTGGGGGTCGGCGGCCGCCGGCCAGCGGGAGCGGATCTTAACGAGCGCCCCGACAGGCACCCCCTCACAGGCTCCCATCCCACACGGAAGCAGCGGTCCTTTAAATCCATGGCCGTGAGGAAAGTCTGCACAGTCTGGATTTCGGGGTGCCCCTCCTCACCAAGGAAAGCCCTCAGCGCGACGTGGACACATTGTGCGGGTCTGATGGCGTGTCTGCCTCACAGGGAGGCTGAGGCGGGGTACGGGCACACGAAGCCACGGCTGGGGGCATGCCCAGGTGGAAGCTGAAATGCCGTGTCCCGTCACTGCTGGTTTTTTAAAAGCATTTCAGACACTCCTGGGGTCTCGTGGGAACAGGCCCTGCTCCTCGAGAGCGGAGCACCTCCCCTGCTCCTAAGGAGAGGCTGTGCCTCGTTCCCAAGCCCCCCACAACGCAGTGGTGCGGGGACCTCAGGAGGGAACGGCAGGCAGGAAGTGGGCCGGCGCCATGAGAGGTGGTGTGAGGGTGCTGCAGCCCCAGCAAAAGTCCTGGCTCCCGCCTGGTCAGATCAGAGCGTCTGGATGGAGCAGCACCTGACGCCACACACACACCCCCGCCACCCTGTGAGCTGACCCCATTAGAGATTGACCAGACCTTTCCTGGGAAACCAGGGGGGACCCTGAGTGCGCAACACCCGCCGGAGGTCCTGAGATGGAAAGAGCCCTTGGAAGGAGGGCCCCCCCCCCCTATGCAGAGGTCATTACTGAGGAAGGTCCCGAGCAAGGCACGAGGGCTTTGGCACCGTTGCAGCACCCAGTATTTGTGGCTGCTCCTGTCACCCTCTTCCTGTCTATAGCGGACAGTCTGGGACAGCAGGACAGCGGGACGAGGAGAAAGGACCGACACGGAGCAGGAGGCAGCCCACAGGGCAGGACAGCAGTCGACCCGCAGAGGCTCCGGAGGAAAGGGAAGCGGGGGCTGCACCTGCCTGGCCCGGCCCTGCCCCCCTGTGCCAGGCCCCCTGCCGACGCTGGGAGCTCCCGCGCCCAGCCTGGCCACGCGGCGGGCTGATGCGGACGGGGAAGCGCCCGTCTCTCCGTTAGCGGGAAGCCTCTCTCCTAACCTGGATCTGAAGCTCCCACCAGCCGTCTCCTCCGATTCCGGGTCTGACCGTCACATCTGGACAGGGACCGTCAAAGGGGTCGGGACGGGGCTGACCCCGAGGCACCGATTCCAGAGAGCCAGGCGCCCGGGCAGGCGGCAGGACCCGGGAGGGGAGAGGACAGGGGAGAGGCAGCCCGGGCGTGAGCAGAGGGCGAGGCCCCATCACCCCAGAAACGCCTCGTAGTCCATGTACCACACCAGCTGGCCCGACGCGGGCCGGACGCCCGAGATGGGCCACTTTTTGGGCTCGTGGCCGACGCGGCTCACCAGCAGCGTGACCTCACGCTTCAGCCGGCCCATGACCAGCACCGCCACCCTCCTGGCGCGGTTGATGAGGGGCAGGCTGAGGCTCATGCGGCGGCGCGGCCCCGAGGGGCTCTCGGTCAGCACCACCGGCGGCTCGCCCTCCAGGCCGGCGGGCGACTGCGGGAAGAGGGAGGCGGTGTGCCCGTCGGCGCCCATGCCCAGCAGCACCAGGTCGAAGCTGCTGTTGGCGACCAGGGCGGCGATCTCCTCGGCGTAGGCCTGGGCGCCCCCGTCCTCCTCGGCGCAGAGCCGCTGGCGCAGGTGCACGGGCATGGGGTGCACGTTGTAGTGCGGGACGCGGACGTGCTGCAGCAGGTGCGTCTGCAGGCCCTGGAAGTTGGACTCGGGGTCCCAGAGCGGCACGCAGCGCTCGTCCACCAGCCACAGGTGCGTGCGGGCCCAGGGGAAGGCGTAGTGGCCCGTGGCCAGCTGCTGGAACAGGGCCACGGGGCTGGAGCCGCCCGAGAGCGCCAGGTGGAACTGGCCGAAGCGCCGCACGGCCTTGGCGGCGGCCGCCTCAATGTCGTCGGCCAGCCTCGCGATCAGCTCCTCGGGCCAGGCGGCGACCAGCGGGCCGTCTCGGTACGTGGCCCTGAGCACCTGGAAGTCGCCGGGCGCGGGAGCCGAGCCGGGCCCCGGCACCAGCTGCTCCGGCTGCCGCACCGAGAAGGACAGCTGGCCGCCGGCGAACTCGAAGTCCAGCAGGTGCCCGCTGGCCGCCCCCCCGGGGTAGAGGCGGGGCGCCTCGCGGGCCAGGCTGTCCAGCAGGGGCGTCCAGAAGGCCCAGGAGGCCAGCAGGTTCTCGGTGGTGACGAAGGAGTCCTTGCGGCCGTGGAAGATGCGTGAGATGAGGACGGAGTAGGCGTCCTGCTCCCGCACGGGGCTGTAGGCGTAGAAATCGGACAGGGGGGCGGCCGAAGAGGCGGAGCTCGGGCGGGCCCCGCGCCTCCTCCCAGCCGCCGGGCAGCGAGGGCCGGAACAGGTTGCGGCTCACCAGCACCGCGGGGCGGCCCAGCGCGCCGTGGCCCACGTGGAAGACGACCTGGCGCGGCAGACACGCGCTCTGCTCCGCCTGCCAGTGCCGCTCGCTCTGCGCACAGACCGCCCGGTTCCGGAACAGCACGCGGGCGTAGCCCACCCTCTCGTCCAAGGCCTTCCCCGACATCAGCAGGAAGGGGACGCCCTCCCAGCGAAGGTTGTCCAGGTGGACGAGGACGCCTGCGGGGACAAGGACAGTGGAGGTGACACTCCAGCACGGGAACAGATTCTCCACCCATCGCCTGCCCTTCCTGCCTCCCCGCCAGCCAGCCCTCTCCACCAGCCCCTCCTCTGGGAACTCATGGCCTTGTGGGGCTCCCCCCCCACCTTTCCCCCCTCCCGTGACCCTCCCTCCAGCAGTGCTCACAAAGCAGCCTCGCCCGGCCGGTGTGGCTCAGTGGCTGAGCATCAACCTATGACCCAGAGGGTTACAGTTCAATTCCGGGTCAAGGGCACAGGCCCGGGTTATGGGCTCCATCCCCAGGGTGGGGCGTGCAGGAAGCAGCCCATCGATGAGTCCCTTTCATCACTGAGGTTTCTATCTCTCGCTCCCTCTCCCTTCCTCTCTGAAGTCAATACAACATGGAAGGGGACCTGGGCTGAGTGGGCCCCACAGCCTCTGAGGAGAGTCCGGGATGGGAGACGCTGGCTGCTGGGGGTCTGGGGGGCAGGCGGGGACTCAGGCATGCCTGAGCAAGGTCAGGTGCAGGAGGGGTGTGTGTGCAGGTAATAAGGATTCAAGGACGGGTTGGGGGGTGGTATACTAAGGGCCAGGCGCTGAGTGTCCTCCTGACTCAGTTCCGGGCCCGTGTCCCCATCACTGTGCCTGCGGACCGTCACTGAACCTCCCATTTCCTCCCTCTAAGTGGGGTGATACCCCTGAGGACCACGTGGGATGATGCAGTGCCCAGCACAGAGACGCTGCTCCTGTTGGGGCGTTATCTGCCGTCTGGGGGAGCAGCCCTCCCAGAAGGCTCTGAGCCTTGGGGACTGCCCAGAGGATAGGTGCTTTGAGCAGTGGCGGGACAGGCGTCCAGCCTCACTTGGGGCGGGGGGAGCTCACGGGGGTGAGAGCCAGGCCTGAGCCAGCCCTGAAGATCTGTGCCGAGGGACTGAACCGACACAGTCACGGGGTGTCCTTCGCCCCGAGGGAGCCAGCAGGGGCCTGCTGCTTTAGCTGATGGAAGGCCACCAAGTGCCCCTTGAAAATCCCATTCTAGACCCTCCCGGCCCAAACCCAAGGGCGTCCGGGCTGGGAAAGCGGTGTGTGTGTGTGTGGGGGGGGGGGGGGGGGTCAGCCGGCCGGCCCGGGGCCCACCTGCGAAGGTCGGCGTCAGGCTGAGGAAGCCGGCCGGCTTGTGCAGCTCCCGGCGCACCTGCTCGCTGTAGGCCTGGTACTGGCCCAGCACGGCGCTGCCCCTGCGCAGGCCCCGCAGCGCCCCCAGCACCTGCAGCTTGTGCCGCTGCACGGCGTCCGCGCTGCCCACGTCGGGGGGCAGCTCCATGGCCACCAGCGTGAGGATCTCCGTCAGATGGTTCTGCAGGACGTCGCGGACGACCCCGTACTCCTCGTAGAAGCTGGCGCGGCCTGGCGGGGGGACCGGGAGACCATCAGGTGGGCCGGCGCCCGCCGCCCCGAGGTGCACCGAGACCCCCGCCCGCCCGGGCCACCGGGCCCGCCAACACGGTGCGCGCAGAAACCCCAGAGCCGTTTGAGAGAGGGTGTCACACCCTGGGCTTCTCCGGGCCGTGGGTGGGGAAGGCTCTGGCCCCCCAAAGGCCAGGCTCACCTGCCTGGGCCCGCCCCTCCCTGGCTTCACTGGGGGGGGGGGGGACCTGGGCTCTGAGGGCCACTTGCTGCTGTGACTTCTGAGTGCCCGTGTCTGCCTCCCACCAATCAGCGGGCTGACAACTGCCACCCGTTACCGTGCACCACGGTGCCAGGCCACACGCAGGCGCCAAGGACGCACACAGTCCCTGGCCCTGGCCTCCAGGGAGGGGGACGGAGGAGGAAGGCAGTCAGCAGAGAAACGCAACCCTGAGACGAAGTCAGCCTCAGCGGAGGGAGAGCAGAGGCCGGGGGCAGGAGGGAGCGAGGCTGGCTCATGGCCGGAGGAGGCAGGAGGGCAGGGGGCAGGGGCCTGGAGCCCAGGTAAGGGCTGGACCTGCTTCCGGGTCGGGGGGGAGCGCCTGGGGGCTTTCAAGCAGGAAGGGACGAGTTCAGACGTGCCTTCGGCCGAGACCCCACCACTGCGGGAAGGAGGGCTGTGGAGCTGTGGGGAGGAGGGTGCGGAGCTGTGGGGAGGAGGGTGCGGAGCTGTGGGGAGGAGGGTGCGGAGCTGTGGGGAGGAGGGGTGCGGAGCTGTGGGGAGGAGGGTGCGGAGCTGTGGGGAGGAGGGGTGCAGAGCTGTGGGGCGGAGGGGTGCAGAGCTGTGGGGAGGAGGGTGCGGAGCTGTGGGGAGGAGGGTGCGGAGCTGTGGGGAGGAGGGTGCAGAGCTGTGGGGAGGAGGGTGCGGAGCTGTGGGGAGGAGGGGTGCAGAGCTGTGGGGAGGAGGGTGCAGAGCTGTGGGGAGGAGGGTGCGGAGCTGTGGGGAGGAGGGTGCAGAGCTGTGGGGAGGAGGGTGCAGAGCTGTGGGGAGGAGGGTGCGGAGCTGTGGGGAGGAGGGTGCAGAGCTGTGGGGAGGAGGGTGCAGAGCTGTGGGGAGGAGGGTGCAGAGCTGTGGGGCGGAGGAGGGTGTAGAGCTGGTGGGAGGAGGGTGCAGAGCTGTGGGGAGGAGGGTGTAGAGCTGTGGGGCGGAGGAGGGTGTAGAGCTGTGGGGAGGAGGGTGCAGAGCTGTGGGGAGGAGGGTGCAGAGCTGTGGGGAGGAGGAATGCAGAGCTGTGGGGAGGAGGGGTGTAGAGCTGTGGGGAGGAGGAATGCAGAGCTGTGGGGAGGAGGGTGCAGAGCTGTGGGGCGGAGGAGGGTGTAGAGCTGTGGGGAGGAGGGTGTAGAGCTGTGGGGAGGAGGGTGCAGAGCTGTGGGGAGGAGGGTGCAGAGCTGTGGGGAGGAGGAATGCAGAGCTGTGGGGAGGAGGGGTGTAGAGCTGTGGGGAGGAGGGTGTAGAGCTGTGGGGAGGAGGGTGTAGAGCTGTGGGGAGGAGGGGTGCGGCGCTGTGGGGAGGAGGGGTGCAGAGCTGTGGGGAGGAGGGTGCAGAGCTGTGGGGCGGAGGGGTGCAGAGCTGTGGGGAGGAGGGTGCAGAGCTGTGGGGAGGAGGGTGCAGAGCTGTGGGGAGGAGGAATGCAGAGCTGTGAGGGGGAGGAATGCAGAGCTGTGGGGGGGAGGAATGCAGAGCTGTGGGGGGGAGGGATCTAGAGCCGTGGGGGGGAGGTATAGTCGTGAGGAGCCTGAGAACAGGGCATAAGTGGGAGCACAGGGGCCGGAGGGAGTGGACGGCTCATTCTGACGCCAGGACTGACCGAGCTGCTGAGCAGAAAGGAGCCAGAGTAACCCCTAGAATCGGGGCCTACACGAAGGATGGCAGGGAGACCACCAAGATGGGGAGACGGGGAGGGGCAGCTGGACGCAGGGAAACCCGAGTTCCGTTTCAGGTGAGTTTCAGCCGGACACCCAGGTGGACACGTCACGTGGGCAGGCGGACACGTCACGTGGGCAGGCGGACACGTCACGTGGGCAGGCGGACACGTCACGTGGGCAGGCGGACGAGGTGAGGGCAACAACAGACACTGGGCACATCCGCGGGACAGCCCGGCGTCGCTGTGGCCTGGCACGTGCCTTCCGGTCACCCCAGATCCTGCGCCGCAGCCCCGACTGTCCCTGCTCCATGGGCGGGTACACACACACACACCCACGCACGCACGCACGCACGCACGCCCCTCCTCCAGAGCTAGGCGCGAGCTGTGACTGTCAGTCCAGTGCAGTGGCTCCCGCTGTCTGGGGGGAGGTGCCAGCGCACAGGTCCTCGCGTGGCAGGGCTCCTATCCGCACCGGCACCAGCGACACAGAGAAAGCCTTACCACGACAGGGGGGCAATCGGGTGGGGCTTCACATGCCCCGTTCTTACCCGGCAACACCACTCGTGCGCGGCCGGCCTCGGGACATGGCACTGAACCCTGGCACACCCTGCGGGGCCCTGCCCTCCGCCAGCCCTGCCCGCCTCAGTGCCCGCCGCCGCCCGCGACACCCGGAGCGCCATCAGAGCAGGGCTCCGTCTCTGCTCACCGCCGCAGCCCTGGCGCCTGAGCAGGGAGGGGGACACCGCCCGCAACCGGGGATGCCGCCCGCAACCGGGGGACGCCGCCCGCAACCGGGGATGCCGCCCGCAACCGGGGGACGCCGCCCGCAACCGGGGATGCCGCCCGCAACCGGGGGACGCCGCCCGCAACCGGGGGACGCCGCCCGCAACCGGGGGACGCCGCCCGCAACTGGGGACGCCGCCCGGCGGAGAGAACGAACAGACACGTGTCGTCACGGATCACTTGCAAAAATATGTCAACAGAAAGAAACATGAATGCTTCCCCCCAAAATTAACTCTGAACGCAGGCTGGAAAGTGGCCAGAGAAACAGAACTCTGACGAGGACAACTGCTCCTGGAACTTGGGAAACAGGATAAAGGGACAACAAGCCCCCTCCGGCCATCCACAGCAGGGCGCCCTTCAAACGCCACAGCCAATCAGGGTCAGGCAGCCATGGCAACACCGGCAGAGCCAGGGCACGGTCTACCGCAGTTTGGAGCACTGCTGGCGAGGCGGGAGGCAATTTGGGGGGTACGAGGGGGCCCGGAGACACGAGAGCCCTTTTAAAGTCGGGCTGGGGGTATGAGGTGTTGGCTATGCCGCAGTCCCGTAGACCTTCTGTGTATTTGTAAGCACTCCTTTTTAGCAGGTCGATATCCAATTCAAACACAACGAGGAGGGCTCCTTGTTCGGGCCGGCGGGGCCAGCACGCTGCTTTCAGCGGCCACCGGGGTGCTGAGTGAGGGCCCAGCCACCTGCCTGCCCGGCTCCCGGCGCGGCTCCGGCCAGCTGGAAGGCGAGCAGGACCAGGCCATGAGCAGGGGAACAGCCGCCCTGAATTCGGCCCAACGCGAGGACCGGTGCGGTGGGGCGGGAGGAAGCCGCAGCCCGCCTGCGGGGGGGCACCCGGGCCCCGTGGGGGAGGCTGACTCTGCTGCTCACCGAGGTCGGCATCCCTGGCCAGAGCGGGAACCTGGGACAGCAGACCGCCTGGCCCTGTCCAGCGGATGCTCGGAGCACCCCCACTGAGAAAACAGTAGCCGAGCGCACCCACGGCGTTCTGACTGTCAAAGCTCGTACGATACTGCTGAGGCCGAAACCGGTTGGCTCAGCGGATGGAGCGTCGGCCTGCAGAAAGGTCCCGGGTTCGATTCCGGTCAAGGGCATGTACCTTGGCTGCGGGCACATCCCCAGTAGGGGGTGTGCAGGAGGCGGCTGATCGATGTTTCTCTCTCATCGATGTTTCTGACTTTCTATCCCTCTCCCTTCCTCTCTGTAAACAATCAATAAAATATATTTTTAAAAAACCACAATATTGCTGAGAAGTCACCAGACAAAAGCTCTGACAATGACAACGTCTGGGTATCCGCCCGCTCACTCCTCACAGACCGACATCTAAGGACGTCCTGCTGTGAGCCCTGGGGCTCAGAGAGGTTAGGTAACTTGCCCAAGGTCACACAGCTGGTTGAGGTTTGCACCCAGGCAGTTGGCCCCAGCGCCTGCAGTTCTTGCCACCAAATACCTCCCTTTCAACTTCCTGCTACCCCACGGGAACGACCACAGAACGTGGCACTCGGCGTGACGCGCGGAGGCCCGAGCACCAGAACGGAGCGCTGTGGTCGGAGGAGCAAGCTGCGCGGGGCTCCAGCGGCCGGGTAGGTCAAAGGTTGGGGACCCTGTGCCTGGGGGCCCAGTGCAGGTGTGAGGGGGATGGGGCAGTGCTTACGTCCCAATGCTTCCGCTGCCACCAGGTGGTGCCTCCCGGGAGTGTGGGCTCAGGATGACCAAGTCTAATTTTTCTGGAGAACATAAGCATTTGGACCATGAGAGTAATCTCATGACTTTTCAATGTGCGAACAATTCAGGTTACTTAGAACGCTGCGTGTCTCAGAGACGTGTGTGTGGGGCGGACTGTCCCCGGGCCGCGTCCCCGCTGGGGCGGATAGCCGAGCCGGAGGGCAGAGTCCGCGGCACACGGTAGGGGCAGCGCCTGGCCCGGCAGAAGCAGCGGGCGTGGCTGGGAGTAGCAGGGATCTGGGACAGATGGGAAGGGCCTTGGGGACTAGATGGAGGAGTCTGAGGAGCAGGAGCTATTAAGTTTTTTTTTTTTTAATTATTACTGATTTTTTTAGAGAGGAAGGGAAAGGGACAGAAAGCCAGAAACATCGATGAGAGAGAAATATCGATCAGCTGCCTCCTGCACACCCCCCACCGGGGATGTGCCCACAACCAAGGTACATGCCCTTGACAGGAATCGAAGCCGGGACCCCTCAGTCCGCAGGCCGATGCTCTAGCCACTGAGCCAAACTGGTTTTGTCGAGCTATTAAGTTCTTGACCACGACTCGTTAAAGAGCCACCATGTGACCCAGCAACTCTACTGTCACGGATACACGAGAGAAAGGAAAGCGCGTGTCCACACAAAAACGTGGACGTGGACGCCCATGGCCACATTGCTCACAACGGCCCCCGGCTGACGAAGGCAGGACTGACATGGGGTCTGCCCACAGAACGCAGATTAGGCAGCGATGGAAAATATCCTCTGACAAACCTACAACACGGGTGAAGCTTGAACACGTCATGCGAAGTGAAATAAGCCAAACATGAAAGGCCACAGATCCTATCAGTCCATTGATGTGACATGTTCCGAACAGGGAAATCCACAGAGACAGGAAGGTCAGGGGCTGCAGGGGGCGGGGAGGGGGGAGCGAGAGGGGCAGCCGAGGGGCACAAGGTGCATTCGGGGTGATGATGAGAACGCTCTAAAGTGAGTCGTGGGGATGGCTGCCCCACTGCGTGAACATACTCGAGCCACTGAACCACACACCTCGAAGGGGTGAACTGTGTGACACATGGTTACCTCTCAGTAGCCGTGCTTTACCAAGTGTTAGAGCAGGAAGTGGGGAGATCAGCGGCCAGGGGCTGCCGGGTGACCGTCAGAGGGGTGAGGAATGACAGTGAGCAGGGTCGGGACCTGGATGGGGTCTCCGCCCGGCTGCCCACTCGGCCACGCCTTAGCCCTGTGGCCCGGGGAGTGGCTAACACACACACACACACACACACACACACACACACGAGAGGAGTCGTCACGTGTCTCCAATGAGTCCACGCACACACAGGCCTGGGAACTGCCTGGCACAAGGCGGCACCACCAGCACCGGCCGGTGTCTGCCCCGTCACAGGAGCCCGTGTGAGGGGCCCAGCGGGCAGCTCGGAGAGCAGTCGCCACGTGGGAGTGACGGGGTTAGAAAGAGTAGTTGTGTTTCCCGAGATAGATGCAAGGATGGTTTTAGTCCTAACGCTGCTGAGTCTGAACAGGGGGTGTGGCCTCCAGTGGAAAAAATCTAAAAGGCGCCCCGCTAGTGGCTCAGCCGTTCAGCATCAACCTCTGAACCAGGAGGTCATGGTTCGATTCCGGGTCGGGGCACAGGCCCGGGTTTCGGGCTCCATCCTGGGTGTGGAGCGTGCAGGAGGCAACCGATCACTGATTCTCTCTCATCGATGTCCCCCCCCCCGCCCCCTCTTTAAAAGAAAACTCTAAAAGGTAGCTGGTGGCCAAGACGGGCCTGGGGAGGCGATGATGGGGGTATATGCTGGATTTCGTCAAATCAAAAATGCCATCAATGGTGGAAGAAACATTTCTTTTATAACCTCGAAGAAAAGGGGTGCCAATTCAACTGTCACTTCTCCAGTGGGAAACCCAACTTCAGAGGTGGGGGAAACGTGGCTTAGAACCAACGCGTCGCAGCAGATTTGAGAGAATAAAGAGAGTAAAGCTTTGCAAACAGAGGAATGTTGGGTGGCGAGAAGGCAGCAGAGTCCATAAAAGCCCTATTATCTGCTTACTATTCATTAGCTCAGCAAATCCCTCAGTGGCCCTTTTCCTATTTTTACCCCCTCTCGATCCGCGGGGAGGGAGCACTTCGGGGCTTACTGCCCGCCGTGTGAGACAGAGCTGCCTTTCTTCCCAATTTCAAGCTTCGGGGGGTGCCCGCGTTCAGCACGGCCCACAGATCGCAGACTCTGATCCTTTCCTGGCTGGCTGTCTTTTCAGAGTTCAAGTGCAGTGACCAGAACCGTGCCTCTCCGGGGGAGGCCCTGCAGCTAAGCAGCGGCACAGGGAAGGGCAGGGCTCGGCCTCCTTCGATCCCAACAGGCTGGGTTTTTCTAGCTGCCACCAGCTGGTGTGGACTCTTTGTTTTTCTTTTCTGAAAATGATCTAGACTGACCCCTAGCATCCTTGCCTGGGTTGAAAGGTGAGGGGTCAAGTCCATCGATGTGAACAGGATGGACCACAGCACAGTGGGATGGCCGATGGAAGGCCGGCCCGATACATGTGGCTTTCTGTCCTGTCCGAGTCCAGGGCTCGTCCTCACCCCCCCGCTGCGCTGCGCTGCCCCCCAAAACCTCAAGGGTGGCACCCATGGGAGGCGAAGTCCGGGGAGATGGAATCACAGAGGACACTCTCTCCTTTGGCCTGTTCATTCCCCTTCGGGAGTATATTGGGAGGGAAAATAAATGTAATGCTCATAAGTGTTCTAGAATTAGAGTGGTTGCACAATTTGTGAATTTATTAAGAACTAGTGAATTATACATTTTAAAGGGATAAATTAAAAAAAAATTTTTTTACTGATTTCCGAGAGGAAGGGAGAGGGAGAGAAAGATAAAAACATCAATGGTTAGAGAGAACCGTGGGTCAGCTGCCTCTGTCCTGCATGCCCCCAACTGGGGATGGAGCCCATAACCCAGGCATGTGCCCTTGACCGGAAGCAAACCTAGGACCCTTCAGTCTTCAGTCTGATGCTCTAGCCACTGAGCCCAACCAGCTAGGGCTAAAAGGGTAAACTTTATGGCATGTGAATTATATCTTAACTAGAGGCCCGGTGCACAAAATTCAATCACAGGGGTGGGGGGGGTAGGGAGGGGTGTCCCTCAGTCCAGCCTGCACCCTCTCTAATCTGGGACCCTTTGAGGGATGTCCGACTGCCCGTTTAGGCCCGATCCTATCAGTGGCCTAAAGGAGCAGTCGGACATCCCTCTCACAATCCAGGACTGCTGGCTCCCACCTGCTCACCTGCCTGCCTTCCTGAATGCCCCTAACCCCGTGGTCGGCAAACTGCTGACTAATGAGTTTGCTGACCGCGGCCTTAGGAAAAAACACTTAAAGAACACTTTAATAATGTACTGATGTCTTTAACCTGAAGTCAGAACTTCTGGGTGAGGGTAATGCCTTATGCAGTGGTCGGCAAACTCATTAGTCAACAGGGCTGCAGTTTGCCGATCACTGCCCTAACCGTTTCTGCCTGCCAGCCTGATCACCCCTTAACCACTCCCTGCCAGCCTGATTGATGCCTAACTGCTCCCCTGCCAATCTGTTTGCCCCTAACTGCCCTCTCCTGCAGGCCTGGGTCCCCCACAACTGCTCTCCCCTGCAGGCCTGGGTCCCCCCAACTGCCTTTCCCTGCAGGCCCAGTCTCCCCCAGCTTCCCTCCTCTGTTGGTCTGGTCACCCCTAACTGCCCTTTCCTGCAGACTTGATCGCCCCCAACTGCCCTCCCCTGCTGGCCATCTTGTGTCCACCTGGGGGCAGGATCTTTGACCACATGGGGGCAGCCATCTTGTGTGTTGGAATGATGGTCAATTTGCATATTACTCTTTTATTAGACAGGACTTTTTTTTGAAAGCTCACAAAGGACTATTTAAAATAGCAAGAACGGAGACAAGCAAAATGCCTAATAATAGAACATCCATACTCTGTGGCACAAGCAGAACTGAACAGAAACAGAGCTACTAAAAGGTATACATTAGCTCGGCTGGTGCGCTCAGTGGTTGACAATCACCCTGTGAACCAGGAGGTCACAGTTCGATGCCCAGTCAGGGCACAGGCCGGGGTTGCGGGCTCGATCCCCAGTAGGGGGCGTGCAGGAGGCAGCCAATCAGTGATTCTCTCTCATCACTGATGTTTCTCTCTCTTGCTCCCTCTCCCTCTCTCTGAAATCAATAAAAATATATTTTAAAAATAAAAATAAATAAGTCAGGTGGAGCCCAGGACCTGAGGCCATGCCCACTTCCTGTCCTTGCCAGAGTATACACAGAGCAGCATTTCCAGTTGTAAATATTCCCATGTACACACGTCATCAGATTTAACCCTCAAGACACCCCGGGAGAGACAGAGAGGGAGACAGAGACAGACAGACACTGGGTCACCGTCACTATGTAAGAGGCTGCTGGGACTTGAAATCGGTCCTGCTGCCTCCGCATTATGGGAGATGCCAATTTCCTGGTACAAACAGGGCTTTTAAAACACCAGAAACTCGCCGAGACCGGTTTGGCTCAGTGGATAGAGCATGGGACTGGGGACTGAAAGGTCCCGGGTTCGATTCCAGTCAAGGGCATGTACCTTGGCTACGGGCACATCCCCAGTAGGGGGCGTGCAAGAGGCAGCTGATCGATGTTTCTCTCTCATCGATGTTTCTGACTTTCTATCCCTCTCCCTTCCGCTCTGTAAAAAATCAATAAAATATATAAAAATAAATAAATAAATAAAATAAATAAAACACCAGAAACTAAAAGCCAGCTGAGATCCGCACCAATACCTTCTGGGGTCCCTGAACACAAAAGGGGGCTGGGCCCAGGAGTGTGAGGCCCACTGGTTAGGGAGCGGCCCTGCCTGCCTCAGCCTGGCAGCTCTGCAGATGGGGGGGGGGAGGGGGGTGGCTGCACTGCTGAGCGCCCCGGCCCCTCCGGCACCCCAGGCGGAAGGCAGTCCAGCTGGTACTGGGAGGACCTGGCTGTCCGCCCCTCAGTGAAAGGCACTGAGCGGTCACTCCGCCCTCAGAGGGGACATGCATCACGCTCCCTCCCCGGGGTCCGGACAGGGACCCTCCCTCCTCAGTCCATCAGCGGCTCAGCCCTCCTTCCTCCTTCTCAGAGCGTTCCCGGTAGCCAGGCCTGGGACCAGCCAGCGTCATCGCCACAGAAGCAAGTGGCCCAGCCGAGGTCACTTCTTGTAGGGCTCACAGGGCTGGTCTAGGAGACCCGGGTCCCAGGTTCCTGTGGGGACCCCTCGGGAGGGCACCCAGATGAAAGAGGGAGCTGCACTGGCAGCTGGAGGGAGGACTGCTTCTTCCTTTCCTCCTCCCATGTCCGTCTCTCTCAGCGTCTCTCTCTGGCTCGCTCTCTCTCCCCCCTCCACCCCCTCCCTGCTGTCTATGCAGCGGCCTTGACGCTGCAGCAAACTCCTCTGGGCCAGAAGCTGAGGCAGAAAAGGAGGAAAAAAACCACTCGCAGCCGTGGAGGGAGGGAGCGGGGCAGCCCGCCCGCCCTGTGGATGGGAGTGATGGGGGTGGGGACATCCTAATGACCTTGCAGCTCATAGTCCCTCTCCCGGGGCCTGCAGCAGCTCAGGCCAGGACAGTTCCACCTCCCGCCCTGCCAGCACTCCGGTGGTGGTCTGGGCTGCCACCAGGGACCCCTCCCTCCCTCCCTGCGCAGGACTCAGTGAGGAGTGCACATTGCCGAAGGAGCAAAGCCAGGGCTGAGTGCTGTGGGTGCCGGAGGGAGAGGGCCCCACTTTGCCCTGTGGCTTACTGGTCAGAGCAGAGCGCCGGGGTGAACCTGCCTGCTGGCCACCCTGTCCCACTGCAGCGGGCGGTGACCCAGCAGCGGGCGGTGACCCAGCAGCGGGCGGTGACCCAGCAGCGGGCGGTGACCCAGCAGCGGGCGGTGACCCAGCAGCGGGCGGTGACCCAGCAGCGGGCGGTGACCCAGCAGCGGGCGGTGACCCAGCAGCGGCGGTGACCCAGCAGCGGGCGGTGACCCAGCAGCGGGCGGTGACCCAGCAGCGGCGGTGACCCAGCAGCGGGGGAAGCCTGCCCTGTTTCCTACCCAGCCCCGGGAAGGCAAGCTGAGGCTCTGGCATGCTGGGCACAGGGCTTCCTGGCCGGGGGGGGGCGGGGGGGGCGGGGGGGGGGCGGGGGGGGGGGGAAGAGGTGGAGGGGCTGCAGGGTCGGGACTCCAAAGCAGGTCCCAGAGGGGACAGCAAGGCTGTGCTTGGGGCACCAGAGCTGCACAGGCCACTTCCTGGATGTGAAGAATGCATGTCCTAAGTCCCAGTGGGGCTGCGGGGAGAGACACACAGAGAGGAGGGGGGGGGGGAGAGAGAGAGAGAGAGAGAGAGAGACAGAGACAGAGACAGACAGAGACAGAGACTCACTTCCTCCAGAATGCTGCACTCTGTCTAGCCCCTGGCTCCATGGGGACCCTGCAGAGAAACCCACAAATGACAACGAGGCCAAGAAATCAGAGGCCCTGGCGCCCACTGGGACCTCCAGGTAGCGCGGGCACAGCTGCAGCTGCCAGAGAGCGTGGAGGAGGGGAGTCCCGTGTCCTAGCCCTGCGGGAAGCAGGCCACGTGCAGGCAGAGCAGGTGCAGGGGCCGGCTCCCGCGGCAGGCAGCCAGGCCCCCGTCCCGCCTGCGCTCAGGCCGCCCTCAGCCCGCACCCTCTGCAGACAGGGCAAGCGGAGGCCCAGCACCCCGGCCGCCAGGACATCAGACACACACGGGCCCAGCAGGGAGCCCGGCCTGCGCCCTCGCTGAGGACAGCAGGGGACCTGGCAGGCCTGGGGAGATCCCCAGACCCTGGAAAGCTCACTGCATGGGGACCTCTCTTCTGAGGAGGGTCTGGGCTGGAGAAACCCAGCTCCTCTGAAGGACAGCAGTGCCCTTCGGGCCTGGCTCCCGAGGGCTGCCTGACGCCCCAGCCCGCCGTGCCTCCCTCCCCTGCCTCCCAGCACCCCTGCCGCCTCATCCAGTTTGGAGTCTGTCCCAATACACCCTCTCCCTCCATGAATCTGTGAGGTATTGGGGGCCAGAGGCTGCATCTCACTGCTCCCTGAGTCACCAGACTTCTAGCTCTACATACAATATCCAAAGAGGAGGGCAGAGGAGGAGAGAGCAGCCAGGGGAAGAGGAACAAGAAGAGGAGAAGGCAAAGAACCAGAGGCAGACCTTCTCGTCCCCCACCCAGGCCCGAGGGCCCAGCCCCCTCCGCCCAGGCACACAGTGCGGGGCAGGGCCGGGCCTCGGGCTGCCCGGGCTGAGAAGCGGTCTCAGCAGGAGCTGGAAGCCAGTGCGGGAGCCAGACCCTGTCCAGAACCCGCACCCCCGAACCTCACCTGTAGTGGAGATAGTAACAGTACCCACCTCGTGTGGCTAATGAAGGGTTTAGGACACGACAATAATTAGCTTTTACTATTTCAGGTAAGAACCAACGCTTTGAACACAATCCATGCTCAAAAAATTTGATGAACTCCCAGAATGCCAGAGCTCAGAGGGGCCGTAGCCACGGTCACCTACACGATGTGCTCATCTCCCAGATGAGGGGAGCGGTGTGCTGGGCCCGCACGCAGGTCTCCTCGCCCAGCTCACCCTGCTCGCTCACGGGGGTTCATCCCGCGCCCGCCAGGAGGGTGCCGGGTGCCAGAGCAGGGGTGGCCCGGACCCTGCGGGCTGCAGGGACAGGGATGACGAGGAAGGAACGGGAGGGCAGCCGCCAGTGGCTCGGTTGACTGGAACGTTGTCCCATACACCAAAAGGCTGAGGGTTTGATCCACGACGAGGCGCATGAGGGAGGCAACTGATCCATGTTTCTCTCTCTCTCCCTCCCGCCCTGCAGCAGGGGAGTGAAGGAGGGCAGAGAAGGGGGCGCCTGGCGCTGTGCCACGGGAGTGGACCTTGTTGAGATGCTCAGAGGCTGCCCTGGACAGTGACACTGAGCTGAGGACCAGGCACGGCAGGGCCGGAGGTGAGGGGATGACGAGAAGCCTTCCGGGCAGAGGGTGCCACGTGGACGAGTACGAAAGCCTGAGGAAGCCTCACGCGACCCGATGATCCCCCGCACCCCCAGAGGACTCGGGGTACCTTCTGGCACTCACTGCTGGCCAGCCGCTCAGCATCAGAGGCACGTTTACTGGAGGAGACCCAGGCTCTGAGGGCAGCGCTGACCACTCCGCTGCAGGGCCCGGGCATCCCTCTGCGCAGCACTGGAGGAGGTGCGGGTCGGCCAGAGCCGCAGCACTCACAGGGCGGGGGCCACGGAGGCGTGAGCGGGGCCATTCACGCACCTTCTGCGTCCACCGTCTCCTTCATGACGATCTCCACGCGCTCCACGTGGTGTCGGCTCCACAGCCCGTCCAGGGCCTTGCGGTTCTGGTCCCGGAACGGCAGGATCTGAGCCACGGCCTGCGGGGAAGCAGACGGTGCTGCGGGTTCTGCTCGGGCCCCTGGCCGCCGGGCTCCCAGGAGGGGCCCACCCTCTTCCTGACCCTGAGAGCCAATCAGAGCGCTGGCCCCTGGCCGCCGGGCTCCCAGGAGGGGCCCACCCTCTTCCTGACCCCGAGAGCCGATCAGAGCGCTGGCCCCTGGCTGCCAGGCTTCCAGCCCGGGAAGGACTGCACCCTTTAGTGACCGCACAGGGCCGCCGCGTTTCAGTTTGCCGGGAAAGGAAACAGTGAAGGTGCTCTTTTGCCTCTTACCATCACCATCAAATAACAGAAAGATACTGTAACACCAAAAATGGAGTAAGGAAAGCTTCAGGTTGACGTTCAGTGTGTATTTTTTTTCATTTTCTCATAAACAAGTGAATGTGCCCGGGCAGGCCCTGGCCTGAGGACCACTCTGGGAATGCTGCCGCTCAGTGAGGCCGGACGGAGAGCCGCCCTGAGGCCTGGGCTCGCCGCCTGGTCAGCGCCGGGCACACAGGCGCGCTCTCTGCTGGCATTTCCGGGGGGAGGCGTCCTAACGGGGCTCGGAGGGCGCAGTCAGCCGAGGGACGTCCCTCGGTCAGCCCGGCTCTGCCACGGGTCCCTGTGCAGTTCTAAGATCTTGTTGCAGCTTCTGGCTCAGAGCAGAACCGGGGAGAAAAAACACCAGAAACCAGGCCAACGGGTGTGGAAGAAGGCCATCCATTCTAATTCCCACAGCATACCCGGCCAGAAGCCGGCCTCACACCCCACTGTCTCGGGGCCACCTCCGGAGGGGCACAGGACACCCCTGAGCGATCGGAGCCCGGCCCTGCTGGGAAACACGACAGGACACATGGACAAGGGCCGCACAGACCTGCTCGCCATCTGCCCTTCCCCCCTCACCTCCCGCCCACCTTCCAAGCCACCACGGAGCGCAGGTTCCACACGCCTCGGGCCCGATCGCGCAGTCGGCGCCGGGGCCCGACCACCGGTCGACGGCGCCCAGCCCGCGGCAGCCCGGCAGGCTCACCTGCTTGCCCAGGTAGTGGTCCACCCGGTACATCTCCTCCTCGCGGAAAAAGCTCCCGAGGTCCGCGGCCAGCTGCTGGGCTGACAGGTGGTCGTGGCCGAAGGGCTTCTCCAGGACGACGCGCAGCCAGGCGCCGGGGCCCGGGCGGCAGCTGCCGTTGACGCTGCGGGCGATGTCGGCGTAGGCGAAGGGCGGCACGGAGAAGTAGAAGATGCGGCCCGCCTCCCAGAGGCCCTCGCGCTGCACGCGCGCCTCGATGTCCCTGCTCAGAGCCGCGTAGTCCTCCGTGGTGTTCAGCCGGCGGTACTGGCTCAGCCGCTGGAACTGGCCCTTGAGCTCGGCGCAGCGAGCAGGCGTCACCTCCTCGGGGCAGGAGAGGGACTCCAGGACCTTGGCCACGACCGCCTGGCCCTGCTCGGGGGCCGTCAGCGCGGCCCCGTGGAAGCTGAAGTTGTGGCCCTTGCCCGCCTCGTCCAGGTACAGCTGGAACAGCCCCTGCCACAGGTACTTCTTGGCCAGGTCCCCGGTGGCTCCCAGCAGGACGACGGAGACGTGGCCCTGGAGCGCCTGGGCCCGCAGGCAGCCCAGAAGGGCCACGCACATCGCCACGGCGAGCATCCTCCCAAGGCCGGGGCGCCTGGGGGACACACAAGGAACAAGGAAGGATCAGACACGCTCAGGGGGCGTGGCGGCGGCGAACACGGTTCCAGGCTCTCGGACATTTCCTGCCCGGCAAGAAACAGACGCGTGTTTCTCGGGAAACGGCTAGTCCTGGCGCTCCCCGCCCCTCCTCGCAGCCGTGGCAGTCAGTGCCAGGACCCGGCGGGCAGGCAGCGTGCTCTGTAAACAGGACTCTGCCCGGGAAGGTGGCAGGCCCCTGGCGGAGGCGGGACGCTTTGCTCCAGGAGCGGGGGAAGGTGGTACAAGCTGTGATGGGGGCCCCAGGGCTGCATGGGATGGGAGCTGTCCACCTCACGACCTCCGCCAGCCCCTGCCTGGCGCACAGGCCGCCCGCACCATCGGGGCAGCTAGGGATGGTGGCAGGTCCCCGGCTGGTGGCTGGAGCTGTGAGAGGTGGCACTCCTCTCACTCCTCCCCTGCACTGGCTCCAGCACACAGCGAATACGGGTCGCTGCCTCACCCGGTGATAAAAGCATAGACCGGAACCGAAGGACAGAGTTTGAATCTCAGCTCAAGCCCTCACCGTTGGACAATTAGTTATACGACCTCTGTGCCTCGGTTTCTCCACTTGCGGTGGGGGTATTAGAGGCCCCTGCATCACAGGGTTGTTGCAAGATGACAGTGAGTTACTGTTTAAATTGTGCTGGGGACAGTGCTGTGTAATTACCGTGGTATGTTAATAAGAGCAGCAAACACCGAATGCTAACACGTTCCAAACATGAACCTGAAGCGCATGAGCATTAGCTCTCCCGGAATGCGGACGGGTCCACCTCGTCGCCCTCCTGCAGGTAGGAGAGCCGAGGCAGCTGAAGGTCCCAGGTGAGAGGTGGGGAGCGGGACAGGCACCAGCCCCGACTCCTGAGCTGACCGCACGGCAAAGGCTCGCGGCGCTCAAGGGCCAGTTCCAGCGGCTGAGCCGGTACCGCCACCGGGTGGCTGCAGCCTAACCTGGAGCAGCTGACAAGTATGAGGCGCGAGGCCTGGGACCTGCCACAAACGCCCGAGGATTCGCCACCGGGTGGCTGCAGCCTAACCTGGAGCAGCTGACACGTATGAGGCGCGGGGCCTCGGACCTGCCACGAACGCCCGAGGATTCGCCACCGGGTGGCTGCAGCCTAACCTGGAGCAGCTGACAAGTATGAGGCGCGAGGCCTGGGACCTGCCACGAACGCCCGAGGATTCGCCACCGGGTGGCTGCAGCCTAACCTGGAGCAGCTGACATGTATGAGGCGCGGGGCCTCGGACCTGCCACGAACGCCCGAGGATTCGCCACCGGGTGGCTGCAGCCTAACCTGGAGCAGCTGACAAGTATGAGGCGCGAGGCCTGGGACCTGCCACGAACGCCCGAGGATTCGCCACCAGGTGGCTGCAGCCTAACCTGGAGCAGCTGACACGTATGAGGCACGAGGCCTCGGACCTGCCACGAACGCCCGAGGATTCGGCCTCTTCGGCCTCTGCTCAAACCAAGGCTGTAAAGCTCAGCGGGCTCAGTTTTACCCCAAGGCTCCCCCGTCCCTCCATCTCCAACAAGGCGCGCTCTGAGGGAGAGGCGGGAGAGGGGAAGGAAGGGAGGGATCGGCCAGAGCTGGGTCTCAGAAACGGGGGGACGAGCCCAGCCTGGGTGTGGTATGAGGAAGGAATGAGGCCCGGGGGTGTGGCTCGGTGTTGGAGCATCGATCTATGAACCAGGAGGTCACGGTTCGATTCCCAATCGGGCACATCTCCAGGTTGTGGACTCGATCCCCGGTGCGTGCCCTGCGGGAGGCAGCTGATCAATGCTTCTCTCTCATTACTGACGTTTCTCTCGCCCTCGCCCGTCCTCTCTGAAATCAATACCATATAAATACTTATTTATTAAGTAGGAACCGGAATGACTGGTCAGAACCTATTGCGTGGCAGGCAGATGAAGGATGAACAAAACCCTCCACCACGAGTCTGTAACCTGGTCCGCAGAGAGCGGATCTGAGGGTTAAAGAAATCACAGGAAGTGACAGAGCCCGCAGCCCCGGCCAGCCGACCTGCCGCAGGCCTGCATCGCCCCCAGATCGAGGCCCCGGATCTGCCCGACTCAGGCACCGGACCCCGTCCTCCACTTTCCCTGTGCCTCGTCCTCACCTCTCGGGACCCGTCCCAGAGTTGGCACCATTAGCAGCCAAACCAAGAGGAGGATCCGGCCACCAGAACGCACAGGACGCCGACATTCCCTACTGCAGCTCTAACTGGAGGACAAAGGGCTCCCCTCTCCTTCACCTGCACCCCCCCCCCCCAAATGGAGAGGAGCCACAGGCCCCTCTACTCTCTTCTGCTCTCCAGCCCCTGGCCCCGGCCCTTCAAGCATTCCCTCCTTCACGGCGCTGCCCCTGTTGGGAGGCGGAAGAGCTGCAAGGTCAGAGCAGGAGAAAGGTGAAGCTGGAGCCGCCAGCTGGCAGGCTGCGCTCAGGGCTCCTGATCCGAGTAGCGGCCAGGGTTCTGGATGTGCCAGGACACGCAGGGGAAGGAGCTCAAGAACCTGCCCCGGGGGGGGGGGGGGGGGGGGGGACAGGAGAGGGAGCCCACGGGCCAGGCCACCGGCCAGGCCCCAGAAGACTGCAGAAAGCTGCAATGGACAGCCCCGGGCCGCCCGCCTCCCACGCCCCTTTGTAATCCAGTTCTGACTCAGAGCCCAGCGCCCCGGTCTGCCCCCTTACCTCTTGTGTGTGTCCCCAGAACTCCTTGAAACAAGCACAAATCAGAGCTGCCAGTGACTGCAGCAAGTCTGCTTACTCTGTGGCCGCTAAACGCCGGGAACAGCTCCCCGGAACCAGTGTGGGCGGCGTGTGTGTGTGTGTGTGTGTGTGTTTGGATTTGCTTATTCCATGTTTGCTTAACCTTAACAGTGTTTCTCAAACTGTCACGTGTCTCTGGGGCTTCTGAGGATCTTTTTAAAATGCAGATTCTGGCACAGAGGGGCCAGGGAGGGGCCAGAGATGCTGACGGCTGGTCTAAAGAGCAGGCTTACAATAGCGAGACTCTGGAACGTGGAGCATGAGTCCAGAGCGACAGCTCTCAGTAGAGGGGCCACCTCGCCTGCTCTGAGAGGAACGAACGGGCAGTGGAAGAATCTAAAGTTACACCCCTGAAGCTCACGTGAGAGCACGGAGGGGCATTCTGCCCGCTGACCCTGCTCTGGATCTCTCCTCTTTGTCGTCAATAAACAAGAAAACCCTTCGTGCAAAGTTCAGGAAGCCACAGGGTAGGACGGACGGAACAGTGGCCTGAGTTGGAACACGTGGTGGTTTGTGCCCGAGTCCTGCTGTGAAGCGACCACACCACCTTGACCGAGACTTCCACCCGGGCTGGGCCCCAGCGTCCCATCCAGGGCACAAGGGCTGAGCTGCAGGACCTACCACTCTCTCCCGTCCTCCAGTCCTAGCTCTCCGAGGAAAGGAGGTAACGGTCTATTAACAGAGAGACATAGCCCGAGGCCAAAGTAGCAGGTGGAAATGCAGAACTAAAATATGAAGCGATAAAAACGTAATAATAAAAAAACATGAAGCAATGAGTGTCATTCAGTATTTAAGACAAAACTCTATGAAGCTGTAAGTTACATATGCAGAAGATGCAAGTTCAATAACAACAATTATTATTGAAGACACTCGCCAGAGACACACTGCACAGCACAGGGCAGGCCCGAGGCCTCCTGGGGGAGGGGCGCAGGCGGTCTTCTGGCGGCTCATCAAGGCTTTGGGGCTGACCGGGCATGTACCCAGGGCCCCCCCCCCATCTCCAGACGAAGAGTCTACAGGCATCCTGGGGACTCACCGTCTACAGCACAGCTCTGTTAACATCGCAAAGTGTGGACACCGGCCAGAGGGTTTGGGTCAGAATTGGGGTTCCAGTCTTTGCTTCTGCCCAAGCTAAAGAGGTGGCTATAGGGCACCGCACAGCCCCGGCGTGTGCTGCACTCAGGGGTGTCTGCAAAGCTGGGGAGGAAGCAGCTCCGGTCTCTGGCCCAGCAGCCGAGGGCGGGAGAGGTGCAGGAGGCGAAGGTCAGAGGCCGCTGCTGCCCCGCCCCTTCCCAGCACTGCATGGCGTCCACACCTTTGCTGGTACCCACAGCCTGGGCACCCACTCTGTGTGCCAGGCAGGAAGCAGGAAGGTTTTCTCAAACCACAGCCCAGGGCTTTGGAATCTTTAAAAGGATGTGTAGAAGGAAAACAAGTGAAACTGAAGATCTTTTTCAACTGAAGTACAAGGGGCCGTGCCCAGTCCCTTCTGAGTGCGAACTCGTTTTTCCTGCACTCTTTCCTACTCGGGGGGCCGTCTGGGCCACCTCCCCCCACCCCCCCTACTCCCTCACCCCACCCCCACTCCCTCACTCCCAGCCCCCCCCCCTCACCCCCACCCTCCCGCACATGCACGGTAAACTCTGGGCCATTTTCCTACTCTCAGAGAGTCCTTATCGCCATCACCTCTTTGGGTACCAATCTTGGGTCCCCCTGACCCAAACACTGTGCTGGAGCCCCCTTGTACCTTCACACAAGATGCAAATGCTAAACTTTCAGGAATTTTTTCAAGCCAGTTGTTAAACACAGCCATTGTTAATAATGGGGTGATGCAAATTTAGAACTAAACCGATTACATTAAAAGCACAGGTAAGGCTACATTTGACTATTATCCGTGCTCTTGACATTAGTTCCATCTGTTGTATCTGTAAGGGGGCACATTCTGTAGCAAGTGCTTGCAACTGGCCAGCCGGAGTGTGTACACGGCAGATATTGGCAAACACCACACACCAGCCTGCACCCCTGCCGAGCGGGTTGTTACACATTCACCAGCATGCCCCGCCTGCTCTGCCAAGTCTATACTTCCAGGCTGGGCCTTCTCCCCCTAAACCGCACACTCAGATCACCCACTGCTGCTCTGACACCATCAGTGGTTGTCTACAAGACTTTCCAGGCTTACAATCAAACTGACTTCTCTCCCGACCTGCTCCCAGTGCACAGCCCCCGTTCTCAGTAAAAGGCACCCCTGTTCTGCCCGTGCTCAGGCCGGAACCTCCGGGTCATCCGTGACTCAGCAAACCCGACAGTTCTGTAAGAACACCCACCTCTCTTCACCTTCAGTCCGCTCTGGTCCTCGCCGCCTGTCTGGGCTGCCGCCGAAACCTGCTAATTGGCCTCCCGCGTCTCTCCCCGAACACCGCAGTCAGAAGCGATCTGTGCAGGCGGGGCAGGTCATGTTCTCCTGTTCAGGGGCCTGCAGGGTCTGCACAATCTGGCCTCCCAGCCATTAGCTCTTTGACCTCTTCCCAGTTTCTCTGCCCGCTCTGGGCTCTGGCACCCATTCTCCTGCCCAGAGCCTTTGTCCTGCTGTTCCCTCTGCCTCACCTACTTTTTCCCACAGACGTCCACTTGGTTCTCCCCTCACCAACTTCAATTCTCTGCTGAAATGTCACCTTCTCAGTGCGGCTTTCTCGGCCGATTATGCAAAACCAGAAACCCCCAGGACAACTCCTATTTCATTTCTCTCCATGGTACATGTCATTTTTTAATGTGTGATAAGTGTGTTTATTTTGTTACTAGAGGCCCGGTGCACGAAATTCGTGCACTGGGGGAGGGGGAGGGTCCCTCAGCCTGGCCTGAGCTCTCTAGCAGTCCAGGAGCCCTCAGGGGATGTCCGACTGAAAATGGGGAGCAGGCCTAAGTCGGGAGTTGGACCTCCTTAGCGCTGCTGCAGAGGTGGGAGGGGCTCGCCAGCTGTGAGCCTGGCTCAGGGCTTCTGGCTGAAGGGGGTCCCCCCTGTGGGAGTGCACTGACCACCAGGGAGCAGCTCCTGCATTGAGCGTCCACCCCCCTGGTGGTCAGTGAGTGTCACAGCGACCGGTTGTCCCACCGTTTGGTCGATTTGCATATTAGCCTTTTATTATAGAGGAGGGTTGTCTGTCGCCCCTCCCCTCACAAGAACATACGTGCCAATGGGGACAGAGGTGTTTGTGGTGGTTCACTGCATGTCTCCAGTATCCAGAACAGGGGCCTGGCACCCAGGGTGAGCAGTAAACATCTGCTGATGAACAAGTAAACCCACTGGCACGAGGCCACGGCCACCGGTGCCTGAGCCTCTGCGTGGAGTGATGGCACACAGGGACAAGTCTCTAGCTGTGCTGTCAAGCTCCGTGCATGGCACACGTTAGCTGCAACTCACTGCTTGAACCAACAGCATGAAAAATAAAAGAGATCTTTATAGAGCATTTAATCATGTGTCCGATGCTAGGCTCAGAGCATGCATCACGCCACAACCCAAGAAGAAATACTACGACTGTCCCCATTTTTAGAATGAGGAGAGAGGAAGCGAAGGTGGGGAGAGGTGAAGTAGCTCAGGCAGCTTAGAGATGACAGGATTTGAATCCAGGCAGACTGGCTCCAGCCCTGCCTTCCCCCTCTTGTAAAAATGCCAGCCCTCCCTTCCCCCTCCTGTAAAAATTCGAGACTCCAACCCCAAACGGCGACATGTATCCTCCGTATCAGTGTGGACACGGATCCTGCTCCTCGAACAGCCGGGACACCAGCGGTGTGAGTGGCAGGCTACTTCTCCAGCATCCACTCCTCACACAGGGAGGCGGCTCTGCACCCTGAGGTCAAGTAGCCCTGAGCACTGGCCGCTGTCATCAGCACAGCCCACTCTGCCTGACCGTGACTCGCTCTCCTCCTTCCTCCTGACGTCAGGAAAACACTGTGTTTAAGCCTGAGCTGCTCTGTTCAAACCAGGAAGGTCCTTCCCGTTTCTCAAGTGTGAGGACTTCGGGTTCCAGGCCTGGCTCGGCCACACGACAGCTGTGTGACCTGGCACACCAGTCACTGTGCACTCCCCCGCAGAGAGGGAAAACAAGTCGATAAGGACAAAACGAGACGATCCGGATAAAGAACTTGGCCCGATGTGCGGCATACAGTGAGCGCCCAAGAAACGTGAGCCCCGCCGTTACACAACCAGCAGCGCCCCGAGCAAAGGGACTTATTGTGAAAGCAACAGCGTCAGGAGTCAGCGGACTTTTCTTGCTAGCTTCCTGGAACGGCTGCGAGACCCATCAACCGCCCCACGGCAGAAAATGCCAGAAAGCAGCTAAGCTCGCTCAGACAGCTCCCCGACCTTCCTGCCACACAGATGAAAAAGCAGCGGGAAATGATGCTGAGATGCTTAAAAGTCCCCGCCTGGCCCGCGAGGGGGTCACACTGGGCCCAGAGACACAGGAGGGTAACCCTCTAACTCCGTAGCCCTAGGCCAGTGGTCGGCAAACTCATCAGTCAACAGAGCCAAATAGCAACAGAACAACGATTGAAACTTCTCTGGAGAGCCACATTTTTTAAACTTAAACTTCTTCTACCACCACTTCTTCAAAACAGACTCGCCCAGGCCGTGGTATTTTGTGGAAGAGCCACACTTGAGGGGCCAAAGAGCCGCGTGTGGCTTGGGAGCCGCAGTTTGCCGACCACCGGCCTAGGCTTTCTCTTCGCTGCTGAGGGCCTTTTCTCCAGCTGTCAAATGGGGGGGTCGTCACCTCACTTTAACCCCTGGCCCAAACCCCCAGAAATACAATGGGAGGCAACAGGGGTGAGAATTCTCCCCAATAGCCTCCTGGCTCCCAACAGGGGGCAGCAAGGAGCAAAACCAGACCCCTTGCTCTGTCCTGGGTGAGGGGTGGACACACTCCAGGTGCAGGTTGCCCACCAGGGATGACAATCCCATTAACAGAAGGCGATGAGCCACAGGTGACCAGCGTGCCACTCGGCTGCCCTTTCCCTGCCCGCAGGTGTAACTGCTTCCCTTTTAAATGGCCTAAAACCAACCGGCAGGAACTTAGCAGCCCTGGCTGGGTGGCCAGTTGGTTAGAGCCGTGGTTGGCAAACTGCGGCTCGAGAGCCACATGAGGCTCTTTGGCCCCTTGAGTGCGGCTCTTCCACAAAATATCACAGCCTGGGCTAGTCTATTTTGAAGAACTGGCGTTAGAAGAAGTTTACGTTTAAAAAATGTGGCTGTCAAAAGAAATTTCAATCGTTGTCCTGTTGATGTTTGGCTCTGTGGACTGATGAGTTTGCCGACCACTGGGTTAGAGCATAGCCCTGAAACACCGAGATACATCAAGGTTGTGGGTTTGGTCCCGTCAGGACACATGTAAGAAGCAACCGATAAATGCGTAAATAAGTGGAACAACATGATGTTCCTCTCTCTCTCTCTCACACATCATTGTTTAAAAATAATTTTTTAAAAGAGTAACTTAGTAAACTCCGGCATTTGGAAACAAACGACTTGCGTGTTGGTCTGGAGCTGTTGCTGATGAGCAGTCATGTACCTCAAAGAGAGCTACACCAAAAGCCGCCAGGAGAATCCGTTCTGTTCACGCCAAACACAGCATTTCTATCTCCAGTGCTCTGAAACTCAGACTGGGCCTCACACGCTCCAATATTCAACCACCATTCACTGCTGCAGAGTGCAGAGCACGGCTTACATATGCCCAGGCCACCCCAGCGTTCTCTCATCTGCTGCCTTTCCTCCTGGTGGGGGGGTGGGGGGAGAATAACGGGGGTGGGGAGAGGCGCAAGGAACCGAGGCTTATGATTTTTCCATAAGTTCTCATTTCTGGCAAAACTTTCACATTTGAGTGAGCTGATTTTCAGAGCTCTGGGCAGGTTTACTTCTGGAAACCTATTCCTTATATCGATACATTGGAAGCGCTGGTTGAAAGCCGAGGGCTAAGGACAAAAATGAAGCAGATCCCAGCAAAAAAAGCACCGAGTTCGACCTCCCATTGAACTGCACTCCAGGGAGCCTGGGAAGGGGCCTTGGTCCCCTGAACTAGCCTCGCAGGGGCCCAGGGGCCGGGCTGCCTGCTGCAGACCCACCATCAGCCAGACCTATGCCCAGGGGCGGGGCGCGAACAAGACATTTATTTGCTGCGAGGGTGCCAGGGGAATTCCCCGCCTGCTTCCCGATGGCTGCTGGCAGGCGGGGGTGGCGAAGGTGACGCCCCAGCAAAATGCCCGAGGGTTTGACAGCCGACGAACAAACCTCTGGTTCGGCCCCGCGCGCGCGCAGCCGCCTTCGGGCCAGAAGGCGCGCCGGGGGCCGGCGGAGCCAAGAGGAAGCGGGGAGGAGCTTACTGCGTCTCGCCCGGCCGAGCCGGCCGCTGCTCCGGGAACGTCGCGAAGCGCGGGGTGCCCGTAGACCCGGCTCAGGCTGGGGCCCCGCGCACCCCTTTCCGCGGGCCGGGCTGCCCTACAGGTGGTGCGTCACGGCCCCGCGCCCTCTGTGCGCTCGGGGTTCGCCACCGGAGCCGGGGCGGCGAGCAGGGAGGACGCTAGGCCAAGTTCAGCCCCGCCGCCCTTTCTCTGCCCGGAAGCGCGGAGACCCAGGCGTCCTCGGCGCCCGCGCAGGGGGTCCTGGGTCGGGGGGCGTACGCGTAAGGGGCTCCCGGGTGAGGCGCGCGCGCACGCGTAGTGGGACTGAGCCAGTGGCGCGCGGCGGAGGCGGAGCCGCAGGCGAGGCCACGCCCCCTGGATTGGGGTCAGGGGGCGGGAGGGGCGGGGCCTCCGGAACGATTTCCTGGTTCGCGCCTTGGCGCTGGACTTCGGAGCGCGATGCTCGGGCAGGGGGCACGTCCTCCCGCCGGTTGGCAGGGGAGGGAGGGAGCCCTGCTGGGCGACTGGGTGGGGGGCTGCCTCCGAGACGCACGGGGGCCGCGGGGAGAGGCTGTGTCCTGGCGGAAGCCTGGGAGCCGGCTCGCTGGCTCCTCCCCAGAATCTGACACGCGCTTTGGGAATAGGGTACCTGACCCCCGACCGCCGCCCCCCCCCCGCCAGGCGTCACTTTTCTTGATCCGGGTGGTCTGAAAGAGTGGCTGGGTTCCTTCCACGTTCAGCATCCAGAGGTGTTGATTTAGGGGTCGGAGAGCCCGCTGTTGCCATGCCTCCACCAGGCAGCTTAATTCTCTGTTTATACCCTCATGACCTTGAAGACGGTAATCTGGGACTCAGTTTCCTCACCTGGGCCAGGGGGGCCGTGAGAGAGCACCTGCCCCAGGGCTCTGAGGCCTGTGACACGTGCATGGAAGCCTGCCCCTGGGTGGCTTTGTTAGGGAGACCGTAAGTGGGGTGATGTGAGGGTTGTCGGGAGGTGGTAAGGAAAAAGCCATTGAAACCTGTAAAGGATTTTAGTGAGTTTATTTTGAGCCAGGAAGCAGAATCTCAAGGAATTGAATTAGTGCTCCGCAGAATGGCGGGTTACAATTGTATTTCTACATCAAAATCAAAGGAGGGACATAGGTGGGTTACTTGAAATTCACTGGCGATGGATTTAGGAGGAGAGACAAGCAATCCCACCTGGGATTGGATAAAAAGTAAAATGATGGACACAAACTTTGGTGAATGCAGGAACAATTAACATGATAATGAAGGAATTCCTGGCGCCCACCACATTTGGTTGTGCCCCAGGGGCTCCAGAAAAAAAGGAAGCTACAAGTTTCCCAGACAGTCTCTTAGATACGTTATCTTAGAGGCAGAAAGGCAAATGGCTCAGGAGAGATCTAAGCTGAACTCTGTCAGGAAAAATACAGGCCCAGGACCTGACTACCCATCATAGCCTGTCTGTAGTTATTTGATTTTCAAACCGTCCTTTGTGATTACCTTAGGTCTCTGAGTTTGCCAGACCGCCACGCAGGCCTCCCCTGAGCTGGCCAGTCAGCATGTGGCTCCTTTCGTCCACAGAAGTAGCCTGGCCAGCTGCCTGGCTCGGCATCCGGGAATGGTATGTGGTCCTCTACCCCACTCCTCACCGTTACCATTCACTACCTGCCTCTCAGCCTGCAGCAGCCCCGTGCCCACTTCTCTCCCAGCCCCACCGGCTGGGAGTGTGCCCAGGCGGCCCCCCGGGGGTTCAGAGGCAGCTTCTCCTCCCTACTTCTCAGCAGGCCCCGAGCGACCTTGGGCTAATGAAGGCAGGGACACTGCCACAGTGGCCAGCCGGACCACCTAGGACCACCTCCTGGACATAGATCCCCTTTCCCACTCTGTCCCTTCTCTAGACCCGCCTTCCTCGCATCCCTGCAAGAGGAGAATGCATGGCCACTTCGCTGAAGGACCCTGGACCCCCCCCCCCCCGCCCCCTCTCCAGAGAGGGGATCTGGAAAACCGGAAGCAGCTTTTTATTTCCTGAAGGGTCTGGTGGAGATAGACGGGAACTAGCAGAGGGGACTTGGCAGTGGCATCAGGACCAAGCAGGGCCAACAGGCGTCGTTACCACACAGGATGTTGGGCAAGAGGGTTCCAGGAAGGCTGGGGAGGCAAGGGGACGGGCCGCAGCGGCACCAAGGCCAGAGCCACTTGGGGGCCTGCACCGACCGGGCTGCTGGAACTCAGCGGGGATTTCAGCCATCCTGGCTGGGCCCTGTGCAGAGGGTCAGGAGCCAGGCACCCACTGGCTGCCTCCACTGGACATGGGCAGTAGGGTCTGGGCAGGGACCAGCCAAACCAGACTGGGTGATACCAGGAGTTCTGGTAGGAGCCTTTCCCGGGCTCTGTACCCCGGGTGCACCATGCACCCGCCCAGCTATGTATACCGGGGCCCCGGGAGGCACAGATGGGGAAGCCAGGTGCCCAGAGACAGGTGAGCGGAGGGGACCTTTCCCAGACCCTTCTGCAGCCATCAGCGGGTGATCATCAGGTACCTGGAAGGCATCTTTAAAAACCCCCAAAGCCAGTCAGTTGTAACCGGTTTATTTTAAAAATGTGCCTCGCCAAAACCGGTTTGGCTCAGTGGATAGAGCATCGGCTGCGGACTGAAAGATCCGAGGTTCGGTTCCGGTCAAGGGCATGTGCCTTGGTTGCTGGCACATCCCCAGTGGGGGGTGTGCAGGAGGCAGCTGATGGATGTTTCTCTCTCATTGATGTTTCTAACTCTCTATCCCCCTCCCTTCCTCTCTGTAAAAATCAATAAAATCAATCAGTTTTTAATATTTTTTTTTAAAATGTGTGTCTATTTGCATGTTGTGGGGTGGGGTCTGAGGAGTGAGGGCAGCGAGCCTGGGATGTCACACCTGGTTCCCCAGAAGTGTTTCCACTCCCCCACGGAGTCCTTTCCATTTCTCTGCTCTCCCTGCTCCCCACGTGGCACCTCCTTGTCTGATCTGGATCATTGTTTTCCTCTCTTTCCATCCGCAAACGGTGTCACCCAGGTGGGAGTATGGCCCCCAAAAAGCAAACATCTAAAACCTCGTCACTGGGCCGGTCACCAGCATCAGCACAGTTGTCAACCTGAAGCTTTTCTCATCTCTGTACACACAGCAGACACTCGGGGCCACACCACCAGCCCCTGGGTGTGGCCGGAACCCTGGGGGAGCCTGAGAGGGGAGCGATGCCGACCCGCCCCCCACAGGGGTCCAGTGACCTGAGCTGGGCTGTTGCGGAGCGCCCTGGCACTCTGTCAGCAGATTTTGCCTTCCTCAGTTGTGGAGTAAGCAGAAGTCGGGGTCACAGACGCAGACACGGATAGTGAGACCCAGGGTGATGAGTGATTCAGAGGATGTCTGTGGAGTTTCTATTTTCGGGCGGCGCTCCCCGGTCAGCCCTGCCCGTTCACTGTTGGCTTTTGCAGGGGGGAGGCGGGGTGGAGGGGGGGAGGCGAACAGGTGTCACGGGCCAGTCGCAGTAGATCTTCCCCTCCCCAGACAGGAGAACGCCCGCACTCTGCTTTGTAAAGGATGGCTCCATGAGTAGCTGTGTCCGCTCTCTGCTGCTGCTGCAACAACGTACCCCATGTAGTGGCTCAGACAACACAAACACAGACTCTCCCAGTCCCGTGGGGCGAAGTCCCACGTGGGCCTCCATGGGCTGCGTTCCTTCCTGGGGAGCCCTTCTCTTGCTCAGTTGGGTGCTGGCAGAGTTTAGTTCCTTGTGGTTTGGAATCCAGATCCACGCATCCTTGCTGGCTGTCAGCAGAAGGCCATTCCTGGCGTCCAGGGACACATTCCCAGCTTGTGGCTCCCAAGCTCCATCATCAAAGCCGGCACCAGACCATCACGTGCTCTGACACACACACACACACACACCCTGTGTCAGAGTCTTTACCTTTAGTCACCCCTGCAAAGCCCCGTTTGCCAGGTAAGGCGACGTACGGGTTCTGGCCCTTAAAGCCTGCACGTCTTTAGAGTCGTTGTTCTGGCACCGCAGACCCCTCTGGATTGTCCAGGACCTTTATCCCATGGTTCCTTTTTAAAACATGTTTTTATTGATTTCAGAGAGGAAGGGAGAGGGGAAAGGGGATGAAAACACCAATGATGTGAGAGAATCGTGGATCAGCTGCCTCCTGCACGCCCCCTACTGGAGATGGAGCCCGCCACCCAGGCCCGAGTCCTGACGGGGAATCGAACAGCGACCTCCTGGTTCATAGGTCGACGCTCCCCCACTGAGCCGCACCAGCAGGGCACGTGATTTCTTTAATAACAGCTTTTCTGAACTATCATTCACACGCTATGCCATTCACCGGTTAGAGTGTGCAGTTCATTCGTTTCTAGTGTGGTCACGGAGTTGTGTAGCCATCCCCACAATCGATTTGGCACATTTTTTATCAGCCCGTCCGCATTAGCAGTCGCTCCCCTTTTCCCCCTAAGGCACTGGTTTGCTCTCTGTGAATTGCCTACTCTGGACTTCTCCTTAAAAAGGAACCATTCAGGATGTGGCCTTATCTGCATATGGGTTATATAGACACATCTCTGTGCATCTACATAATGTCTTAAAGGGTCATCCATGTTGTAGCATGTGCCAGTGCTTCATCCCTTTTCATTGCTAAATAATACTTGGTTGTACGGATTCACCACATTTTATACATCCATTCATTAGTTCACGGACATTTCCACTTTTTAGCTACCGTAAATAATGCTGCTGTGAACATGTGTGGACGTGTTTATATGCGGACGTATGTTTTCATTTGTGGGAGCGGAATTGCTAGGTCAGATGATCACTCTTCGTTTATTTTTTTCAGAAACTGCCAGACTTGTTCACAGCAGCTGCGTCGTTCTGCATTCCCACCAACAATCTGCCGGGGGCGCTGTTTCCCCACATCCTCGCCAGCACTTGCTGTTACCTGGCTTTTTCATGCCTGCCGCCCTCCCAGGTGTGAAGTGGGACCTAACTGTGGTTTTGATGTGCATTTTCCTGAGCTTCCTTTCATGCACTTATTGGCCATTGTATGTCTTCTTTGGAGAAATCTAGTCAGAGTCCTGGTCTATTTTTCAGGTGGGTTGTCCTTTTATCGAGTTGTTGGAATTCCTTACATAGTCTAGATGCCAGTCCCTTCCCGGATATGTGTGTATGATTTGCAAAGATTTTCTCCTGCTCTGTGTGCTGTCTTTGGAGGCATATGAGTCTTTAATTCTGTTGATGCGCAACTTATCTCTTTTTCTTTCTTTCTTTTTTTTCCTTTTTCCTTTTGTTGCTTGTGCTTTTGGTGTCATGTCTACGAAGGTTTTGCCAAATCCAACGTCATGAAAATTGGTGCTTGAATTTTCTTATGAGTGTTCAATACGTTTAGCTCTTACACTTAGACTTGTAATCCACTTGTGGTTAGTTTTTATATGTGAAGGGAGAGGTAGGGGGTTCAAGTTCACTCTCTTGCATACGGGTACCCAGCTGTCCCAGGATGCTTTGTAGAACGGTCACGGAATGAGCTCCAGAAGCAACTGCTTGGGTGGCTACACCACACTGACGTGACCACAGGCCCTCCCGGATCCAGCGAGGCGGGGCCTGGCTGACCCCGTCTGGCAAATGACAGCCCCCAAAGGTGCTTGTCAGATGAATGTGATGCAGAGAGGGGGGCCAGGGCCGCCAAGGTCAGGTGCCGGGTCCCCTTTGCTCTGCACATGGCTGAGTGACTCTGGGAACTTGAGAGGCCCCTGGGGCCCATTTTATTTTATTTTTTTAAATATATTTTATTGATTTTTTTTTTTTTTACAGAGAGGAAGGGAGAGAGATAGAGAGCCAGAAACATCTATGAGAGAGAAACATCGATCAGCTGCCTCCTGCACACCTCCTACTTGGATGTGCCCACAACCAAGGTACATGCCCCTTACTGGAATCGAACCCGGGACCCTTCAGTCCATAGGCTGATGCTCTATCCACTGAGCCAAACCGGTTTTGGCATGGGCCCCAGTCTAAAGAGGTAGCCCAGTGCCCTTGGGGAAAAAGAAATGCTACTACTGCCTGAGCCAGATCTCCGGGCGGGAAATCCAAATTTTGCTTTGAGGCTGCCTGGGGTATGGGGGGTAGAGGGGAGGTGTCAAGGGAAAAGAAGAGAAGACTGGGTAGCAGCTGGCCCAGATGTGAACCAGGACAGGGGACCTTGAGTAACAAAGCAGAAGGCACCTGTACTCAAGGTCAGCATTCCTTGTTTGAAACTTCCAGAGGCAAAAGCAGGGGGAAGCTCCTGGCTGGCAGAGGAAATGAAAAGATAAAGTGCTGGCAGCCACCCCAGCCGTCTCTGCACCAGCCACGCTGCATTGCATCCTGCCGGCCGAGCGGAGGTGCAGCCCGGGACAGCCCAGCTTGGGAGCAGGCGACCAGGGAGCCTGGGGTCTGGGAGGGACCCGGCACGCTCACGGGAAGGGGGGGCAGGGCCTCACGAGACAGAGGCGCTTCCCGTCAGCCGGGCCAGGAAGCAGGACCATCTGCCTGCCTCTCCCGCCCCCCGCCCCCCTCCGCACTGCAGCGCCTGGCCCCGGGCCAGGGGTGTGGAGCCTCTGGGGGGCCAGTCACTCCCTGGTGACTGCAGGGCCACAGCCTGGGACAACTCTGCACCCCTCCGCTCCTTCCGCCTCTCCCCTCTCCGGTCTGGAAGCACAGGTAAGGTCCCCCGCATGAATCTGTCCAGTGCTGCACCCCAGGCTGTGTAGGCTCGGGGGACACAGCTGTGAACAAGGCCCCTGTTCTCAAGGAGCTTATGTTTGACTCCAAGTGGGGGTGTGTGTGTGGGGGGGGGGGGAAACGGACAATAAACAAGTAAAGAAGGCCAAAACCGGTTTGGCTCAGTGGATAGCACGTCGGCCTGTGGACTGAAGGGTCCCGGGTTCGATTCCGGTCAAGGGCATGTACCTTGGTTTCGGGCACGTGTCCAGTGGGGAGTGTGCAGGAGGCAGCTGATCGATGTTTCTCTCTCATCCATGTTTCTTACTTTCTATCTCCCTTCTTCCCTGTAAAAAAATCAATAAAATATATATTTTTTAAAGTAAAGAACACGGCAGAGTGATGAGTGTGGTGAGGAAAACAGAACAGGCACGTGGATGGGATGTCTGACTGCCTAGTTAAGGAAGCCACTCCAGGAGGTGACGTTTGAGGGAGAGCAGAGGGGAGGCGGGGCCGGCACAGCGGGGCCGGGCGGGAGCATGGCGTGTGCAGGAGCTGAGGCAGGAGCGGGCCTGGCGTCCCTAGGAAGCCCTGTGGCCGGGACACTGAGCAAGAGGCAGGAGCCGGCGCGCAGGCCCAGAGCCGTGGAGGATTGTGGGTTTCCTCACGTGGCATGGAGGCCTCCGGAGGATATTGAATAAGCGTTTCCATTTGGAAAAAGTCCGGGTGCCCGGCCGGGCCGCAGGGAGAGCACCCTGGGGGGCCAGACGGGCCAGAGACACAACTCGGTGTTTGGAAAGGTGTGGCCAGTCCGGTGCGGCGAGGCCAGCCCATCGGGAGGTGACTGCCACTGGGAGGATGGTTGGTTACAGTCCCCAAGAGGAGGGGCAGGCCACGTCACCTGCACGCCCCATGGGGCAGGGCCAGGGTTGGTCCGAAGGCAGAGGGAGCAGGGGAACGCTGGCAGAGCCGGTATTGTGGTTTCTGTGGGAAGAGGGGGTGAGCAGGCTCGGCCTGGCCAGTGTGAAGTGTCTTTTTTTTTTAATTTAATAAAGCTTTATTGTTCAGATTATTACAATTGTTCCTCTTTTTCCCCCATAGCTCCCCTCCACATAGTTCCCAAACCACCCTCTGCCCTTAACCCCCACACTGTCCTCATCCATAGGTGTGTGATTTCTGTCCAGTCTCTTCCTGCATCCCCATACCCTCTCCCCCTGAGAACTGTCAGTCCACTCCTTTTCTGTGCCCCTGATTCTATTATATTCACCAGTTTATTCTGTTCATCAGATTTTTTTATTCACTTGATTTTTAGATTCACTTGTTGATAGATAAGTATTTGTGGTTCATAATTTTTATCTTTACCTTTTTCTTCTTCCTCTTCTTAAAATATAATACCTTTCAGCATTTCATATAATACTGGTTTGGTGGTGATGAACTCCTTTAGCTTTTTCTTATATGTGAAGCTCTTAATCTGACCTTCAATTCTGAATGATAGCTTTGCTGGATAGAGTAATCTTGGTTGTACATTCTTGCTATTCATCACTTTGAATATTTCTTGCCACTCCCATCTGGCCTGCATAGTTTCTGTTGAGAAATCAGCTGACAGTCATGTGGGTGCTCCCTTTTAGGTAACTGTTTTTCTCTTGCTGATTTTAATATTCTCTCCTTGTCTTTTGTTCTTGGCATTTTAATTATGATGTGTCTTGGTGTGGTCCTCTTTGGATTTCATTTGTTTGGGATTCTGTGCGCTTCCTGGACTTGTAAGCCTATTTCTTTCACCAGGCGCTGGAAGTTTTCAGTCATTATTTCTTCAAATACGTTTTCGGTATCTTGCTCTCTCTCTTCTTCTGGCACCCCCATAATTCGGATGTTGGTACGCTTGAGGTTGTCCCAAAGGCTCCTTACACTATCGTCATATTTTTGGATTCTTTTTTCTTTTTGCTTTGTTGGTTAAGTGTTTTTTGCTTCTTTGTATTTAAAATCTTTGACTTGATTCTTGTGATCCTCTAGTCTGCTGTTAGATCTCTGTATAATATTTTTTATTTCAATCAGTGTGTGCTTAATTTCTAGTTGGTCCTTTTTCATATCCTTGAGGGTCTCACTAAATATATCGGCCTTTTCCAGAAAATTCTTGAAAAACCTTATAACCGTGATTTTGAACTCTATATCCAGTTGTTTGCTTTCCTCCATTTCTTTCATTTGGGATCTGTTCCTTTGTCTCCACATTTTGGCTGTTTCCCTGAGTTGATAGAGTGGCTTTGTGTACTAGGGGTCCTACGGGGCTCACTGGCTCAGCCTCCCCAGTTACCTGAGGTGGACACTCTTGGTGCACCTCTTTGTGGGCTGTGTGCACAGTCTTGTTGTAGTTAAGACTTGATTGTTGTTGGTATCACTGGGAGGAATTGACCTCCAGGCCAATTGGCTGTGAGGATCAGCTGTGTCTACGCTGGGAGAACTTCTGTGCTGGAGACACCCTTATGAGACAAGACTTGCAAAATGGCAAAAGCCTCTGTGCTCAGCTTGGATGGGGTGGAGTCTCAGGGAGTAGCAGACAGCATTGATTTCCTATCAGCCCTGCCCTAATAGGCCCCTGTGCCTTAGTGTCCCATGGTAATCACACAAACACCTCGGAGAAAAAGCCGCCTTCGAGTTCCCCCACTGCCACAGTCTAGTTTCACCCCATATGAGTCTGGGTTTCCAGAGTCTTGCCCAGAACTGGAGTTCAGTGCAGTCGGGAGCTTGTGTCTCCCTCCTGATTAAGAAAGCCAGCCACGCACTCAGTTGCCAGTCCTCTCAGTACCTCTGCCTCCTGCAGCTCCTCTGAGTCTCAGTGTGCTTTTCTCTTTCATTCTAGTTGTAGAATTTCCACTCAGCCAGCCTTCCTGTGGTTCTGGATGATGTCCATTTTGTCTTTTAGTTGTAGTTTTGGAATTGTTGTGCGAGGCAGCAGTTTAGATGTTTACCTATGCCGCCATCTTGGTTTCTCTCCCAGTGTGAATAGTTTCAATGGTTTGGGGACTTAAGGGCTGCCCTTGGTTCTCTGGGTCCTGTCCTGGATGATCAGGGCAGGGGACAGCAGCATGGGTATGAGCGCCCCCTGGAGGAGGAGGTTGGAGGTGTGGGCTTCCTACGGGTTGGTTTGTAAGTGAAATGTGCCCTCTAGGGTGAATCACTTGCTATTTCTAGGAATTGGCTGTCCTTGGGGGGGCACCTCCTGCAGGGTCAGCCAGGCCCCGATGCCAACGCCTCAGAAACACATGATTAGCACACAGGAGGCACCTGCATCCCGCAGAGAGAGGCTCAGGGAAGGGAATTGACAGGGTTGCTGATGTGTTAGATGTAGTGACAAGGAAAGAGGAAGAATCAAAGATACTGTCTGGCCTTTCGGCTTAAGCAAGTGGGGCCCCTCACTCTCAAAGCGAGCCTCTGGGGCCAGGAGACACAGCTGCCCTCAGGGCGTGTAGACTGTCATGGGAGAGCCCGGCTTCAAGGAGGGAAAGCTGGCAGGCTAGTCAGCGAGGCTCCCAGAAGCATGAGCGCCCTTTGTCTTCAATATCAGAAACGTCGCCCAACGGCAGTACTTAGCGCAAACATTGGCATCCACTGTTTAGGAATCATATCGTCCTGGAGGATTGCACGGGGAAATTCTGTGGTTAGTGGGAGTGGGGTTCTTGCGATATCTTGAGAAAAAGAATTTCCTGAGTCTCTCACGGGATAATGAATGGGTCTTATTTGCGTGGAATTACATTTCTCTGTTTCCAAAGTCCCGTTTCCCTTAATCCAGTTCGGGAAAATGAGTAGCGGGGGCTTCCGTAAAGCTAGAAGGAAAGCCAGTGGCCGGAGTGTCCACCTCACGGAGGAGCTGGGTCCGATGCAGAAGGTCAAGTCCATGAGTCCAGTGTGTGGAGTCCAGGCCGTGGGCATGCGTGCGGGTGCAACGCATGTGAGTTCCACAGGCCAGGCGTGCCGGGGGCCGCGGAGGGCCGGAGAGAACTCCCTTTGTCCAGGAGCCGGGGCACCTCAGGTTTCTGACCCTTGTAGTGGCCACACTGTTCTGGCCAATGAACTGCTTCCAGGTGTGACTGACAGATAAGCAGCTCCCCTTTGCTCCTTTCCAGCTGTTAATGAGTAACCGCGTTATTGGAATGGCAGCAGTGTGTCCCATGTGTGCTTCCATTCATCTCATCCTGTGATTTCTGGTTCGCTTGCCCTTGTCCGGGGCTCAGGACCTTCCTGTTGGAGGGTCTGCTGCCCTAGTCCGGGAACCTGGGGCCGCTGTGAACCCCTCTTCTGGGCGAGGAAATCTCTTCGTGGGCATGAGGGTGAAGTCTTTCCAAGAGACTCCTTTGCTCACGTAAAGAATTGTCCTTTAACTCTTTTGTAAGATCTGATTAAATCCAATGACTGTAACAGTAAAAACTTTTTTTATTATTACTTTTAAATCAAGGTAAAGGACTCTGGGACATTGACACACAGGCCAGGGGAGATGACCGGATAGAAAACATTGTTCTATTCACTTACCTCCCAGCCTACAAAAAAAAAAAAATCAAGATAAAGAAAACAGAACACCTATGACACAAAATAGGTGCTCCATAAAAAGTTTTCTGTCACTTGATCTGATGGCGTAGCCGTCACCAAAGGTGGGACTGGAGAGGTAGCTACAAAGAAGCTGTCCTGCCCTCAACCTGGAAAAGGTCGAAATGAGCTGCAGGGGGCACAACGCCTGCAGCTGTGGTTCTCGAGTTCTTGCTGATCTATCACGGCGCGCCTACCGCGAGTTCGGAAACATCGATCGCCGGTGAGGGATCGGATTGTGTGGTTTGGGGCAGGCGGTGAAGGGCTCGTGTGGCTCGCCCTGACCCACCTCCCTGGACCGTGGATCTCTCGGTCACATGACTGCAGTTCACATTGACAGTGGATCTCTCTGGTCACATGACTGCAGTTCACATTGACAGTGGATCTCTCTGGTCACATGACTGCAGTTCACATTGACAGTGGATCTCTCTGGTCACATGACTGCAGTTCGCATTGACAGTGGATCTCTCTGGTCACATGACTGCAGTTCACATCTTTGAAATGCTCAGATGGCGCTTGCTCACATTCATGGTCGTTGTTTTTCAGCCTCTCTGGTTTATGTGTCTTGTCAGCTAGACTGTAGACACTTGGAAGGTGAGCTGTCTGGTGGCTTCTATGTCTTATGAACATAACCCTCCCCCGCATCCAGCACAAGGCCCTCCAAAATTCATGCTTGTGGGTTAAAATGGGTGAATTTGTTGATATAGCATAGCTGTCAGCTGGCAGGTTGCTATCAGGCCAGGTTTTTTTTACATCAAAGGACTCTACCCAGAGAGTGCAAAGAGCCCTGGCCCGTGTGGCTCAGCTGGTTGCACACCCCATGCCCTGAAGGGTCACCGGTTCAATTCCTGGTCAGGGCACATGCACAGGTTGTGGGTTCGATCCCCAGTCAGGGTGCTTACGGAAGGCAACTGATCCATGTTTCTCTCACATCAATGTTTCTCTCCCTTCCTCTCTCTCTCTCTCTAAAAAATCAATAAAAACATTTGTTTTTAACAGAGAGTGGAAAAACAACCTACAGAATAGGAGAAAATATTTGAAAACCATGTGTCTGATAAGGGATTAATACCTAAAACATCCTACAACTGAGATCTAATATCTACATCTCAACAAGAAAACTGAACAACCCCATTTGAAAACAGGCGAAAAACACGAATAGATGTTTTCTCCAAAGAAGACACAATGACCAATAGGCTCACGGAAAGATGCTCAGCATCATTAGTCTTTGGGGAAAAGCAGATCAAAACCACAATGAGACGCCACTTCACACCCACTAGGGTGGCTGGGATCAAACGCACAAGAGGGGAAGTCAGTCTGTCGGGGGTGGAGAAATCGGGTCCCTTGTGCGGGGCTGGTGGAGTGCCACTGCTTGGAAAACAGCCTAGAGGCTCCTCCAAAGGTTACACAGAATTCCTGGGGGGCCCATTGGCTCCCCTTCTAGGTTTGCACACCAAGAATGGAAAGCTAGGACTCAGAAACCTGTACACAGCGCTCAACAGCAGCACATTCACATTCGTCCAAAGATAAAAAGGACCCAAGGAACACTCAGCAGACAGACAACTTGCGGACGTCCACACCGCGAACTATCTTGCCACAAAAGGAAGGCGATTCGGACCCACGCTAAACACGCTGAGCCTGGAAGACATTATACTGAGTGAAGGAAGCCCAAAATAGGCTCCTCGGAGAGACAGAAAGTAGGAAGGTGGGTGCCTGGGGCGGGGGGAAGCCAGGGGGAGGGGGTATTGTTTGGGTACCGAGGTTCTGTTTGGAAAGATGAGCCAAGTTGGAGACGGACGCTGGGGATGGTTACTCAGCACTGTGAGTACGTAATGCCGCTGAGCACTCCAAATGATTAAAATGGCAAGCTGTCCAGTACTTCATCACAATTTTTAAAAAATCACTGAAGCCCTAGCCCATTTGGCTCAGTGGATTGAGCATCGATCTGTGGACTAAAGGGTCCAGGTTGGATTCCGGTCAAGGGCACATGCCCAGGTTTCGGGCTCAATCCCCAGTGGGGAGCATGCAGGAGGCAGCTAATCCGTGCTTCTCTCTCATCGTTGATGTTTCCATCTCTCTCCTTCTTCCTTCCTCTCTGGAATTAATAAAAAACATGTAGTTTTAAAAATCACTGAAAAGGGAGTCACATGGAGGGTTATCCCCAAGACCCACACTTGTCAGAGCTGGGACTGCAGCCAATGGCCTCGCAGCAAAAGCCGCCCCAGGGCCCCAGCCCTTCCTCGACCCCTCCTGGGCCCGCTCGCCGCCCCCTGTCCCACCGCAATCTGACGGTGAGGGGTGGCCATGTGCTGGCTTAAACCGGCCCCTTTGCCTGAGGACAGGTCCAGGACGGGAGACGGTTCACTTCATGCGAGCCCCTGCCCCAAAGTCAATGGCGTAGGAAATTCAAACGTACCCCAGGGTCTCCGAAACCTTCCCTCCCCAGGACCCGTGCCCCTGGGTCATGTGACCGTGACATCTCCCTGGCGCTTCCAGAAGTGAGCACCACGTGGGCGGGCACCGAGGTAGTGACCACATCGAGTTCCAGGACGGCACCGAGGGAGTGTCCGCATCGAGTTCCAGGACGGCACCGAGGGAGTGTCCGCATCGAGTTCCAGGACGGCAGGCCACATCAGAGCAAGGCTCCGGGTCCTCGAAGAAACACGAGTCACAAACAGAACACCAGTGAGCTGAGACCGGTTTGGCTCAGTGGACAGAGCGTCGGCCTGCGGACTGAAAGGGCTCAGGTTCGATTCCGGTCAAGGGCATGGACCTTGGCTGCGGGCACATCCCCAGTGGGGGGTGTGCAAGAGGCAGCTGATGGATGTTTCTCTCTCATCCATGTTTCTGACTTTCTATCCCTCTCCCCTCCTCTCTGTGAAAAATCAATAAGATATGTTAAAACAAAAAACAAACAAACAGAAAACCCACTAGTGAGCGCGGCCCTGAGCGCTGCCCGCCCAGAAGCAGGATGGAGAGGTGAGGCCGGGTGCAGACGCAGCCCTCATTAGTGCACCTGCCAGTCGCTCCCCTGCCGGGGGGAGATGAGCCCCGGCCCCCTAAAGCTTCTGTGTGTGGCCCCGGGACTCACTGGCAGCGAGAGAGAAGTTCCTCTTCCTCCCACTGCGGGGCCGACCATGCTGGGCTGCCCTGCTCCCCGCGGGGGGAACCTAAGGCTGAAATCCACCTGCCTGGCCTCTCTCCAGCCTGGACTTCAAAAGTCTAGTCCGGCCAAAACCAGTTTGGCTCAGTGGATAGAGCGTTGGCCTGCGGACTGAAAGGCCTCAGGTTCGATTCCAGTCAAGGGCATGTACCTTGGCTGCGGGCACATCCCCAGTGTGGGGTGTGCAGGAGGCAGCTGATCGACGTTTCTCTCTCATTGATGTTTCTGGCTTTCTATCCCTCTCGTTCCTCTCTGTAAAAAATCAATAAAATATGTATTTTTTTTAAAGTCTAGTCCCATGTGTTAATCACGTTATGGCTTCTGCCTGCCTCCAGCTCCTGGGGTGGGGGGGATTCCCTGTATACACACACACATACATACATACACACACCACACACTCACACACACACTCACACACACACTCACACACACACAAACATACATTCACAAACACACAAACACACACACTCACACACATACACACACACTCACATACACACACACACACTTACACACACACACTCACACACACACTCACACACACACTTACACACACACACTCACACACACTCACACACACATTCACACACACACACTCACACACACAAACACACACACACACAAACACACACTCACACACACAAACACACACACATTCACACACACAAACACACACTCACACACATACACACACACTCACACACACATACACACACACACAAACACACACATTCACACACACAAACACACACACACAAACACACACTCACACACACACATTCACACACACTCACATACACACACTCACACACACTCACATACACACACACTCACATACACACACACACTCACACACACTCACATATACACACTCACACATTCACACACACATACACACACTCACACATTCACACACACTCACACACACATACACACACTCACACACACATACACACACTCACACACACTCACACACACTCATACACACACATACACACACTCACACACACTCACATACACACACTCACACACACTCACATACACACACTCACACACACTCACATACACACACACTCACATACACACACACACTCACACACACTCACATATACACACTCACACATTCACACACACATACACACACTCACACATTCACACACACTCACACACACATACACACACTCACACACACTCACATACACATACACACACTCACATACACAAACTCATACACACTCACACATTCACACGCACACACTCACACACACACACATACACACACTCACATATACACACACAAACACACACATACACACACACAAACACACACATTCACACACTCACACGCACACACACTCACACATCCACACACACACAAACACACACACACACAAACACTCACACGCACTCACACACACACACACAAACACAAACACACACATTCACACACATACACTCACACACTCACATACACACTCACACACACACACACACACACACTCACACACACACACAAACACACACACACACACACTCACACTCACACACACACACACTCACACACACACACAAACACACACATACACACACTCACACATTCACACACACTCACACACACATACACACACTCACACACACTCACATACACATACACACACTCACATACACAAACTCATACACACTCACACATTCACACGCACACACTCACACACACACACATACACACACTCACATATACACACACAAACACACACATACACACACACAAACACACACATTCACACACTCACACGCACACACACTCACACATCCACACACACACAAACACACACACACACAAACACTCACACGCACTCACACACACACACAAACACAAACACACACATTCACACACATACACTCACACACTCACATACACACTCACACACACACACACACACACACTCACACACACACACAAACACACACACACACACAGGTGAGCGGCTCCCTTGCTAGTGTGGCTCTGCCTCAGGATCCCAGCAGGGCAGGAAGGCGATATAAGGGCCGGGTGAGGTCTGCCTGCTCCTGGGGTTCCGCAGGTGTTTAAAGGGTCTCCGGGGACCCCTTCCGCAGGGAAGGCTCACCCGCTGTTCCTGGGTTCCAGCAAAAACAACCTCTCCAGCTGCTCTTTCGTCACTTCTCCTGCCTCCCTCAGCCTCGAGGCCACGCTTCCTCCGGCCTCCGTTCTCCCGGGGGGTCCACTGGGAGGTCTGACTCAGACCCACACCTGGCCCCCAGAATCTCTCTCGCCTGGGAGGGCCCTGTCGGGGTCCTGGGGGCAGGGGCCTGACCTCTGGAGCCTCTCCCTACAGATCCTCTGGGTCAGCCGAGGTGATGGAGGCAGGCCCCCGCTCCTCCACGTGGGGGCGCTGCTGCCAGCCCCTGGCTCTGGGAAACTTCTGTCAGTGGAAACCTGCTGCCTCTCTCTCCCTCAAAGCCGTTACTGAGCTAAGGATGCGGCAGCCCCTGGCCCGTCCTGTGCACGCTTCCCCGGCGTCCCCGCCTCACCCTGGAGCCGGGAGCGGTGGCCTCCGGCCTGGGCCTGCGGCTGACACGGAGCCCGAGCCCCATCCGGTTACATGACAAGGGGGTTGACGAAAAGCAAGGCTTTCTTTTTCCCCCTCGGTTCAGAGTTGCACTTCATACTAAACCTGGAAGGTGAAATGTTTCCAGCAGAACCCGGGGGCCCTGTGAATCAGGGAGTGACTTCAGGAGGCTCCAAGAACTGCCCCCAAACACGAGTCCCAAGGAGGAGCACTCACAGTCAGTGAGGTCTTTAAACACACACACGCACACACACACACACAGATACACACACACAAACAGATACACACACAGGTACACACACACAAACA